>JAJPUD010000952.1:49560-83879 GCA_023553655.1 Myrmecobius fasciatus
GAGAGAGAGAGAGAGAGAGAGAGAGAGAGAGAGAGAGAGAGAGAGAAGAAAGAGAAGAGAGAGAGACAGAGAGAGCCATATCATGCATTCATGATTACATGGTCACCAGGTGAGGGGAAGATTCCCTTATCCAACAGCTCACTGAATTTCTTCTTCCACCTCACCTGACAGATGCCAGGTAGAGGGAAACAATTCATCTGCTTGAATTCTTTGTATGCCTATTTAGTCCTGACTCAGCAACTAATTAAAGGTTTTCTATCATCATGAAAACTGCATGTGTTCTGAGAACCTGGACTTCAGTGACTGGTACACCCCCCTCTTTCTTTTATCTATCTATCTATCTATCTATCTATCTATCTATCTATCTATCTATCTATCAGCTAATGGCTCGGTGAATAGAGTCCTGAACTTGGAGTAAGGAAGGTCTAGATGAAAAGAATTTCCCAATATAGACTGCAATGAGAAATGGGTGAGATTCAGTTCAATCAGTGAAACACAGGCTCATAACTTATTCTTATAGCTTGTCCTGGAAAATTCTCAAAGAAGCACATTGGTTGATATTAGTGCATTGTTTGATTTTCCCTTTAGATAGATGTGGTCATAAATATTATCATTTATTATTGTTTTCATTATCCAGGATTCAGAAAAGGGGGCTGTGAAATCTGATAAACCCACCATCCCCTCTTATTTCTGGGTGTTGGTTTCTGTTCTGTTGAGTCTACTGCACTAGCAGTTTTGTTTAGTTTGGATTGACCATATGGCAGCTGTGCTGGGCTTTACAAGTGGAAGAACAAGGCCAGTCCTGGCTGGGGTATGGGCTTCAGGGGAATGGGCTTCAGGAGGAGCGTGGCTGACAGCTTTGCATTGCATCTGTTTAGTTTTTCCCTTTAACTGCTACTAGGAGTATTCGTTCTGGTCACAATGAATGGCTCTTCTTCATCCCTCTCTTTTTTTCATTCCTACCATGCCTTTTAGAGTACCCTTATGTTCTTGAATAAATCCTAATTCCAGAAGGTCTCCAAGAGCCCCAGGAGAATCTCTTCCAAGAACTCTTTAATTGGCTTTGTTGGTAGCCAAGTTATTAGCTTCATCAAGCTCTATCAAGCAATTGATTAGAAATCAATTACTCCACCAATCCACAAGCTCTCACTACATGTACTAATCGTGGGAAACCCAAAGGAAAAAATGATAAAAAATCCCTGCCCTCAAGAAGATAATAGTCATTGGGGAGGAGGTAAGAAATAGAAGGAAGACTTTTCAGTTTCTCCCTGCCTCTTTCAGTTTTCCCCTTTCCCTATTACCCCCTTTAGTTTGATGACTCCTTGCTTTGAGTATATTCATTTAGACATACCTTCCCCAATCTCTTCTTTTTCAGGAAAACTTTTGCTTTTATTGGGCTCTGCTTTTTACTAATCAGTCAAACCACTACTGCTTGTTAAGTAACTACTGTGCCAGGCACTGTGCTGGGGGAACACTAAAACAAAACAAAACAAAACAGTATCGGCCCTCATGGGGCTTACATTCTATTGGAGCAGACAACATGTATTTATATAATTATATGTAAAATGTATACTGAGTTCCAGTTCAGATCATCTGATAAATTCATCTATTCTGTGGAGTTGGTGGATGAAAAAGTGTAAGGCATTAACTTATTACACTTCCTAGATATCACATGTGTAAGTATTTTAATGAATAATCTATTGCATTCTGGAAATAGACAGCCTTAATCCAAGGAATGATTCAAATGGTGGGAATTCCAGGCACTCTGGCAGACAAATAGGAGAAATCATAGGATTTCAAACTGGAAACATCTAACCCAACTCACTCATTTTTATATTTTGTTTTGTGATGTTGTTGTTGTTGATAACAGATGAGGAAAACTAGGGCTATGTGGGAGGTTAGGTGGTTTGGCCAATGTCACACAGATCTTAGGAACAACAGAGGTGACATTTGAAACCAATCCTGATTATGAATCCAGTGTTCTATTTACTACATCAATTCTGCTTTGGATAGATAAGACTGGCAGGTCCCTCCTCCATTCCCAGCAAGAAATCTGGGGACAACTTAGAGGCTAAAACCTATTATTTGGTCCTTTTAAATTATTAAAAAAAACCCTCAGACTTTCATTCAACAACATAAGACCTGAGTTGTTTGCTCTCCCTATTCTAAATCATCACAAAAAACGCCTTCTTTACTTTCTAAAGGGCTGACTTGAATCAACGCAAGGGTAGATCAGAATACCAGGTGACCTTAGAATACCAGGCTACCCACTGGTAGTGTATGCCCTGGAATGCAGGAAATTTTTGGATGTGAATGAAAGAATCTCAAATCTTGTAAACAACTCTTCGTTCACTTTTGTGAACCAACTTATTTATTATTTCTTCAAATCTTTTTGTCACTTGGTTAAACTAGGGAGAGAGACTGCACATAGGAAGACATTGGTTCCTCTCTACCCCCAATTTGGCTAAAATATTGTGCAAAAGCTATGGAATTTTCCTGCTGATCATTATACCTGAAAAAGCAAATCTAGAAATGAAGATTAGACAGATAAGAGAACAATGATCTAATAATTCACCTCTTGTTTTAGTTCAAAATAATCTTCATGCTAAGCCTGAGAGTCTCTTGGGAATTGTTATCCCTAAGTAGAACAAAAAAGCAAAATGGTTGTATGATGAGACTTTATAAATAACTGAGGAAAAACAAACAGCAAAAGGTAAAGAAGAAAAGGAAAGATCTACTAAATGACTGCAGAATTCCAGAGAACAGCAAAAAGGGGTGAAAAAATTTTCTTAAATGAGCAATGCAAAGAAATAGAAGAAAATAACAAATGGGACAGACAAAAGATCTTTTGAAGAAAGTTAGATAGAGCTACCAAGGGAATATTTCATACAGAAACAAGCATGATAAATTACAAAAATGAAAGAGATTTAACAGAAGCAGAAGAAATTAAGAACATATGTAAAGATACACAAAAGAATTATGCAAGAAAGATCTTACTCTCATTGAAGATTACTGATGGTGTGGGCCTTAGGAAGATATTGCTAACATTAAGGCTAATGGTGATGTAATTATAGCTGAGCTATTTAAAATATCCTAACAGGTATGATAGATCTTTGGAGGAAATTAAATGGAGACAGAAAGGAGTTTACTTTTTTCTCAGCAGTCCATGGAACTTATACAAAAATTGACCATGTGCTAGGACACAAAAACCTCAAAATCAAATGCAGGAAGGCAGAAATAATAAATGCATTTTTTTCAGATCATGACGGAATAAAAATCACATGCAATATAAGGCCAGGAGAAAATTGGACCAAAAACCAATTGGAAACTAAATAATTTTATCCTAAAGAATGAATGGGTGAAACAGCAAATTACAGACACAATTACTAATTTCATTCAAGAGAATGACAATAATGAGACCACATACCAAAATTTGTGGGATACAGCCAAAGCGGTAATAAGGGGAAATTTTATATCTCTAGATGCTTATTTGCATAAAATAGAAAAAGAGAAAATCAATGAATTGGGCTTGCAACTAAAAAAGCTAGAGAAAGAACAAATTAAAAACCCCCAAATACCAAACTTGAAATCCTAAAAATAAAAGGAAAGATGAGTAAAATTGAAAGTAAAAAAACTATTGAATTAATAAATAAAACTAAAAGTTGGTTTTATGAAAAAACCAACAAAATAGAAAAACCTCTAGTTAATTTAATTAGAAAAAGGAAAGAGGAAAATCAAATTGTTAGTCTCAAAAATGAAAAGGGAGAACTTTCCACCAATGAAGAGGAAATTAGAGCAATAATCAGGAGTTACTTTGCCCAACTTTATGCCAATAAATTTGATAACCTAAGTAAAATGGAGGAATATCTCCAAAAATATAGATTGCCCAGATTACCAGAAGAGGAAATAAATTACTTAAATAGTCCCATTTCAGAAAAAGAAATAGAACAAGTCATTAATCAGCTCCCTAAGAAAAAATCCCCAGGACCAGATGGATTTACATGTGAATTCTACCAAACATTTAAAGAACAGTTAACTCCAATATTATATAATCTATTCGAAAAAATAGGAAATGAAGGACTCCTACCAAACTCTTTTTATGATACAGACATGGTACTGATACCTAAACCAGGTAAAACAAAAACAGAGAAAGAAAATTATAGACCAATCTCCTTAATGAATATTGATGCAAAAATCTTAAATAAAATATTAGCAAAGAGATTACAGAAAATCATTCCTAGAATAATACACCATGACCAAGTAGGATTTATACCAGGAATGCAGGGATGGTTCAATATTAGGAAAACTATTAACATAATTGACTATATTAATAACCAAACTAACAAAAACCATATGATAATCTCAATAGATGCAGAAAAAGCATTTGATAAAATTCAACATCCATTCCTATTAAAAACATTAGAGAGTATAGGAATTAATGGACTTTTCCTTAAAATAGTCGGTAGCATCTATTTAAAACCATCAGCTCGCATCATATGTAATGGTGATAAACTGGAACCATTCCCAATAAGATCAGGGGTGAAACAAGGTTGTCCACTATCACCATTACTGTTCAATATTGTATTAGAAATGCTAGCCTTGGCAATAAGACAAGAAAAAGAGATTAAAGGAATTAGAGTAGGTCATGAGGAAACCAAATTATCACTCTTTGCAGATGATATGATGGTCTACTTAGAGAACCCTAGAGAATCAACTAAAAAACTATTAGAATTGATCCACAACTTTAGCAAAGTTGCAGGATACAAAATAAATCCACATAAATCATCAGCATTTTTATACATCACCAACAAAATGCAACAGCAAGAGATACAAAGAGAAATTCCATTCAAAATAACTATCGATAGTATAAAATATTTGGGAATATATCTGCCAAGGGAAAGTCAGGATCTATATGAGCAAAACTACAAAACACTCTCCACACAAATAAAGTCAGATCTAAACAATTGGAAAAACATCAAGTGCTCTTGGATAGGTCGAGCGAATATAATAAAGATGGCAATACTACCTAAACTAATCTATCTATTTAGTGCTATACCAATCAAACTCCCAAGAGATTATTTAACTGAACTAGAAAAAATAACGACAAAATTCATCTGGAAAAACAAAAGGTCAAGAATTTCAAGGGAATTAATGAAAAAAAATGCAAATGAGGGTGGCCTAGCTGCACCAGATCTAAAACTATATTATAAAGCAGTGGTCACCAAAACCATTTGGTACTGGATAAGAAATAGAGTAGTGGATCAGTGGAATAGGTTAGGTTCACAGAACAAAATACTCAATGACAATTGTAATCTAGTGTTCGATAAACCCAAAGAGTTTTTGGGATAAAAACTCACTATTTGACAAAAACTGCTGGGATAATTGGAAACTAGTCTGGAAGAAATTAGGCATTGACCCACACCTAACACCATATACCAAGATAAGGTCAAAATGGATTCATGATCTAGGCATAAAGAATGATATTATAAACAAATTAGAACAATGTAGGATGGTTTACCTCTCAGACCTGTGGAGGGGGAAGGAATTTGTGACCAAAGAAGAACTAGAGGTCATCATTAATCACAAAATAGATAAGTTTGACTATATCAAGTTGAAAAGTTTTTGTACAAACAAAATGAATGCAGACAAGATTAGAAGGGTAGCAGTAAACTGGGAAAATATTTTTACATCCAAAGGTTCTGATAAAGGCCTCATTTCTAAAATATATCGAGAATTGACTCAAATATATAAGAATTCAAGCCATTCTCCAATTGACAAATGGTCAAAAGATATGAACAGACAATTTTCAGACGAAGAAATTCAAACTATTTCCGGTCACATGAAAAGGTGCTCCAAGTCACTATTGATCAGAGAAATGCAAATTAAGACAACTCTGAGATATCACTACACACCTGTCAGATTGGCTAAAATGACAGGAAATGATAATGATAGCTGTTGGAGGGGATGTGGGAAAACTGGGACACTGATACATTGTTGGTGGAACTGTGAACGGATCCAACCATTCTGGAGAGCAATTTGGAGCTATGCTCAAAGAGTTATCAAACAGTGCATACCCTTTGACCCAGCAGTGTTTCTACTGGGCCTATATCCCAAAGAGATTTTTAAGGAGGGAAAGGGACCCACATGTGCAAAAATGTTTGTGGCAGCCCTTTTTGTAGTGGCAAGAAACTGGAAATTGAAAAGATGCCCATCAATTGGAGAATGGCTGAATAAATTATGGTATATGAATGTTATGGAATATTATTGTTCTGTAAGAAATGACCAACAGGAGGATTTCAGAGAGGATTGGAGAGACTTGCATGAACTGATGCTGAGTGAAATCAGCAGAACCAGGAGAACATTATACACAGCAACAAGACTATACGATGATCAATTTTGATGGACATGGTTCTCTTCAACAATGATGCGATTCAAACCAGTTGTGCTGCGATGAGGATGGTCATATACATCCAGAGAGAGGCCTGTGGGAACTGGGAGTGAACCACAGCACAGCATTTTAACGCTTTCTGTGAATATTTCCATGCATTCTGTTTTCCTTCTTGGGTTGTTTTTTTTCTTCTCTTTCTAGATCTGATGTTTCTTGTGCAGTAAGATAACTGTATAGATATGTATACATGTATTGTACTTGTCATATAATTTATCCTATCTAGCATGTATTAGATTACCTGTCATCTAGGGGTGGGGGGCAGGGGGAGGGAAAGGAAAAGCTTGGGAAAAAAAAGTTTTTTTTGCAAAGGTCAATGTTGAAAGGTCACTCATATGTTTTGCAAATAAAAAGCTTTATATTTAAAAAAAATAATAAAATATCCTAACAGATGATGCTATTAAAGTGCTGAAAATTTGAAAAGCTCAACAATGGCCACTGGATTATAAAAGATTAATTTGCATTCCAATCCTAAAGAAGGGCAATATCCAAAATGTTCAAATTACCAAATAATTACAGCAAGATTATACTTAAAATTCTGTAAGCTAGGTTTCAGCAATATGTGAACCGAGAATTACCAGAAGAGCAGACTTTTTTTTTAAGAGGCACAGGAAATAGAGACCAAATTGCCAACATTCACCAAATGGCAAAAAAAGTAAGGAAGTTCCAGAAAAATGTCTACTTCTGTTTCACTGACTACACTAAAGCCTTTGTGTGGATCTCAGCAAAATATTACAGGTCCTCAAAGAGATGGGAGTGCCAAATCATCTTGTCTCCTGAGAAATCTGTATGAGGGCCAAGAAGCAACTGTTAGAACTTAACATGGAACAATTGATTGGAAAAGGAATACAATGAGATTGTATGTTGTCACCTTATTTATTTATGTGCAGAGTATGTCAAAACAGTCGATACTCAAAGAAATGCTTTCAGGCTATTTGCTGGGAGGCCAAATATTAAAGTTGAAGCTTAAATATTTTGATTCTATAATGAGAAGACAGGACTCTAATGTTGGAAAAGATTGAAGATAAAAACAGGTTGGCAGAGGATGAGATTAAAAAAAAACAGTATCATGTAAGCAACGAACATGTACTTGGACAGACTCTGAGAGAGGAATAGGTTTAGAGTATAAAAAATATGCAAATGAAATATAAATAATTAATTATAGTTCTGTACTCCTTTAAGAGCTGGTGACTGAGGGATTCCTGCACAGGAATCAGTCATGAGAGAAGGAGCTGCCAATCAAAAGAATCATGACCAGATGAACTACAGAAGAAGAACCTAGCTTTTCAGAGGAATTACTTTTTTTCCTTTAAAAATTAATTCTTGATTCATATCTTCAGTTTTTATATCACCCATATTCCCTACCTAATTCTTCTCCACTCTCTTCCAAAGAGCTCTCTCATAACATAATATAAAACAGAGAAAACCTCCATTCTATAAAACTAAGGAACATATAAAAAATCAGATGTTATATGCCCCTTTCTTCACCTGTGGTTCCCCACCTCTACAAAGGAGCAGGGTAGGGGGAATTTTCTCATATCTTTTCTTTGGGACTGTTATGATTTTACACCATTCAATTTTATTTTGGAGTACTAGTAGCAGGGAATTATTTTTTCACTGTTTCCCTTTTGTTTATTCCAGAATACAGTGAGTTGGAAACTTTCTTTCTCCTTTCCCCATTCCCATCAGGAATGCCATCTGGCAGTGAAATAGCTTGCTAAGTAGGAAATGCTGTGCCCAGCAGTTCCAGAATCTAGTTGAAGAGTTACACTGAGCTTCCGAGAAGAAGATAGGATTATAAATGTGGAGCTGAAAAAGACTTCAGAAGCCATCTGTCTATTCTTACATCTTATGTACATCTCTCATCACTTTTGATGGGGAAACAGAGGCCCAGAGAGATTAAGTGATTTTGTTATGGTGACACAGTAATCATCAGAGGTGACTCCAGAGTCAATGCTCTTTCCTCTGTACCTCAATGTAATTGAATAATTTTTCCAATAGAGGGGAGAAAGAATTCAGTTGTGACATCAGAGGGATGAACTGTCAAATCACAATAGCAGTGGGTTTATGGTAGAAAAGCAGTTAGTGAATTCTATACCAGGAAGCTCCAGTAGATAGAGCCTAGAAGCAGTAAGCAAGTAAATAAGTAAGCAAGCAGTAAGTAAAGTCTAGGAATTTTCTAGGAGCTGGAGAGTGAAGACTCGGGGAAGAGAAGTCATCCACAGCCACAGTTGCTTCAGAAGAGTAAAACCTCCTGTGAGTGTGGATTTTCTGAGGAATCATTCAAGGAGGAAATTGTAGCCCCTTCCCCAGTGGTCAATAACCTGTGGGAGATAGGGTCCATTGAATAGAATCACAACATATAAGTAGGAAGAGCCAGGAGGGCATCAGCCTGTACCTGAATAAGAATTCTCTCTACTTCATAGCTGACAAATGGTCATCTTAAAAAATTCTTTCTTAATTTCATGCCTAAATTTGTCTCCTAATTTCCATAATTAGGCACAGTGGATAGGGTGGAGTCAGAAAGACCAAACCTGAGTTCAAACCAGCCACTTGCCTGCTGTGTAATCTTGGGGAAGTCATTTAACTCTTTTTGCCTCAGTTTCCTAAACTGTAAAATGAGTTGAAGAAGTAAATGACAAATTACTCCAGTATTTTTGTCAGAAAAACCCAAATGGCATCATGAAGACTCAAGGCTTAGACATGACTGAAACAATTGAACAACATCCATGACTTTTCCTAGTTCTTCCCATTACTTAACAAAGTTCAGTTTTTCTTCCATGTGCCAGTCCTGCACACAGTTCAGGACAGTTTTTCTCCCATTTCTCTCCTCCTTTTAATGACTAAACTCCTTGAGAAGGCTGCTACAATGTCTTTAGTTCCTTTCTTATCATTTTCTTCTTAACATTGAGGTACAGAGGAAAGAGCATTGACTCTGGAGTTACTTCCGATGCTTACTGTGTGACCATAACAAAATCACTTCATTTTTCTGGGCCTCTGTTTCCTCATCAATCGTGATGATAATTGAAGATAAGATCAAAGAGTAGATAAGATAGTCTCTGAAGTTTTTACCCCATAAAAACTAAAATTGTCCTTTACAGAATTACTGACAATCTTTTTATTGCCATTATGCCCCTTTCTCAATTAACTCTCAACTTCTCTGCAAAATTTGATATTATTGATACCCCCTTCTTGATTCTTTCTCTTTGAATTCTCATGACTCTATTCTCTGCTGGTTTTCTTCCTATCTATTCAAGCACTTCAGTTTCCTTTGCCAGATCTTCATCCAGGTTATGCTCACTTACTACAGGTGTCTCCCAGACTCTGTTTTGGATCTTCTTGTTTATTTTTATATTATTTAACTAGGTGATCTCATCAGCTCTCATAGATTCAATTATCTCTGTTGAGTATTTTCCAATCTACTTATCTAGTCTTAACCTCTCTTTTAATCTTCAGTTTTACATATCCAACCGCTCAACACCTCAAATTGGATGTCCTGTGGTCAACTTAAACTCACTATGACTGAAATGGAATTCATTATCTTTCCCTCCTGATTTCCCTATTACTGTTGAGGGTACCTTTATTCCCTTAAGTCACCCAGACTTGAAACCTATGTGTATTCTGTACTCTCTCTCACTTCCCTGTCTATTCTGTTGCCAAGTCTTGTTGATTTTATCCTCACATTAACTCTTACAAACACTCCTTCTGAGCTCTGACCCAGCCACCACAAAATCAGGTGCATACTACTTCACAACTGCACTATTGTAATGGTTTGTTGGTTGGTCTCCTTGTAACAATTCTTTCCCTACTTTTTAGTCTATTATCTACTTGGCTGTCAAAGTATGTCAAAACCACAGGTCAGATTATGTCACTCCACTAGTCAGCAAACTCTAATTAGCTCCCTGTAACCTTTAAGGTCAAATATAAAATCCTTTGTTTGACATTCAAAGTCCTTCATAGCTTCCCCTTCCTCCCTATTATTTTCCCTTTGTACTCTATCATCCAGTGCTATTGTACTCCTCTTTGGCTTTCAATTAAGATAATTTGTCCCTCAATTAGGTGAAGCTAGGTGACATGGATAGAGGAAACTAGGCTCTGAAGTTAGGAAGATAAGAGATCAGGCACTTAATAGCTGCATGATACTGGGAAAGCTACTAATCCCCCATTTGCCTGAGCATCTTCATCTATAAAATGTGGATAATAATAGTACCTATCTCCCAGGGTTTATGTGAAGATCAAATGAGAGTAATTATAAAGCACAATTCCTGGTGCATTGTTGTTGTTGCTGCTGTTGTTGTTCATCCTTTGTTGTTCAAGAGAAGCAATGACATCACTGATGTCTTAACTAGTGTGTGAATTGTATTTAAAGGAGGTAGAGTTGTATAAAGTCATCAGCCCCATTTTTTTTCTAAAATCTTTGAAGTCCAGTGGAAAGACAAAGGTCAAGATGACTGGTGATGTCTGTGGATGCAGCGAATGAACCTGACATCTCTGATGTCTGACCAAACTCTAAGTACACCAACAAATTGTTCTCATCTGCCCATTCCCCACCTGGAGAAGAGTTAGGTGACAGGTGGACCCAAAGGTAGATAAACAGCCCTGAAAAGGCTACACATCAAGTTCCACACTAGGGAAGCTAGTCCTTCCTGAAATACCCCATACACCCCATATAATTCTTGCATATAGTCAACATTATTTAAATATTTGCTCTTATCATTATTATTTTTCCTCACAATAATGCTGTGAAGTAGAGGGTGCAAATCCTGTTACCTCCATTTTACATAATGCTGACCTTTTCTGAAACAATTTTCTGGGCATTACAGAGCCTGCAAGTCAATCTTGCTGTCTCAGGGACACTTCAGACAGGAGAGAACAGTCTGGAATTCCTTTTATCCTTTGACCTGTTTAGTGTTTTATGCAATGAGTGCTTCCTAAATATATTTACAAATCCAGCTATGACCAGCATGTTGTCCAGAAGTGATGGGGCACATGCACATATACTGCCTGCTGTTAGACATTGAATTGGAGATTTCCTGTTCAATCTGAAGCTAGGAGAGGAGAAGGGTAGAGGGAACTGGGTGGAAAGGGAGGGAGGATTCCTGCTTAGGCTTTGCAGCTCTAATGTCTCTTCAACTTTGATCAATGCAATGGGCATCCATGATTTCAGAAGACAACATGAACAAGCACTCCTGAAAGAGAGCAAATTACATGTGTGTGTATACATATACACAATCTGCTCTCTTGTGTGTATATACACATATACACATATAATTGGCTCTCTTTCACATATACACACACATAAATATATGCTTATATATACACACGTGTATGTGCTTATGTGTGTATAAATACAACATGTATATATTATATGTATATATGACAAAACTTTGTTTTGTTTAACTATGCATATTTGTTACAAGGGCTTGGTTTTTCTTCTTCTTCTTTTTTTTTTTTTTTTGGCTTTTGGCTGAGGCAATTGGGGTCAAGTGACTTGCCCAGGGTCACACAGCTATGAAGTGTCTGAGGCCATATTTGAACTCAGTCCTCCTGACCTCAGGGCTGGTGTTCTATCCCCTTCACCACCACCCCTTTTTCTTCTATTTTTGTCAGTGGGAGTAGAGGTAGAACAGAGAGATCATAGTTTTTTTTTCTTTAAATTTAAATTGGAAAAACTAAAATTAAATTTAGGGAAAAAAATCTCTCTTCTTATTTAAGATACTTTCCTTCCTCCCAACTTAGTTAAATAAGCAAGCAAGGAAGAGAGTATTTATTAACTGCCTATTATTTCATTTGATCTTTATAATAATGCTGTGATATTTTGGGTTTGGGAAACTGAGGTTAGTTTTACATTAAAAATTTCCTGATTCCAGATCCAGTATTCTAGTCACTGCACCATCCAGTTGCCTCCACTGTACCCATGTGAATTAAATGATAGTAGCATTAGATGGGTTGATTTTGAACTAGTCAGATGACTGGATCCAATGACTGAACAATCATGGTTGTATGTCCATGTCTGATCCTCTAGATCTATGATCTGCATTTTGTTGCATAGATGTTATCAAATTTGTCAATGACCTAAACCAGGGAGAATGAATTAGTAAGCTTCATAGAGGAAGAGCTTATCTGAGCTGAGCCAGGTTTTCATGTACCAGGAAATATTGGGGTGAAGTCATAGATTTTGAGGTGGAAGGGACCTTAGAGACCACTGAATCAATCTAATGCTCTTGTTTCCAAATGAAGAAAGTGAAATGTGTACTATGGTTACACAGGAAGTATGAGGTAGAGTCAGGATGGAAGCCCAGATTTTTTCATTTCCAGCCAAGCTCTCTTCTAATTATAGCACACTGCCTTTTGATAAATGATAACAAGAATAAAGAGAAGTTGGTACCAGTGAATTGAAGAGACCTCCAAAAGATAACCCATCACTGATGGAAATTGGTAGAGAAATAGTCTAGAAGCAGCAGAAGTGCACCATCACTTCTGGACAACATGCTGGTCATAGCTGGATTTGTAAAAAGAAGAAGAAATGGTCTGAAAAGACCAAAAAATATAACCACTCTTTCTCTTGACTTCATGATTAAAGGGGAATGGAAGCAAGTGGCCTATGATGGAAAAAGTTGCAAAGCATGGGACATCTTTAGGGGAGATGCGGATTTCAGTTAAAGTAAAGAAGTGGAAGGAATGTGTAAATAACCAAAAGGGAGGGGGTATGTTAGTGAGCTTATGGACAATAAAAAAAAGAGCCCAAAGAGTCCATTGATCAGATAAAGTGGGTAAGAGTAAAACTAGGGAAGAACTGGAACGATTATAACAGAGCTTAGGTAGGATGGACAAGCTGTCCACTCTTAAGATGATGAGACTGGATGATCAGGATTGGGGAGCTAATACAACAAAGGCTGGATTATTGTGCCTTGTTCCCAAGGCAGAGCTGAATTGATGGAAGAGTAGCAGAATGACACCCTGCCTCATCTGCTGCCAAATTTAAGATAGGATTTGGAAATATGGTATTTTATTTTATTTTTAATATTTATTTATTTATTTATTTTAAATTTTATTTGCATAACATATGTGTGGGTAATTCTTCAACAATAACCCTTACATAGCTTTCCGTTACAAATTTTTCTCCCCAACTCCCCACCCCTCCCCTAGATGGCAGGATATCCACTACATGTTAATTATGTTAAAATACTTGACAAATCGAATATATGTATACATAGGAAATATGGTATTTTAATTAATGTTTCTATTCTAGGTTTTTGGTTCTGGGGGTCTGGTGAGAAGAAAGAAGGGATAAAAGGCTGCCACTTAGCTAGTGATTGTTTAAGAAATATTATCTTCTAGTGTTTGAATCCATTGATTGAACAATACCAACTTTTGGTTATATGAATAGCTGGTAAATGGAATCATCATAAAAGATTCTTCAAAAAGAGGCAGCTGTAGTCATTGACTATTGTGTCTTGTGAACCTAATCTATTCCACTGATCAATTATTCTATTTCTTAACTAGTACTTTATATATATAATTTATAATATAATTTA
This sequence comes from Myrmecobius fasciatus, assembly GCA_023553655.1. Classification (NCBI taxonomy): domain Eukaryota; kingdom Metazoa; phylum Chordata; class Mammalia; order Dasyuromorphia; family Myrmecobiidae; genus Myrmecobius; species Myrmecobius fasciatus. The sequence continues at coordinate 63,544 of JAJPUD010000952.1, forward strand.
TTTTGTATTATATATAACATAATTTGGATCACAACATAGTATTTTCACTTTGTCGTTTGCTTGCATTTTGTTTTCTTTCTCGTTTTTTCCTTTTTGATCTGATTTTTCTTGTGCAGCCTGATAATTGCTGAACTATGTATAGAAGATTTGCATATATATTGGATTACTTGCATATAGGGGAGAGGGTGAGACAAGGGAGGGAGAAAAAATTTTTTGGAACACAAGGTTTTGCAGAGGTGAATGTTGAAAATTATCTATGAATGTGCTTTGAAAATAAAAAAAAAAACTTTAAAAAACCAAAAAGAGGCAATTGATGGTGCAGTGAATAAAACATTGAGGCTGGATTCAGGAAGATCTGAGTTCAGATTTGACCTAGACCAATAACTATAGCAGTCTAGTGTTTGATAAACCTAAAGACCCCAGCTTTTGGGATAAGTGCTCACTATTCCACAAAAACTGCTGGGAAAATTGGAAACTTGTATGGAAGAAATTGGGGCTTGATCCACACCTAACATCATATACCAAGATAAGATCTAAATGGGTTCATGATTTAGATATAAAGAATGATATTATAAGTAAATTAGAGGAACATAGGATAGTTTACCTTTCAGACTTGTGGAGGAAAAAAGGAATTTGTGTCCAAAGAAGAACTGGAACTCTTGATTGAATACCAGATAGATAATTTTGATTATATTAAGTTAAAAAGTTTTTGTACAAACAAAACTAATGCAGACAAGATTAGGAGGGAAGCAATAAACTGGGAAATCATCTTTACATTTAAGGGTTCTGATAAAGGCCTCATTTCTAAAATATAGAGAGAATTGTCTCATATTTATAAGAATTCAAGCCATTCTCCAATTGATAAATGGTCAAAGGATATGAACAGTCAAATTTGACCTAGACACTTCTTAGCTATGTGATCTTAGGCAAATAACTTAATTCTTGCCCACCTTAGTTTTCTCAATTGCAAAATTGGTATAATAATAGCACCTACTTGAAAGGGCTATTGTGAGGATCAAATGAGAATCTATTTGTAAAGTGTTTATCACAGTGTCTGGCACAAGAAGGTACTTAAATGTTTATTCTCTCTTTATAATAATGGCAAATTTATTGAGATCTTTTATTATTTGGTTATTTTCTAACTCTTTTTGATTCTTTTTTGGGTTTTCTTGGCAAAGACACTGGAATGGTTTGGCATTTCCTTCTATAAACCTATAGGTTTTTTAGTATTAAAAAATTCCCCCAAAAACCATGTTAGGTGGACAGTGCAAGTATTATAATCTGCATGTTACAGATGAAGATAAAGCTTGACTTGTTCAGGATCCCATGCCTTTTAACTTAATCAGAATTCAAACCCCAATCACTTGGTTCCAATTGCAGTGATCTTGGCAGTAACTATGCTCCCTCAGGAAACAAGACAAGAAGAATGTGTCGGAACTGCCCTTCCCTGATAGAAGCCCAGGGAAAAAGAGTCCAAATCCCTCTGGTCCTGGAGCAGAAGCACCATTCAAGAACTAGAAAGCATCTCAGAAATCATCCAGTCTTTTGTTTTAAAGATGAAGAAACTGAGACTTAGAGAGATTAAATGACTTACCTAGCAAATTGGTGCCAGAACTGGGACTGGAACTTTTATCTAAAGTGATGTAAAACTGAAAAAAATTCACTTCTGCCTTTCTGTCAAGTAGGATCCTAGGAGTCCCTCTACGATCTTCCCATAGTCTTCAGACAATGACTCAATTTCTCAAGCATAACCTTCAGCAGTTGAAAATAGTCTAATGCAAATGAGTGGATGGACCACAATGTCCTGTAGTCACCATGACCATCACATCAGGACCTGTAGCAGTGGGGCATTTTTCTTTCAAGGTCTCAAAACAACAGGTCAAGGAGGATTAGCACCTCTGATATGAGGGTCTAGCACTTTTCAGGGCTGTTCATCCACCTTTGGAGTCTACCTGGCACTCAGTTCTTACCTATGGCTCTAAGAAGCCGTAGCACATGTAATGGCCATGCCCTGGTACAACCATCTCAGCGGATGGGCTAAACCAGGGTAGAGGTGGATCTCAAACCCACTAATGAGTTAGGGGGTGTCTACCCCAAACATGTAAAGACTTCTCCCTGGCAGTTAAGAACAACTTGTTCCATTGGCCATGAAGGCAGCAGGTAATGTGGAGTGCTTTAGAGCTTGGTCAGTTATCAGAAACGAAGATCTTAGATGCTGCATCTTGGACCATTGCCAGAACTCCTGACTTTTGTCCTGTTACTGGACTTTGAAGATTCTGGAAGAGAGAATAAGGCTGATGACTTTGTGTAACTCTGCCTCACTTAAATCCAATTCATGCACGGGTCAAGACATCATTCTGTGACTGAACAATAAGAAGCAGAATGTACAATCTTGGGCTACAGTGTGTCCCCTGTCATCAGAGATCTTCAAGAAGAGTCTAAGGGACCACTTGTTAGAAATGTTAGCATGTGCAAAAATAGAAGGTTGGATTATATAATATCTAAATTCCCTTCCAGCTCTAAAAATTCTATAATTATATGGCTCTGATCCCATTTTCTGTATACTACCACTATCTCTTATTTCTGATCTGGATTCCTCTCTTTCTCCTCTTGGTACCAAAAAAAATAACATCATTCTTTTCTACATAAATAGAGACAATTAGATGGTCCAGTGGATAGAGTGCTGACCTGGAATCAGGAAGACCTGAGTTCAAATTCTGCCTCAAAATCCTAAATGTCTGTAATCTTGAGCAAACCTTTTATCTCTGTGTCAATTTCTTCAACTTAAAACGGGGGAAATTAATAATAGAACCTGTCCCCCAGGGCTGTTGTAAGTATCAAATGAGATAATATTTATAAAGCACTTAGCAAGTGACTGTCACTATGATACTTTATAATAAGCTCATAAATGCTTGTCCCCTTTCATTAGGGATATTATATAGAGGTGATTCCTACTTAAGTTCAGAACAGATTAGAAAATTTATAACGTTTCATCCAACTCTGAGATTCTATTATTTTTGCATTTGGCCCAATACCAGCTCTAGAGGAAAAGCAAATAGAGTACATGGACAATCATTAGGAAAGTCATCCCATTTCTCCCCATTAGGTGTGGTCCCCGGGTCTTCCTTCACATACAGAGCTGATGCTGCTGGTCTCCATAGCTTGGAGCTGTTTTTCTTCCATTAGTCCTAATGCATTCACAGTTTCTCACTCAGTTCCCCTGGTGACTGACAGCAGGCTAACAGACGGCCTGGGGTTAACAATACAAACTAGGGCCATAGAATCTGTGACCTCAGCCCCACCAAGGTCACGTTCTAACACCAGTACTACCCAGTGGGATGTAGGGAAGCTCTCTTTGTTTGCTCCGATCCCATCTCGTGGTCCTTGCAGAGGATGCTGACTTTTAGAAATAAACAGACTTTTCTGGGTGGGAGAAGACCAGAATACTCACAGGGCCTAAACTCAGAATGTGTCAGAAAACCCATTTACTCAGGAAAGAGACTGAATCAATTTTCTGGTTTAGAAGTTGCACATTAATAGATCCTGTCTTATTCGGACCATACATACTGAGTTTCTGAATAATGACATTAATTAGTGTTTATATGGCCACTCTAAATTATGCTTCTTCTCATTGACTTGTCAGACAAGGGAAGTGGTGGTTAATTCTGGTTATCAGAGAACATGATTTCCAATCTCTACCTTCAACTTACTTTCATTATTGTTTTCTAGTTGTTTAAATGCTCATTAGGATTCTCTTTAAGTTCATAACAAAATAGACATACTAACGTATAGCTGATGAAGTTGTTAATGATCTAAATAATCTGTAAAGTAATTTAAATCTATGCCCCAAATGATATAAAACTGCAACACTCTTTGACCTAGTAATATTACTCTTTGGCATTGCTGCACAGAGACTAACATTCTCATAGCAGCACTTTTTGTGGTAGCTATTGTATTACAAAGAATTGTAAACAAAGTATGAATGGAATGGAATAATATTATTTCAGAAGAAATGACAAGTATGAAGAATTCAGAGAAACTTTGTTTGGTTTATATCACCTGATGCATTCCTATCTTTTATGACAGACTGAAGGTGCTATAGAATAAAATATGAATTTTCATACAAAAGCTGTGATTTGATTTGCTTGATTATACTTGTTCTACAGAAAGGTTTCCATTGAGGGCTGGGAATGGATGAGAGTTAATGGGAGGTGACAGAAGTACAAAAGAAGGAAAGGAAGGAAAGAAGGAAGGAAGGAAGGAAGAGAATGAGAGAGGAAAGGAAAAGAAGGAAAGAAAGAGGAAAGGAAGAAAGAAAAGAAACAAAGGATATTAATAAAATTTAAAAATAGAAGAATTTTAGAAGGGAACATTTAAAAAACAGGAAAATTTTGCTACTGCCTTATTAAATTTAACACATAATTTTTTCCCCTTTTTTAATTAAAGCTTTTTCTTTTCTTTTTCTTTTCTTTTCTTTTCTTTCTTTTATTTTTTTAAAGCTTTTTATTTTCAAAACACATGCATGGATAATCTTCAACATTCACCCCTGCAAAACCCTGTGCTCTAAAATCTTTTCCCCTCCTTTCTCCCTACTCCCCTTCCTTAGATGGCAAGCAATCCAACATATGTCAAACATGTGCAATTCTTCCACACATATTTCCACAATTATCATGCTGCACAAGAAAAAACAAATCAAAAAGGAAAAAATGAGAAAGAAAACAAAATGCAAGCAAACAACCAAAAAGTGAAATTATTATGTTGTGATGCACACTGAGTCCCCACAGTCCCCACAGTCCTCTCTCTGGATGCATATGGCTCTCTCCATCACAAGACCATTGGAGCTGTCCTTAATCATCTCATTGTTGAAGAGAGCCTTGTCCATCAGAATTGATCATCATATAGTCTTGTTGTTCCTGGTTCCGCTCATTTCGCTCAGTATCAGTTCATGCAAGTCTCTCCAGGCCTTTCTGAAATCATCCTCCTGATCGTTTCTTATAGAACAATAATATTCCATAACATTCATATATCATTACTTATTCAGCCATTTACTTATTCAGCCATTCTCCAATTGATGGGCATTGACTTAGCTTCCAGTTCCTTGCCACTACAAAAAGGCTGCTACAAACATTTTTTGCACATCTGGGTTCTTTTCCCTTTTTTATAATCTCTTTGGGATACAGGCTCAGTAGAGACACTGCTGGGTCAAAGAATATGCACAGTAAATAAACAAAATTTAACATATAAAAAAACTACATAAGTGAAGTTCATGGTTTCATATATAATCCTCTTTTTTATTTTTCTTAATATTATGGAATAGTCACATATGCTGATAACTAAGTCCATAATAAAAAGGAGGTTCTTCCCCTCCTTTTTACTTCACTAACTTTGGTAGACAAAGAACAACTAATCCATAAGTGCTTATTAAAAATAAAATTGTATTGATACTTTCTTTTTTTACATCACCAAAGTATCCCATATTACTCCCCTTTTCCATCTGACAAGTAGCATTTTTAAGCTCAATAAGAATTTATTAAATACCTATTCTTCTCCCAGAGATGTGCTACGAGCTAGGGATACAAAAGAAAGTAACTAGTCCTTGCCTCAAGGAACATGAGAGCTACCTCCTCTGCCTCCATTTTCTATCTCGTTACTCCCTTGTAATCAGGCTTGATGATGATTTAGTATAAATTATTCTCCTAGTTTTGCTTATGTTAGTTGTCATTTCATACAAGGCTTCCCTAATTTTTTTTTTGGCTCACAAATGTCAATTTGTGAATGATGAAAAGTCACATGGGAGTAGTGCCATATGGTACATTGTAATTCACAAGGCCTGATCCTATTCTCTATTCCTATCATCATTATCCCCTCCTAAAACCAGGTTATTCTGTCTTTGATTCAACGTCCCCCATTACCAATCTGGGAACTGACTTCCTCTAGGAATTTGCATCTCCTGCAGTAGACTTGGTAGGGATACATCTCTGCTTTTTATTTTTCCTCTGCTCACTTAGCAATAGTTCACTGTGTTATTCCTTCCAAAAAAAGATTAAATATTTACTTATAAGAGGTTGGGTTTATTGTGTCTTCTTAGTCCTTACTCTTTTAAAAAAATAGCACACAGTCAGGAAGACTTGGGTCCAAATTCAATCTTAGACTCTTACTACTTACTTAGATACTTACTATGTGACTTTGGGCCAGTCACTTAATGGTTATCTGTCTCAGTTTCCTCAACTGTAAAATGGAGTTAATAATAGCATTTACTTCCCATGATTGTTGTGAGGATTAAATATTTATAAAATGTTTAGCACAATGCCTGGCACATAGTAGTTGCTTAATAAATGTGTATTTCCTTCCCTCCTGATTTTTAACATAAGTTCATTCCCAATATTGTAATTTAATAATGCTACCTTTGGGGAATAATTAATTAATTAATTTATTTATTTGCTTAGGCAATTGGGGTTAAGTGACTTGCCCAGGGTCACACAGCTAGGAAGTGTCTGAGACCAGATTTGAACTCAGGTCCTCCTGACATCAGGGCTGGTGCTTTAACCACTGCACCACCTAGCTTCCCGGAATAATTTATTTTTGAAACATTCTGAATTTCCTTTAAAAATAAGTTTTTATTAATGTCTTCTATTTCTTATATAATCATAGTATCCCATGTATCCTTCCTTTTCTCCCTCCCAAAGGAGCCATCCAGTAAAACAAATAGCATTTTATGGGAGAGGGAAAAATAGTCAGCATTACTGATAGATACGTTGAGAAAGTCTGAAAATATGTGCAATATATAATCCCTGTGAATCTTCCCACCTTTGTGAAGGGGTAAGATTGGGGATGTCTTCTTGAATCTCTTCATTCAAGTCCTGATTGGTTTTTTATAATTTTGTTGTATTCTTTTTGTTGTTGTTATGTACTTCTTTCCATTTACATTATTGTAGTCATTGTGTATATTGTTTTCCTGACTGCCTCAGTTAATATAGATCTTCTTATGCTTCTCATCTGACTTCATTACACATATTTTTACAATAATACCTCATTACATTCATGTACAACAATATGTTTAGCTATTTCCCCAATTGATGGGCATCTACTTTGTTTGTTTGTTTCTTTTTTTTTTTTTTCTTTTTCTTTTTTTTGCTGCTGAGGCAATTGGGATTAAGTGACTTGCCTAGGGTCACACAGCTAGGATGTGTTAAATGTCTGAGACCAGATTTGAACTCAGGTCCTCCTGAATTCAGGGCTGGTACTCTATCCACTGCACCACCTAGCTGCCCCTCCTCTACTTTGTTTCTAATGCTTTGTTACCATTAAAAATGCTGCTACATGTATTTTGGTGTAGATAGATAAATAAGTAGTTTCTTATTGATGACTTCCTTGGGGTATAACCTTAGTAATGCAGTCTCTGGTTCAAAGGGTGTGAACATTTTAGATTTTTTTTTTTGCATAATTCCAAATTGTTTTGGGAATGGCTTTAACCATTTCATAGTTCCACTAATAATGAATTAATGTGCCTAGTGTTTCCAAACCCCTCCAACATGGAATGTTGTCATTTTTGTCAATTTTTTTTGCCAATTTTCTTTTGAGAACTTTTTTTTATATTCTTTGATCATTTATCTACTGGAGGGTGACTATTCATCCTGGATTTTCTTATTGTTGTTCCATAATCTTTGAGAAGATTAAATATTAATTCAGTTTTTTTCCTTTCATTTTTCTTATTCTTTAAATTCTCCTTAAATATTAAGCCTTTAATAGTCTCTGTTCATGGATAATCCCTTTTTTTTTTCTGTTAGCATGCTCTCTCTTGCTCTTGCGCTCTCTCTCTCTCTCTGTCTCTATCTCACTCTTTGTCTCTGTGTCTGTCTGTCTGTCTGTTACTCTGACTTTGTCTTTCTATTTCTCTCATTGAATAGTGCACAAACATGAGAGAAGTTATTGCATTACTTAGTCTTTTTGTCATAATTATATTTATTTACTCTATTGTATAGTCATAAGACCAAAGATATAAAATCATGGAAGGAACTTATGAGGTCATTTTATCCAATTCCTTTATTTATCCCTATAGATAAGAAAATTGAGACTCAAACAAGAAAAGTAACTTGACACACAGGTAAAGTGATAAAAGCTGGTATTTGAACCTGAGTTTTCTGACTTCCACTATACTATACTGTTTCCTGGAGCAACTTGGTTGGATAAAATAGTCAGACTCTTCCTTACTAGCTGTGTGACCCTGGGCAAGTCACTTAACCCTGTTTGCCTCAATTTCCTAATCTGCAAAATAAACTAGAGAAGGAAATGGCAAGCTACTCCAGTATATTTGCCAAGAACACTTCAATTGGAGTCATAAAGGATTGAACAAGATTTAATAACAACATACTGTTTATTATCTTTCTGAGTATCTATTGTTTAGGTGCTTGTAAGTTGAATTGCTCATCAATGTTTTTTTGTTTGCAAGCATGCCTTCAATGCTTCCCTTATGTCAAAGGTCCATGTTTTTGCATCAATAATTAGATTGTAGAATATGGTATTTTGAATTGCAGCTCAAGCTCTTTTATAATGCCATTCCTTTCTCTTATGACTGCAAAGTAAACCTAGGTCATTTGAAGTGTAATTCTTTATATTTGAAAGGCTTTATCCCAACTGCTTGCAAAATTTGTTGTTGTGCTTTGTGTTGTTTTTGTTATTGAATTTTGAGTTGTAGTCATGAATTGCTTTCTCTCTATGGGTTCACTGATTTATAGCTAAAAGAGATCTTGGAAGCCATTGAACATAACTCACTAATTTTACATGTGAGGAAACTGAGGCACAGAGAGGTTAAGTGATTTGCATGGGATCACATATCATGATGTCTTTCAAACTTAAATAGCCTTTTCTTTGGTAATAATCCATGAATTTGCATGATAAGTTCTTTATTGCCCATATTCAAAAGTTCAGGATGGCTTTCTTGTATTATTTTCTGCAGTATATTTGGATTTTAAATTATCACTGTATCCTGGTGAATTGTTTAGGATTCTCTAGAACTCATATGCTCTTTTAATTTTTGTGTCTTTTGTTTTTCTTCTGACAAATTTTCTTCTACTTTGGTAATTTTTGTGCTACAAATTTGTCATTTTCTGCTTTTTATTCCCCTTTCTTTGGGAACAGTGTCCACTGTGAATTCTTTTTAATACTTCCACTCTTAAAAAGTTATGCATCCAGAGCTCTGATTACACACTTAATTTCATTCCTAATATTATTTTCTAACAATTTTGAGAAAAATTTCTCCATTGAACCATTCTGGGTTTTCCTTGAGTTCCATGATCTATAGGTAGCCTTCAGAATTTACTTTTTGATTAGAGAAGTTCATTTAGTTTTTTTATTATATTTTAATAATTTGCTCATTGTGTACTATTGTCTCTTTGCATTTCTAAATATTCTTTTTTATGTATTTATGAGTTTTTCTGTTTCATCTTTTTGTAAACTAGGATTTTATTCAGACTTTCTCCTTTGAACTTTTGATTCAGTCTTTCTTTTATATTTCCCAATTTTTTTCTTCTTCACTGTTTCCCCACCTCACTCTTTGACCACAAAAGTCTCATCATATTAGGTGTCATTAGGAACTTGGATTGAGTCTTTACTCACTGACCTCATGGGAGATGAGTGGCTCCAGCTGAATTTCCAATCCCCTTTCCCTCTGGCAAGGAAATTCTTTTAGTTATAGCTGGCTCTATCCTACCCATGACTTCTCTTTACAGTTGTTCTGCCTGCATGGCTGAGCACAATTAATGTTTGTCATGTCTATGGGTTTAGGAGAGGTTCAGTTTCTGGGCAGAAATGCTCGCAGATAGATCCAGGTATACAGGTTTAATAGGCTGTTTGTATTGCTGGTGACCAGTGTGCAGTGTAGATTGAATGGGAATGCTGAGTAGATGATTTAAGTATTTATCTTCTTCATTATCATTTCACAGGCTTTTTTACTTTGTGTGGTATTTCTATTACTCTATCTGGGACACATTTTTTTGTTTTTGTTTTTTTAGGTTTCTAGATGTCAGAGATTTGTAGAAAATAACTACTCTGTTATCTTGCTGATCAGGTGATCCTCTCCTATCCTTTTATTTGTTGTTGTTGAAATTATTTGATTGAAATAAAAAAAAAAACTCTGTCATTGGCTAAGATAGCAGGAAAAGATAAAGATAAACATTGGAAGGGTTGTGGGAAAACTGGGACACTAATACATTGTTGGTGGAGTTGTGAAATGATCCAACCATTCTGGAGAGCAATCTGAAACTGCACCCAAAGGGATATCAAACTGTGCATACCCTTTGACGCAGCCCTGTGTATCCCAAGGATAAAGGAGGGAAAAGCACTCACATGTGCAAAAATGTTTGTAGCAGCTCTTTTTGTGGTAACAAAGAATTGGAAAATGAGTAGATGCCTATCAATTGGGGAATGGCTGAACAAGTTGTGGTAAATGAAGGTAATGGAATATTATTGTTCTATAAAAATGGTGAACAAACTGATTTTATGTTTCTTTTTTTGGTGATTTTTTAAAATTTTATTTGCATAACATGTGTGGGTAATTCTTCAACAATAACCCCTACATAGCTTTCTGTTACAAATTTTTCTCCCCAACTCCCCACCCCTCCCCTAGATGGCAGGATATCCACTACATGTTAATTATGTTAAAATATTGGCAAATCGAATATATGTATACATATTTCCAAACTTATCATTGTTGTGCAAGAAAAATCTTATCTACACAAAAAAATATAACAGATAAAGGAAACACAATATAAGCAAACATCAATCAAGGAGTATGAGAATGTTATGTTGTGGTCCACATTTCACATCCCTCTCTCTGGGTGTATATGGCTTTCTTCAGTGAACAATTGGAGGTGGTTTGAAACATTTCATTATTGAAGAGAGCCATGTCCATCAGAATTGATCGTCATATAGTACTGTGAACAAACTGATTTTAAAAAGGCCTGGAAAGATTTACATGAACTGATGCTGAGTGAAATGAGCTGAATCAGGAATTCATTGTACATAGTGACAGCAAGATTATGTGATGATCAACTATGAAAGACTTGGTTCTTCTCAGTGATCCAAAGCAATCCCAAAAGTCTTTGGACAGAAAATGCCATCTGCATCTAAAAAAAGAACTATGAAGATAGAATGTAAATCAGCACAAGCTATGGTCACTTTTTCCTGTTTTTTTCCTTCTCCCATGGTTTTTCCTTTTGTTTCTGATTTTTCTGTCCCTACATAATTTATAAAGCAACGTGTATTAAAATAAATAAAGAAAAAAAAGAAAAAAACCTGTCATTTCCCAGCATTGCCCTCCAATATAGCTATCTCCTATCACTAAGAAGTACAATTGAGTGAAACAAAGCATTGCATTTTACTATTTGAAAACATTTGTCCCCTTTAGTCTACCATTTTCTTACTAGGTAGAGGGAGAAAGATTTCTTCATTAATTATTTGGACTTAGAACTAGTCTTTGCATTTTGAGATGTTATTTTCTTTTAAATAATTGTGTTCTTCATGTAAATTAGTTCTGCTTGCTTTTCTCTTCATCATTCCTTCTAGTATTACAAGTTTCCCTGAATTCTTCACATTTGTTATCTCTTAAGGTGCAATAATATTCCTGTACATTCATACACAACAATTAATTTGGTCATTGATCCATCAATATGTACCTTGTTTCCTATTTTTTTCCTGCATCTTCTGCTTTTCTTTATCAACACTTTGAGAACTCTTTCATTCTCATGGCTTCAACTGTGACCTACGTGTTGGTAACTCTAAATATTTATTTCTTCCCTGTTCCTCTTACTCATCTCAAATTACTTACTAGACCCTTCTCAATAGGACTCCAAACCCTTTCATCAAACTCATGTTTAATGATGATAAATAATAATAATAGCTAATAGTTATAGAACTACCATGTGCCAGGCACTATGCTAAGCACTTTACAAATATTATTGCATTTAATCTCCAAACAACCTTTGGGATGTGGGTACTCTTATCCTTATTTTAATGACAGGGAAACTGAAACTATCAGAGATGAAGTGATTTGCCTAGGATTACACAACTAGTTAATGTGTGAAACCAGACTTGACTTCAGATATTCAGATATTCCTCTCTAGGCCCAGAGGTCTATCCACTGAACCACTTAGTGGAATGAAAGAAATTCTTTATCTTTCCCTAAAGCTAATTCTTCATTCCAATTTTTTTCTTTCTGTCAGTGGCAGCACTATTCCGCTAATTACTGAGGTTCTACTCTTTGGAAATAACTTTGGCTCTTTCCACTTTCTTTTTTTTAAGTTTGATTTTTTTAATAATAGTTTTTTATTTTTCAAAATACATGCAAAGATAGTTTTCAACATTCACCCTTGCAAAAACTTGTGTCCAAGTTTTTTCTCCCTTCCTTCCCTCACTCCTGTCTCCTAGACAGCAAATAATCTAATATAGATTAAATATGTGCAATTCTTCTAAACGTATTTCCACATTTGTCATGCTGCATGAGAAAAATCAGATCAAAAAGAAAAAAATGAGAAAGAAAATAGGCAAAAAATACAATAATAACAACAAAAGGTGAAAATACTATGCTTTGATGTATATTTGTTCTCCATAGTTCTCTCTCTGGATGTTCTTCCCATTTTCTTTATCTTTTCTTTGAAACATGTCCTTAGTTCCGTCATTTTTCCTCCTTTGAAATACCTCTCAAAATTATTCCTTCCTTTTTCGTTCCCATTGTCTCTACTCTTATCCTAAACATTTGGCTTATTGTAATAATCTCTTAGCTGCCCTCCCCCCACTCTATTTTTCCTGCCATCCATGTTCCTGCCATCCATGTTCTGTGTACCAGACACAGCCAAGCTAATCTGCCTGAAGCTCTACCTTCATTCTATCACTCCCCATCTCAAGAATCATCACTGGTCAACATTGTATGTTATATTATATCTCCTCAATAAAACTTGTTTGCTTAGCTCTCAAGGCCTTCTGTAATCTGTCCCTGTGCCACCTGTCCAAATTTATTTTCTATTACTCTCCAACACAAGTCTTGATTCCTATTTTTCTTTGTAAATATTATGGTCATTCTAGTCTCCATGCTTTTCTTCATATTCACCCCTTTTCTTAGTACACCCTTCCTTTCCTTTAGTAATCCATATCCTAGCTATCTTCCTAATCTTTCTCGACTAGTCATAGAAATTTAGAGCAGCAAGGGAGCTTGGGCAAGTCACTATTTTCCTGGTCCTCAGTTTCCTTATCTTTAATGTGGGAATGTTAGTATTTGCATAAGCCTACCTTAAAGTTTCTACATAAAGGACAGCTACTGTTGTTGGAGCAGAAACACTACTCAGGACTCTTTCTATTGCATCATACTCCTGGATGATACTTTTTTCTCTGATAGAATAGGTAAATGAGAACAATTTGTTCCCAACAACCACGGAAGCAGCAGAAACTGGGACTGTGAAGCACTTGGAGCTTGGCTGGCCATCAAAGATACTAAGGTTATCTATTGCATCCCAGGCCAACCCCAGAAAGACTTTTGTCTTGCTAGTGGACTTTGATGACTTGGGAAAAGATAGTGAGGATGATGACTTTGTGCAACTTTATCTCACTTAAATAGAATGTGTAAGTCCAGACATCATCCATGATATCACTGGTTCTCTTCAAGAATGAAAGATGAATGTCTTTCAACACGAGACCTGGAATGAGAATAACCCCCATCTAATTACAGTTGAACTGGGGTAATGAAAAGGAAATCAAGGTTATTAAATGCTAGAAGAGTAATTCCTTTTTACTGACTAGTGTAAAATAAGTCTGAGTTTTTTGTAGTCTGTTCATTGATCTCTATCCTGAGTACCTATCATACTTAAAACCATTGTCACATAATTAAATCTTTAATGATAGAGATTGTCTTGCAGTGTTTGCTAGTTTTTTCATGGGCTTTTTCCATTCTGGTTATATGGACTGAAGTTAAAGACCACAAATTATACTTATTTTGTATCTCTTTGTTGACTTTTCATTTCCCTCACTCCACCTCCACTTCTCAAGCCTAATACAGTGAGCATTTAGCAAACTCTCACCTGTTAACTAAGGTTTCAGGGATTTACAAGTTTAAGTCATTTGATCATCCACAGCCTTTAGCAAATTCCATCCTAATCTGTTTTTAGTCTTCCCCAGGGGGAAAAATGCTTTCTTTTAGATAAATTACTATATTCGTATAGGGTGGTTAGATGACATAGTGTATAGAATGTCCCAGGCTTGAGGTCAGGAAGACTCATCTTCCAGAGTTCAAATTCAACCTCAGACACTTACAAATTGTGTGAGACTGGGCAAGGCATCTCATCCTGTTTCTCTCAGTTTCCTTATCTGTAAATGAACCAAAGAAGAAACTGGCAAACTATTCTAGTATCTTTGTCAAGAAAACGCTAAATGGGGTCATGAAGGGTTGGACAGGACTGAACTGAACTGAATCATAGTAAAGCCTTCAGTTAAATGAATCAAACTCATAGAATATTAGAGCAGAAAGGAATCTTACAGAAATAAGGCCTAGAAAGCTCAAACCTCAATATTGAGCTAGTTCTCTTGCTTTATAGAGAAATTTTGGAAAGTTTTTGGAATTTCTGCTTCAGGATCTGCTTAAGATTTTCAAGGGAAAGGACACTCACTGAACTTGGAGCCAAGAGAGACCTGGCTTCAAATTTTCCTTCTCACACTATGGATGGGATCTTAGACAAATCATTAAATCTCTGAACCTCATTTTCTGCTTCTGTAAAATAGTTTAACAACACCATTTACCTCTTAGGACTGTTGTGTCAAATGAGTTAATATATATAAAGTGCTTAAAATTTTTTTTATAAAGTACTTTTTAAACTTTTAAGTACTTTATAAATGCCCCTTACTGGTTTAGAATCCACCTCAATCCTTATTTGAAAATAGCTAAATTTGATTGGTATAGAGCAAGTTTCTCTCCCCTCCCTACTTCAGTTTTCCGGACCCTCAGATCTGGAGGAAGGTGACATTTGTTCACAGGTGACATTTCAGAAGATGTGCTTCGGCTACTTTAGGGTCTGATTGCCGAAAGGGTGGCGCCAACCACCCGTAGGCTGTGTAAGTTTGTTCTGTGGTCCGCAAGGTTTTTCCCTCTCTGAATGTGTTCCCATTTCCCCGCTGGTTCCTCTGTTTTTTTGGGAAAACTGCCTGGTCTTGGTATATCTGAGTAAGGACTCTGACGGATGCCCTAAGGTGAGGGGAAGGTCTTTGAATCTGTTTTGTCACTGGACAGGCTAGGCTGGTGATGGATTAGTCTTCTCCCCAGGCAGTTCTGGGTCAGTGGAAGTCCAACTGATAAGTTTTTTTTTTTTTTTTTTTTTTTTTTTCCAGAATCGAGTAACCTAGAAACGCCGCCAGCAGGGGTTTTACCTCTTTTGTGACTTTTTTTTTTCATTGATTTTAAAATTCACTCCTAGCTGCAATGCAATGTCTAATAGAGCCACAGAAATAGGTAGACACATGCTGAATGGATTGCTTTGGAAATAAGGTTTTTTGGATCATAGGAAAAAACCCAGGGTGGAAAAAAGGAAAAAAAAACAAAACCCAAAAACCCTAACCAATTTTTTTTTCTTCTGAGCATTGAAAAGGTACAATATAACCATTTTTTTCTTCCAAATGATCTCACTGATGTTGAATGAGCTCAGATGGTGAGCTCTTTGAGATCAAAGCACATCTCCAGCGCTTAGCAGCTTAGCACGGTGCCTGGCACTTAGGGGATGCTTAACAAATGTTTTACGGACTGAGGGCTCTGTATTATTTTTTAAGTGGAGCTTCTTCGGTCCCAGTGATTCATTGGGATACCAGTCTCCTCCTGACTTCTGGGAATCCTTCTGCAAGACAAAGCTTCGCTCTGTGAGGTACCCTCTGTCAAAGCAGTTCCTGTCCTCAATGATGGTATGCAAACTCCATTTTCCTCCTCCCCCCTCCCTTAGCAGACGTCCTTGAGCATTTGAGACGGATGTGAGAGGGTTTTTAGTCCTCATGCAAAACAACTAACTAAACATAACAGATGACATCAGTTCGGGCTTTTCAATTCCTGGATGGCAGCGGCGTGTTAATCCAACCTTCATCCTGGATTTCATAAACTAAAGCAAGAGAGGTTGGCAGGAGGACAACTCGGCCGGATTGAGGAAATTGATGACGGCGGAGCGTGAGGGCAACCCAGCGTATAAAAGTCATTCCCTTGTATCCCGATGCTCAGCTACTTCTTTGGATTCTTGACGGCTGTATCCCGCAGCCGGGACCGCGGGGCTCTAAGTTGAGCGTTCGCCTACCCAGTCCAGCCTCCTCGAGCGCCAGCCCCGGGGAGTCAGCCATGAAGGGCCTCTGGCTGCTGCTGATCACGCTGCTGGGACCTGCGCACCTGGAGGCGGTCAGGAGTAACAAGTACGCAGTGGACTGCCCTGCTCACTGCGACCCCAACCACTGCAAAAGCAGCCATCAGTGTAAGCAAACTGTGCTGGACGACTGCGGCTGCTGCCGCGTGTGCGCCGCATCCCTCGGACAGACTTGCTACCGCACGGTCTCGGGCATGGACGGCGCCAAGTGCGGCCCGGGGCTGTACTGCCACTTTTCCAACCAGGAAGATGCTTTTGGCGAAGAGTATGGCATCTGCAAAGGTAAACACGGGACTTTCTTTGCCTGATCGGCCGAGCATCAGGTGTAGAGTTCTGCTCACTTCTTAAGAAGGTCTTAAACTGGGGGAGGGGAGAGACCTCGGCCACCAGCGGGTGTATTTTACAGATGGAAAAACTGAGTCCCGGGGGAAGCATTTCTATGGCATAGTGGCCAGAGCACTAGACTTGGAGCCAGGAAGGTCTGGGATCGAATCTCCCCCCCCCCCCCGAAATTTACTAATTGTGAGATCAGGGCAAATCTCAATCTCAGTTTCTTCAACTGGATATTATATATTTAATATTATATTAGAATTAACAGACTATTATAAATCCAATAGCACATACCTAATAGGAATATTGTGAGAATCAAATAAAATAATCTAGTAAAGTGCTTTACAAATGTTAGACGTCATTATTAAGTGAACACCTGAAGGCCACACGGGGGTAAATAAATATCAGAGTGAGAACTCAGGTTCTACGTCTCCAGTCTCTGCACCCTTTCAACTACTTTTAATTAGGATTGTTTTAGAACAAAGAATCGGGGTGGGAGGGAGCTTACTCACCTAAAGACGAGAATAGTCTTAGGTACACCTTAGGTAGACAAAAAGACATTGGAAACAGTGGCCAAAGACAAAAATGAACACACACACATGCACACGCACACAGAGACACACAGAGAGAGAGACAGAGAGAGAGAGCAATTACAGCAATCAAGATCACTTCAGTTTAGGAAGTCCAGCGGAGAAAGGCATCAAAGAAAGGAAGATTGCAACATCTTTCTTGGAGAGCTATTAAAGACAAGCTAGTTCATCTTTTGTCTTGGATATTTAGTGTGCATCAGACCTAGAGGCAGCGATCTTTAGTGTTTGGTAGTTCTTTGAGCAGAAAAGGTTGGTGGGTGAAAACAACTCCAGGAAAAATATTCCTTGGAAAGCAATCAAGTGGATTTAGGAACAGTTTGAGAGAATACCATCAATATTCCAAACACTTGAAAAGGGATTCTCGGATAAACAGAACAAAATTCTATTCCCTTTAGACTGGAGCTGACCATTCAGAACAAGATACAGATATTAAAGGATAGATGAAATCTGAAGTAAAGAAAGAGCAGCCCTAGAAGTTGGTAGGATAGTTAGTCTCTGTTCCCTTGAATCTGCTTATTAATAGCAAAGCAGAAGGAAGTGTTAGTCAAATTTATTAAAACTTGAGTGCTTTTAATTCAAAATATTTCTGAATCAAATTTTAATCAAAAGAGCAATGCTTGTTTAAAAAGCTTTACCCTATCAGGAAATTGCTTTCTCTTCTTTAGAAACTATGATAGTAAGTAAAAACACCTTACTGTAGGTGAAAAGAGCTAAAAGGTGATCATGTTTTACAAATTTAAAAAAAACCTTTTTAAAAAAGAAAGCACTAAAGCATTTGGTATATGTCTTTGTATTTTCTCCATTTATTGCATTTGTAATGAATTTATGCCTTTAAAAATGCAGTCATCTAAATATTGAGATGTTTAAACTTATCTAATAATTCCTCAATATTTAAACATAATTTAGAAATTAACAATTTTCTCACTCATTGAAAGTGCTAAGCACTAGGAAATGTGTGTTTTAAATTCTAAATTGTTGTTATTGTTATTGTTGTAGTCACCATTGTAGTTATTATCTACCAGTGCAGCCACTGTGAAACAGTAAGAATGATGGAATTTAATGAAATATCTTACATATCTCATTTATTTGGCAAATTCTTAGTGTCTTTCTCTCTGTCTCTGTCTCTTTGTCTCTCTCTTACACACACACACACACACATGCTTTTGTTTGAATAGAATTGCATTTTCTGTAAAGAGCAAGTCTTATCAGCCAAAAAGACCAAGGCTTCTTGCAAGGAAATTAGAGAGGAAGTGGTTAACACAATTATACTTATAATATAGTTAATATAGGCTGTAGATTGCTTTTTTCCTGGCATGAAAAGATCTTTTTTAACTGTATGCTCACATATGGGTAAAGAGGCAAGTTGCAAAGATTCCAAATTCTTGCAGCAAGTGGTCTTCCACTGGATTGATGTAATAGCTGTTGAGTGATGCTGGTTCTAAAGAGATTTTTTAGGATTTCTCTTTCAGGCATCCTTCAAATTCTAGAGAAATTTTACTTTGGATACTTTCTTCTCTTCTGGCAAGAAACATTGATTGGGGAAAACTTTTTTGAGCATCCTAGAATGACATTTTAAAAGCTATTCCATTTTGTTGAAGTTAGAACTAAGTCTTTCAGCTGTCCAAATTAGCTAAAGTTTGGTTGTATCTAAATGACCCCAAACATCCAGATAAAAACTAATGGTTCATCCAAGTTTCTGGTCATCCAGATGTTTGATGCTGTATGGCCAAAATTTCAATCAGCTGATGGGTAGTCACTGATTCTATGCACTATGTGCCTAACATTGTACTAGGTTTTGTGGATGATTAAAAAAAAAAAGTTTATCTGAGAATCCAATTGAACTTTTAAGTTGCCTCTGCTTATGTATTTAGATATAGTCTGACTTCCTTGAAGTTGTCTGCATGTGTTTCAAACTTTTCTAAATCCCTCCATATATTTTGTTTGACTAATGTCCAAGAATAATGACTTTTCATGGTGTTCTGATCACTCTTTGTAAAGGATACACTGAAACATTTCATCAGTGATCATAAAATTTGAATTGGAAAAGAATTATAGATGCCATCTAATAAATTTCATCACCTTCACTTTAGAGGATGAAATAGAGACCCAAAATGATTGGAACTGCTACTAAGCAACAGAGATGGGATTTGAAGGCAGGCTGTGTCACTCCCAATTCAAGACTCTTACATTTATTTATCAGTCAATAGTATTTTTTGTTTCTTTTCACTTTAAGGGGGGGGAAGGAGGGGGTCCTTATTTCAATGTGAAGTTCTTGAAGCAAGGTTAAGCTCTTAACAATTAGCAGGCAACTTTGAAGCTTATTTAGTATTTTTGTTGGACTTTAGGTTTCCAGTGGGCTTGATCATCACTTTTCTGAGAGAAGTCAAGTGTTGTTATTCAGTCATGTCCTAATCTTTGTGATTCCATTTTGAGTTTTCTTGGCAAAGATACTGGAGTGGTTTCCCATTTCCTTTTCCAGTTGATTTTACAAATGAGTAAACTTGGGCAAAAGGATTTAGTGATTTGTAGGGTCCCACAAGTAGTATGTTTCTTTTCTGAATTCAGTTCTTCTTAACCTCAGGATAGAGAACCAGGCTCTCTATCCACTGTGCCACATTAATTCTTGTAAATATGCACATTTCAGACTCAGAAAGTGGTGGTGGTGGTGGAGTCAGGAGAGGAATATTTTTGTCTGCCTCTTTGAGAGGTAGAGCTGGGGTTAGAACTCTTGCTTTCTTTCTCCCCCTTGGAGCTGAATCTCCTGTTCCCTATGCAGAGACTGAAGTTCCTATAATCTGCTAATTGATTCAAAGTAGATCTATTTTGATATAGTGGAAAGAAAGTTGAACTTAGATAGACCCTAGTTCAAATCCCAGCTCTGCCCCTTAATACCTATGATATTCTCATCTGTGAAAAGAAAAAAAATTATTTAACTTATTAAAAAGGTAGGGTGTGTGTGTGTGTGTGTGTGTGTGTGTGTGTGTGTGTGTGTGTGTGAGAGAGAGAGAGAGAGAGAGAGAGAGAGAGAGAGAGAGAGAGAGAG
>JAJPUD010000952.1:83889-154715 GCA_023553655.1 Myrmecobius fasciatus
GAGAGAGAGAGAGAGAGAGAGAGAGAGAGAGAGAGAGAGAGAGAGAGAGAAACAGATAGACAGAGACAGAGAGACAAAGAGCAAAGAGATGTATGGACAGAGAGACTCACAGAGAGAAAACCTGACTCCTCTTCAGAAAAAGGAGAAAGAAATGGCAGGTATAATAACATGGAGGAGTGGAAATCCCATTGGCACTGAAGAAACATAGGGTCTAGTGCCATCTCTGTTACCAGCTAACACTGAGGCCTCAGTTTTTTTTTTTACTGTAAAATGGAATCTTTTTCTCTGAAGTTCCTTCACCTCTAAAATGCAATTTTTCTCCCTCTGGAGAAAATGGCTATGCATTAGCAATTTTTCTTCTGTTAAATTTTACAACAGAAATAATTAAAGGAAACAGCCTAACCTAATGGATATAACACTAGCCTTGGAGTCTGAGAAACCTGGATCTGAATCCTGCTAGACAAGTTACATTTCTTAGCTTCAGTTTCCTCATCTGTAAAATGGGGCTAAATCATATTTGCAACATTTACCTCCCTAGGTCTACTATGAAGATCAAATGAGGCCATGTATATGATCAGAGTTGGAAGTAACCATAGAAATTACTGGGCCCAACTACCTAATTTTTAAAAAAGAAGGGATTGAAGTCTAGAAAGGCTGAGTACAGAACCTAAATTGAAATTCAGCTCCTGTGACTCGAAGCTCTCCGTTGCATCATTATTATTAATCTCTCACTTAATTAAGTTTGGCATTTCTGATCTGTTTAGAAAGTACCTAAGTCTGAATTTTAATTTTCATTTTTTAAGGAAATCAGCTGTTATAAACTAGATGTGTTTAAAAACAAATTGATGCTCATCTTCAAATCAGGACTGCAATAATTTTGGGTACACAGCAGCTAAAGAATAGAAATAATCAGCTTCTTCATTAAACTTTTTTTTTAATCCTTAAGAATGTCTTTATGGTACCTTTGGAATGGGATGCACACAGACCTGCACATGTTCATCGGGCATATGTGACAAAGTTACCGGAAAATGTATAAAATTTTCCTTTTTCCCATCAAAGTTTTCCAAAAGAAGATTCATGTCTTCTTCAGGTAAGTCCTGACTTTCAATTTCACAGAGTCAGAATAACTATGTCATTAATCTAGAAATCACTCTTTTACTAATTAATAATTTTTATTTTATTTTAAGAGGATGAGTAGAAAAAAAGAAGTGGTTGCTATGTATTCCCAAGGGGAATATATGTATGTAACTCAAGGGGAAAGCAGGTTAGCTTTTGTTATTTATTTTTTAAAAAGGTTTTTTTTTTTGGTAAGACTAAAGCATGTGGTTTAAACATTAAGGGATTTCTTGGAAAATCTTCCTTTTCACAAAGAGAATGGCTCTGATTCTTAGCTAATTAGTATATTTCTCAGATGTGAAAAGTTAAAAATTAGGATATGGAAGTTCTGTAAATTCCTCAGTGAGCACCTTTAGATACTCACTAGTCAAAGTTACACACCTCCTGATCTCACATAGAAAGAATAATTTTGATGATAAAATATTGAAGCCAGTACATTATAAGTGAATTTAAAAAATAGCTTTTGGGGGGGGGGCAGCTAGGTGCTGCAGTAGATAGAGCAGCAACTCTGAAGTCAAGAGGACCTGAGTTCAAATCTGGTCTCAGACACTTAATACTTCCTAGCTGGGTGACCCTGGGCAAGTCACTTAACCCCCAATTGCTTCAGCAAAAAAAAAAAAGAAAAGAAAAGAAAAGAAAAGAAAAAGAAAAAGAAAGGACTTTGATGCTCATTTATCGTCTTGAAATGACCAGGTTTAGTCAATATGCCTGAAAATGGATAGATAGGGAAGTAAAAAATGTTTGAGTAATGAGTGAGATTATTGAAAAAAGCACTTCATCTATTTGGCATATCCAGGCACTGGTCAATCTCTCATGGTTTCCAGCAGGTTCCTGCCCATAGGCTGATTGTTTTTTTAATTGTAGGACTTTAAGAATCTGAAATTACTTCTGCAGAAGTACTCCCTCTGCTAGTACTGATCCCCATTCTTGTGCATGTTCAGGAACATAACTCCGTGGCCTGGCATCCAGACTTTCTGAAGAATTACCACTCTGTTGTCTTGGCAATGAGCTTTGGCCAGTCTGGTTCTCTGATGGCAGCCAGCCCATCCAAATCCTTTCTGCATTGATTGGAGGACCATCCAGAACTCATAACCCACTAGCACAGACAGGGTTATGTTCATCTTTGAGTCTTATGTTAGTGGAAACTGGGTACATATTAAACAATTGATAATTATTCATTTTTATGTGATTAATTAATATCATCTATATTGGGAATGCTCAGTGAGGGAACACCAGTCACTAATGCAGATCAACAGTTCATTGGCAGCTTAGAGCAGGGATTCTTAGTTTGGGGTAGGCATCCTGGGGTCCATGGACTTGAGGGTCCATAAACTTGGATAGAAGAAAAAAAATACATCTTGATTTTTACTGACTCATAACTTAAATGTCATTTAATTATTAATTTTTAAAAAAGGAATTATTATTCTGAGAGGGGTTTCACCAGACAGCCAAGGAGCTATAGCACCAAAAAGATTAGAAATGCCTATCTTAGTAGAACTAAGACTGGTATAGCTTGCTCAGGGGGCAGAACCAATATCAGAGTGAGCCTTGAACTCAAGCAAGTCTTCCTGACTCTCATGTCAGTTTTATCCATAATGTCATATTGCCGCTCTTAAATGGATAGCCTCCAATATAGATTCAAAAGTTGGTTACATAGATGAGTTCTTTTCAGTGAGATCAAATTTCTTCTTTCATTTTTTTAGAAGTGGAGGTACACATTGTCAGAGTCACTATGTTTTTAAAGATTGGTTTTTAAAGAATGGGGGGTTATTTGGTGGTGATTGGTGGGAGGATATATCTGGAAATGAAGGCTACATAAAAATAAAAATCATAAGTAAAATCAATTTTACAAGATTTTTTCCCCTTAACCATTTGCATCTTTCTCCTTCATTTTATTTTTATAAAAGTCTGGAGCCAGAAAGCACCCTCTTACTATTCTCCTCTAGTAAGCTACCCTGACATGAAGATCTAATCTTATTCCCCTGTCCTTTTTGTCATTTTAGAAAGGAGATTCCATGGCCTCCCAATTTAGTCTAGTCTAGGGTTTAACAATCTTCAATGACAGGAAATTCTTCTATATGTCTAACTTACATCCTTCATGTTGCACCACAGACACCATTTCCTCTTGTTCAGTTCTCCATAGGAAATGAAAAGCAGCTGTTTTCCCTAAATTTTGTCCCATTCTTTTCATTTTTTTTGTCAGGTTACGCAAAGACCTTTAGTCCACCTTGATCCCTTATGTGCAAATTCACTTTGGGGTTGGTGACCAAGTATGAATGAAATAAAACACTTCTGAACTCTTTGCCATAACTCTTTTGGGAGATTTATAAACCTTATTCCCCCTTCTTTTCCCACTGTACATTTCCCTAATTGGCCAAAGGGACAAGAAAGGTCATTGTTCATATGTGCCTAGGAAACCTGCTTTATATATTTCTGACTGAGAGCAGGAATCCCTGGGAATCTCATGTGAACTCATTCTCAGGAATCATATCTTTGAGTGATACTCTGTAGTAACCAAGCCTTTCTAGCCAGAACTGAGTCCCCAGTGGGACTACATATTTCCTGATTTTCCTTGTTTTTATAGATGAAAAAACTGAGGACCTATGAGTTTAGGTGACTTGTTCAAGGCAACACATCTAGAAGATAAATGAAGCAGGAGTTGATTCCAGGTCTTTCTAACTCTTAACTCAATGCCAGATACCATGAATGATATCTCTAGGAATTTAAACAGCTTCCTGAATGGTCTAAAGATTGTACATAAGCCATAGGCTTAAGGTATATAAGCTAAAGAATATGGAGAAATGACTTTAGTTCAAAGTCTTAAAATACATAAGCTACCATCATAACTTCCTAGATTCTTAGGACCTCATGGGATCTTGAGAGTCAAGTAGTCTGGTCCTTACTAGAAATGAATTTCTCTACTTCTGAATTCCCTAAGGCTGATTTAGCTAAATTTAGCATCCAGGGGAAACTTTAAAAAACACTTTCTCAGAGGGTTGTTGTAAGGACCAAGATCATCAGTTATTGATTATTTATGTCACACTTATTATGAACTAGGCACTGGGCTAGGTTCTGGTGATACAAATGTAAATAAAAAATCATTTTTACACTCAAAGAGTTCTAAAACTCTTTGTGCCAGCAATTATTATAACATGGCTGATAAGAAAATGTTTTCTCACAAATTAAGGATTTCGAACACAAAGTGATAATTTCCTCAAAAATCTCTGTGACTTATGGAGGCAACAAAGATAGCTGGATCTGATTTTTGTTCTTCACCTTATAGATCACGACATGGCTTCTGGAGATGGCAATGCAGTCAAAGAACAATTTGTGAAAAACAGTGCAGCTCACCCTCCGGTAACAAAATGGTTAAAGCCCCGCTGATACTGGGTGTGGTTCGATGGACTGCCAAATGAGTGCTCCCCTTGAAGATTGTTCAATGCACAGTCACACATTTCAAGAGCAAGCTAGCTTATGCAATAGGAAAATCTGATTTCTGGAGACCAATTGTGATCCAGTGTGATTCCAGTGGGGGGAGGGATGGAAGGGAGGGGAAAGATTACTTACATTCTATCAAATGCATATGGCTGGAGACTTTTAGATATTTGTCTTGATAAGTATTTGAACATTAGACATATTCTGGATCCATTAGATATATAGCAATAATGAAGAAAAGATACTTAAATAATACCAGTGTTCAGATGTCGTGGCCCAAGAAAAGACATCCAGAGATAAAATTCCCAGCCTGTCCTGTGATTGGGATGGATACTGACACCAAAGGCCCAACAACGAGGAATGGGAAGACTAGGAAGGGGTGGGATAGGAGGGCACATATTACATGCCAACTTGTGTTCTTGTGATGCCTTTTAATTCAATGTAATGATTGTAATAGGATTGAGTGCTTTCTTTCACTCTGAGAGAAACAAAAGGAAATCTAAATGAGAAAACCCAATGGAAATAAGTGAGATGGATGTTCGCTGTCCATTTGGAGATCATGTAGATGGGTAACACTGGGGACTACTTATGATATATATATAGATTCAGATGACTTCTGGAAGGATTTTAGAAATGAATTAAAATTACTTTCCACCTCAGAGGCAAGATATGGAGACATTTTTGTTAGTTTGGGGGGTAAAGGGTAAATATTTATATATTTTTATAAAGATACATGTTACTATGATTCATCTTGTATGCCCATATCTCTTTCTTGAGGAGGTGATCATGGCATGGATTATGCAGAGGAAGTTAATGAGAGAGGTGAGAGAGCTGCCTAAAGGCAGATTTAACTTTCCAAATATGAGTAGCCTGCTAGCTTGATGGCAATTATAATAATAGAAGTTATAAGCATCAGTGGAACCTCAAACACTTTAGCCACATGACAATTAATTTTTTTTAGATTCCCTCCAAAATATACTGTGATTGAAATGTCATTCAGCTTCACAATTGCAAATGACTCCTTGAGTAAGGCAGTAAAAGGAAGGCTAATTTTAAACCCATAGCTGATGTACTGAATTTTCAATTTTGAGAGATTTGATGCCTCTTTTTTAAAACCTGGAAAACTGGGATATATGGTGGAAATTGGGGTACAATTATAATGATCCTAACATAAGCAACACCACTATATGAGATGCTGGCCAGGAACATTTGCAAACTATTTTATTTGGAGTTAAGAATTGAGTTATTATTATTATTGTTGTTGTTGTTATTATTATTATTTAAAAATGATTTTACTATTTACATAGATCGTAGGCTCTAAGTTTTGCCAGAGTTTTGAATGACAGGTGGGGTCTTTGAATGTAAATCTAATAAACTGTTTGATTTTTCTTTTTAAAAGGACATGTTTATTATTGTTCAATAAAAACCAACTGCTATTATTGTGGGTCTGCTCTTGATTTGATGTTGCACTTCTCAACCTGGTCTTCTTACCTCTCATCAGACTCTACAAACTATTAAATTAACATTCCTGAAATATAGATCAGACTATGTCACTTCCCTGTTGAATAATTTTCATTGACTCTTTCCTAGTAGGTTAATATATATGTCTCTGTTTGACATTTATAAAGACTTTAGATCTCCTTCTAGCCAAGTCTTCCTTCTCTATATTACAGCCAAACCAATGAGTCGTGTCTCTTGTGCTCTTTGTAGCTCAATGTAGCTACTATCACTTAAAAGCTTTTCTGAACCTCCTAATTGTTAATGCTTCCCTCCTCATAGAATGACTTGCTGTATATATTGACTCCCCTCATTCCAACAATTTATTCCAATTGCCATGAAGGCACAGTGAAGCACTGTGTAGTGCTTAGATCTTGGTCAGTCATCAAAGATCCAAGTTCATACACCTTATCTTGGGCCATTGCCAGTCATCCAGACTTTTGTCCTGTCCCTGGAATTTGATGATTCTAGAAGAGAGAGTGAGATTGTCTACCTTATGCCCCTCTGCCCAACTTAAATTCCATTCATGCAAAAGTCAACATCACTCCAAAATGTCATTAGTTCTTTTAGAAAGCAAAGAACTAACAACCACAACAATGTTATTCTTGATTTGGACAGTCTTAATTTCTCTCTAGCTTCCCTTCTAGCTGATAATTGACATTCCTGCTTAAAAAAAATTTCCTTCTACCAGTAGAGTGAGCAGCCTGGGACTTGAGCAACGTTTCTAGTTCCTTTTCACAAAGAACTCCCTGGGAAGTAAATAGATTCTGTCACACAGGCAAGGATGATGAAGGAGAACAAAACTCAGTGATGAATCTCATTTACCTATGTATAGGTTTTCCTGTCCCTACCGTGAATCAGCAGTTAGACATGTTTGGAATGACTACAGTTTTCTCTCTGCCACTGCCAATACCGTTAGTCATTTTTAGTGGGTATTTGTTTTCCCTGGTCCTGAAGGATTAGATGAGTTCCATTTTCTTTCACTCACATGAAACAATCAATCAATCAATCAATAGTCATTTATGAAGTGCTTACTAAATGCCTGGGATTATAGTAAGCGCTGCAGATACAAACACAAAAACACTGTTCCTATCAACATATAGACAGGATATATACAGTATAAATGGGGGGGTGACCTTGGAGGGAAGGTACTAGCAGTGAGAATAAACAGGAAAGGCTTCTTTTTTGTTTGTTTTAAAATGTTTTTATTGTGTTTGTTTTTTTCCATTTAATAGTATTTTATGTTTCCAATTATATGCAAAGATAGTTTTCAACATTCATTCCTGCAAATTTTTCTCTCTTCTTCCCCTTCTTCCCTCCTCCACAAGATAACAAGCAATCTAATATAGGTTAAATGTGCAATTCTCCTAAACATCTTTAGTAAAGGTCTCTTAAAGAAGCTGTGAATTGAATTGAGTCTTGAAGAAAGCTGGGGATTCTGGCTAGAGGAGAGAGGGGAGGACAATCTGAACATGGGGCAGAGAGATGACACCCAGTAAAAAAAAACAAAAACAAAAACAAAACAGGTTTGTTTTGCTCTCCAGCATTTTACAAAGTAACTAAGGGAAACAATAAAATAAACCAATATCTAGACAGCACAGAGGCAGCATGAACTAATGATAGAATTTGGGCCTAGAGTCAGGAAGACTGGTTCAAATCTCACCACAGACATTTACTAACTGTGTGACTGAGCAAATCACTTCATCTCTCTGTTTCCTCATCTGCAGAATAAGGGAACTGGATTTAATGCCATCTAGGATCCCTTCCAGTTCTGTCTATGATCATGATGTCTATGTAGATCTGTAGTCATAGACAGAACTGGAAGGGGCCCTTAAAGGTCACGGAGAGAGATTATAGACATGATGAGAGGCAGAATCCATATTTGAACCCATTTATTCTGTCTATCAGTCTAGCTCTCTTTCCATTGTACTACTTTGAATTGATAAACTTCCAAATGCTATCAACTTATATGTGTGTGTGTGTGTGTGTGTGTGTGTGTGTGTGTGTGTGTGTATTCAATGCAATGAAAAATTGACAAAACTAAGCCCATCTTTAGCATTCTTGACCTCTTCATATATTTAGATTAGTACCCTAAGCATAATTCTGGTAGAGAGAGCACTAGGGACAACTAGGTGACACAATGGATAGAATACTGGCCCTAGAGTCAGAAGGACTATGTGACCCTGGCCAAGTCACTTAAACCTGATTTAAACAAAAAAAAAAGAGCATCAGACTTGTAATCCAAAAGACTTGACTCTGCTGCTTATTATCTATGTTCTTGGGCAAGTCCCTTCCCCCTCTCTTCCTTAGCCTTAATTTCCTCATTAGTAAAATAGAGATTATATAACAAATTTGTTGTAAGAATAAGATAAATAACATATAAAATGTTTTATAACATATATTTTTATTAAATAATACATACTTTAACTCATAAGTAATAAATATTTTAACAAATAAGTTTTTCTAAAACAAACCAGGATAAGCTCATGCCACTTTGGCCATAAAGATAGTGGATCTGTTGAATCCAAACTGTTGGGTCTATTTATTAACCAACTATCACATGCAAGGCACTGTCCTAGGTGCTAGGGATACAAAGACAATGATATAAAAGATACAAGGATACAAATTGCTACTTGTTTATAGTTGAATGGGGAAGACAACAAAGACGTTCTAGACATGGAGGGTTACCATTGGTACAAAAGCACCAATAATGAAGAAGGAGTTCTGTGTGGCAATCAGAGAGGCGGCCAATTTGATTGAATCACATCTAGGAGGAATGATGTCCAGTGGGGCTAGAAAGAGAAAAGGCTTTAAAAGCTAAACAGATGAGTTTATATTTTATTCTAGAGGCAATTGGGAGTCAACAGATTTGTTCAATAAGTGAATGGCATGGTCAGATCTTGGTTAAGGGAAATATCTTGATTAAGGTAGCTATTTCATTATTAGCTAGCTAATGGTCAAGGTTGGGTTTCTCTTGACCTGAAGTTCTACTTTTTTCATTTTTTGTTTTAATCTGATATCTGAGCCTAAGGTTATCCCTAACATGACCCTTAACAATTCTATTTTGAAGCCTTTAAATGCTGGGGTTGAAGATTTTTAACACTGAGATGATCAGATCTTTGTATCAGGAAGATTATTCTGGCTGTGATATGATGTGAGGGACGAATGAGGATGAGGGAAGGTCAAGGCAGAGAGGAGAGGTTCTTTTCACCTTATCATTCACAAATACTTTTTACATATGTATATCTATTACATGTACAGTATATGTTAATATGTTAACATATATTAATATATGTTAACCTGATATGGCACATGACCTATTTTCAGATTTGCATTCATTTACTATGTTTGTATGTTTTTATTAACTATTATATATGTATGTGTATACATGTGTGTCTTTCTATTATCTTAGGAAGATTCTGCATATCACTTGGCAGGTTAAGATACCAGACACTGAGGTTCTTTCTTGAACTAAACTGCCAAGCATTCAAAATCTATTACAGAGAGCACAACCCTATTGTGCTGACTACATTGTTTGGATGCCAAATGTATGCTTGCCAAAAAGACTATTTTATGGAGACCTCACACAGGTCAAGTGTTCAAGTGGTGGTCAGAAAAAGTGATGCAAGGACGCTCTCAAGATCTTTAGAATTGATTTCATGACATAGGAGATACTGACAGTCCTGTACAGCATGGTGTGCTCTCATTCGAGAAGGTGCTGTGTCTATCTATGAGTGAAGCAGAATTGCAGTAGTTCAAGAGAAACGCAACGTGCTCACAGTTAGAGAATCCACCCCAAATGTTTAGATGGACTAATTGTGCTTGATCTGTGGTAGAGCATTTCAAGTTCATATTGGTCTAATCAGTCAGTCAGATACACTGTAACTTGACTCTAATATCATTTTGGTCCTCTTTTAGGATGAAGAACAATTCGCCCCCTCCCCAATATATGTGTGTGGGTGTGTATATGTATATATGTGTGTATGTACATACATACACACATATATTCTGATGCATGAATTCTATAGAGTATGTTCAAACTATCATGGTCTAAAAAATGGACATTCCTCATTTGCTTGCTTTTTTTTTTATTTAGATGGTTAAATCGAAGTCTTTTGAGAGATTATGGACCTCATTCAGGAGGTGCTGCAGTGTTCCCAGGCTTGATGCAATGATCACCATGTCATTTGCTAACAAAATTACTGTCAAATATATAAGGATTGCAGATGATTTTACCGTCAGAATAAGAAACAAATAGTCTCAACCAGTTTAAAAAAAGATTAGTCATCAAGGCTGTGAGTATGAATGCCAGTCTGAGAACAGTTGTCACAGCAGATAAATACCACTTTCTTTTTGAATGGGTAACTATACAGAAGGTAGATAAGGGGAATGCTATCAACACTGTACAACTGGATTTTCATAAACATTGGAATTTTTTTTTCTATCTTTGTAGACAAGATGGAGAGATATAGGGTAAAAGATAATCCAGTTAGGAACTCTCATGATTTCTTTGAATAACTATGAATGGGATTCACTTAATTAAGTCCTATGAATTCATTAGGTTTCCAAATGTTGAGGAAGTCACATTCTATCACACACACACACACAAATTGGGGGGGGGGTGAGAGTTAAGATGTGTTAAGTTAAGAGAGTTAAGAGTTAAGATTTCTGGACCAAGGGTGTTTTTCTTGCTTTTGTAAATTGTCTAACAGAGAACTAGATGCTTGAGAGCATGAGGTTAATCACTCTCTCTCTCTCTCTCTCTCTCTCTCTCTCTCTCTCTCTCTCTCTTTTTTGCTGAGTCAGTTGGGGTTAAGTGACTTGCCCAGGGTCACATAGCTAAAAAGTGTTAAGTGTTTGAGGTCAGATTTGAACTCAGGTCCTCCTGATTTTAGGACTCATGCTCTATCCACTATCCCAAATAGCTGTCATACTCTTTACACCTGAAGTCAAACACTGAGGATTTTCCATTGCTTTCTCCTCTACATTCCATGGGGGTACCTGGAAGACACCAGTCAGAGCTGGTATTAAATGGAACCACCTTCCACTTTCTCTGCCTCAGCCTATCCCAGGGTCTAACTCAATGTTCCCCCCCCCCAGTACTCCCTTCCTTACCAGTTATTGCCCAAACATAAACTCATCTTCATCTAGAACTTCCACTCCACTTTAACCCTTGGGTCTACTCCTTCCTTCATAATTGTAATGGGCTGTTCCTCTCCAGGATTCTGACCCTGTTTAGCAGATACTCTGCTTTGCTATCCACTTTATTACCACACCCTTATGGTCATTGTCATTTACCCTGCAAGGGAACTTTCCTCTTTTTGTTGTCTTTCCCAAATCAAGCATGAGATATTTGAGAAAGGGGATTATCGTCTTTTTCTATTTGTATCCCCAGTGATTAACACAGTGCTTGATACAGAGCAAGTGTTTAATAAATTTATTTTCATTTATTCATTCATGAATCCATTAAATCTGGGTGACAGAACTATCAAAAACAAGATTTTTCTACTTAGATGATGTCTTAAGAACATAGACTTTTATGACCATATTGTGTAATCCAAGTCTCAAAGCCCATTGATATGAGACCCTCTTCTCACTGGTGAAATCAATGCACTAAACCTGTATAAGGATTGGGACAGAGTTAGCAAGAGTTAGCAAGAGTCCTTTTAATTCCCTTCAATATTTGGTTTCCAGTAAAACACTATTTTTTTAAAATATAAAATCTTATATGATCTAGCATATATAATTGTATCAAATTGCTTACCATCTTAGGGAGGGAGAAAATCTGGAACTCAAAAATTAAAAAAAATAAATGCTAATATATTTCTACCATGTTTAACATATATTGGACTACTTGCCATCTAAGGGAGGGTATGGGGGAAGGGAGGAAAAATTGGAACACAAGGTTAAGCAAGGGCTAATGTTAAAGAATTGTCCATGTATATGTTTTGAAAAACAAAAAGCTTTAATTTAAAAAAATGTTAAAATTGTCTTTACATGTAATTGGGGAAAATACAAATTATTCAATCTCTGGCTTCCAGTTTCAAGAGTTGAGGTGAATCATAGCAAACTCCTCTTTAAGTTGCTGAATGGAGCATAAGCTTCTGGGGAAGACAAAATGAGATGAGCTGGCTATCTACATCATGTCTCTTTTTTAAGCTACCATAAGGAGTTTGGAGTATTTCCCCTTGCATGAGATCTAGGACTCTGTTTCCTATTGAGCTGAATTTATCTTGCTCCTAATGGGAGATCTCCTTCATTTTATATCCTTGTCTATATATTCTCCTATGTATATTTTCTCTGAATTCTGTTTTGCTATCAAATAAATGGGCTTTTTTGCTACTTAGTATTTGTGTTCATTGTGGAACTGATAGTTGGTAGGAAAGAAGCCAAACCTTGGATATAAAGCTTATGGTCTTCAAAACCACATCCCCTAGATTACTAATATTTTAAAAAGTAGATATAATTCTAGTCCAATTTCCCCTCTCTTTAAGGAGAGCAGAGTGGTCAGGCTTTTGACTCCAAACTTCTGCTTCCCTTTCTGGCAGGAATTCAAGTCTTCCTTGGAGAAGGGTGGGAATAGAAGAGACTAAAGTTATCTATCCTTTCTCCCTCAGAGTCATGATACAAATGGGGAGAGTCCCTCATAACAATAGTTTCAATATTCTTTCTCTGTGTAAATAATACTCCACATGACTGTGTATCCAGTCCAAAATATACAGTAGCTTACATCTAAGTATCTTCTAATTTTAAGTTTTACTAAATCTATATAGATGCAAATAATATTTCTGGAAATAAACAAAGATCTTTAACTTTATACAAATGCCAGGGGGGCTGCTAAGGTGTTAGAACAAGCCATACCATGTTTTCTGAACAAATATCTGGCTTATTTTACTTCAAAAACACAAATTCTTTGAGGCCTTTGTAAGTCTCCATAAAGGTCTATGTGCTTAAGTGAACACTTTACATCAAAATATACTTCAAACATCCATTTTCAGACTCATTATCTGTTTCAATGGATAGTTTAGGTCTCTAGTGTTATGAAAGCATTTCCTGACACCTGTGAGGTTGGTAAATATTTCCTGTTTTTGTTGTGTCTGCAGAAAACAGGAATTAAGCAGTTGGAAGTGATTATTTAACCAACTGCAGGACTGACAGACATCTCCTTAGTTCCTTGCATAAGATTACTATTTTCCTTTTATCTGTCAAACTTTCTTTTACATCTTAAGGTCAAGGAATTCTGCTCTCTTAAGCTGATAGATGATTAAGATACAAAAAAAAGAAACTGTATTCTCAATCAAAATGTAGTTAGGACATGAGGTACCAGATTCATCATATATATCTTCAGAATCTCCACTTGTATCCAATTTAAATTTTTAGGGGTAAAACAAAGTCATTTAGAAAGACAAAATAAAGCACATCATATTGTAGAAACACACAGACATACATACATACATACATACACGTATATATCGTGTCACTTTGCATGTCCCTAATGCTACATTTCTGATGATCTTCAAGCAAATAAAAGGCAATCTTATTTATTGTATTACAGAATCACTGTTCATGTCATTCCATGACTTGAAGAAGGAAGTACTGATGTATTTCTTTTTTCTCCTTTCTCCTCTCTCATGTTTGTTCTCCTTTTCCTCCTCCTCCTTCTCCTTCTCCCCCTCTTCCCTCCTTCTCTGTCACTGTCTGTCTCTATTTCTGTCTCTGTCTGTCTCTATTTCTATCTATTTCTGTCTCTCTCTCTCTTCTTTCTTTTTTTCTTTTGACTGAATCTTGCAATCTCATTCAGATTGAAAAGGCAATGGCTACTCATGGATCCCCCCTCCTCTTAGGCATCCTGGTGCACTCCTCCCGGTCCCAAGCACTCACCATGGTGGTGCTGAACGTAGTGTAGACACTCAACTGACTTTAATCCTACTGCAGCTAAGAATTTCTGAGCCCAAGCAATCCAAGCAATCTCAGCCTCCTCAGTAGCAAGAATTGCAGGTATCCACCACCATGCCTAGACAATTCTGATATATTTTAAATATTTTACATATTGTTTTAAAAATTAATGGGCAATTAGACAAATTAAAATGGGTTCACTTGTTTCCCTTGAAAAACCAAGGATTTCTAAAAAACGCAAATTGAATGCTTTAACTCATTCCAGTGAACATTATTTGAAAACCCAATAATTTTGCAGGAGAGCCATCTATTTTTAAAGAATAAATAATGGAGTTCTATTTAAATCCCCAAACAATATTTGTCTGCTCCTGAAAAAAAAAAAAAGGATACAATGCTAGAAGGGAATGCAAGTGAGCCCTCCAGATGTGTCAGTCACACTTCCCTGCCTGTTATTTTTAGGTTTCTATTCCTGCTATTTATTTTGGGATTTGGCTGGTTTCCTTGGGAGCTTCCCCTCATACCTTTCTTATATAATGTGTTAAAGGCTTTTCCCTTCTTAAAGGAAATTCAAGGAATGTCGGCAAGTTTCAGGAACTCAGGCTTGTCTCGGCATCAGTAGAGTTCTTGGTTTGATAATAACTTAGGAAATCAACAGTTATGGTTAACTTTCTCACTTTTTAACTCTAAAGGCTTCAAAAAGGAACTGAACATAGCAACAACACAGATTTAAAACTTAGCTTGTGAAGGGATGTTCCCCTCCATTTCTGCAACTTAAGACTAACAAACGAAAATATGAAGCTTGAGTCACCTGTTGATAAAATGACTAGCTTTAGAAAATTCTATAAAACAAATTCTATAAAAACAAATTCTATTTTTTTATAAAGCTTTTTATTTACAAAACATATGAGTGATTTTTCTACATTGACCTTTGCAAAAACTTTTTTTCCCAAGATTTTTCCCCTCCTTCCCCCCACCCCCACCCCTAGATGACAGGTAAATTATATGACAAATACAATACATGTATACATATCTATACAGTTATCTTACTGCACAAGAAACATCAGATCTAGAAAGAGAAGAAGAAAAAACAACCTAGGAAGGAAAACAAAATGCATGGAAATATTCACAGAAAGCGTTAAAATGCTGTGTTGTGGTTCACACTCAGTTCCCACAGGCCTCTCTCTGGATGTATATGACTATCTTCATCGCTGAACAATAGGAACTGGTTTGAATCACATCATTGTTGAAGAGAACCATGTCCATCAAAATTGATCATCGTATAGTCTTGTTGCTGTGTATAATGTTCTCCTGGTTCTGCTGATTTCACTCAGCATCAGTTCATGCAAGTCTCTCCAGGCCTTTCTGAAATCCTCCTGTTGGTCGTTTCTTACAGAACAGTAATATTCCATAACATTAATATACCATAATTTATTCAGCCATTCTCCAATTGATGGGCATCCTTTCAATTTCCAGTTTCTTGCCACTACAAAAAGGGCTGCCACTAACATTTTTGCACATGTGGGTCCCTTTCCCTCCTTTAAAATCTCTTTGGGATATAGGCCCAGTAGAAACACTGCTGGGTCAAAGGGTATGCACTGTTTGATAACTTTTTGAGCATAGCTCCAAATTGCTCTCCAGAATGGTTGGATCCGTTCACAGTTCCAACAATGTATCAGTGTCCCAGTTTTCCCACATCCCCTCCAACAGTTATCATTATCATTTCCTGTCATTTTAGCCAATCTGACAGGTGTGTAGTGGTATCTCAGAGTTGTCTTAATTTGCATTTCTCTGATCAATAGTGACTTGGAGCACCTTTTCATGTGACCAGAAATAGTTTCAATTTCTTCGTCTGAAAATTGTCTGTTCATATCTTTTGACCATTTATCCATTGGAGAATGGCTTGAATTCTTATATATTTGAGTCAATTCTCTATATATTTTAGAAATGAGGCCTTTATCACAACCTTTGGATGTAAAAATATTTTCCCAGTTTACTGCTACCCTTCTAATCTTGTCTGCATTCATTTTGTTTGTACAAAAACTTTTTAACTTGATATAGTCAAACATCTATTTTGTGATTAATGATGACCTCTAGTTCTTCTTTGGTCACAAATTCCTTCCCCCTCCACAGGTCTGAGAGGTAAACCATCCTACATTGTTCTCATTTGTTTATAATATCATTTTTTATGCCTAGATCATGGATCCATTTTGACCTTAACTTGGTATATGGTGTTAGGTGTGGGTCAATGCCTAATTTCTTCCATACTAGTTTCCAATTATCCCAGCAGTTTTTGTCAAATAGTGAGTTTTTATCCCAAAAACTGGGGTCTTTGGGTTTATCAAACGCTAGATTACTATTGTCATTGAGTATTTTGTCCTGTGAACCTAACCTATTTCACTGATCCACTACTCTATTTCTTATCCAGTACCAAATGGTTTTGGTGACCACTGCTTTATAATATAATTTTAGATCTGGTACAGCTAGGCCCCCCTCATTTGCATTTTTTTCATTAATTCCCTTGAAATTCTTGACCTTTTAAAAACAAATTATATTTAAAAACCAAATAACAAAAAAAACAAATAATAAAAAAACAAATAAAAAAATATGGAGGTGTCACTAGTTCATAGAGTATTTAGAGGACAATACAGTACAAGAAGACTGGAAAGGTAGGAAGGATTCAGGTTGTGTAGGGCTTTGAAAGCCAGAGAGGATTTTATATTTACTCATAGCCCAGTTCAGAATCTATAGACTATATTCTACAGGAGATATTTTGCCAATTTATTGAAAATTCATTGTGTACAGAGTATGGTAGTAAAGAATCTTGGATGGTACAAGGAAATAAACCATGCCTTTAAGAAGTTTATATCTTCAAAGCTTAGGCTGTAAAGAAATATAATGAAAACATAAAACATAATTTTGTATAACTAAATTAATTTTTTTCAAATGCCATTTTGGATGTCTTCATCATCTGTCCAAAAACCTTTAATGGCTCCTTACTGCCATAAAGTTTAAATTTTTTAGCTTCATATTTAAGTTCTTACATAATCTGACTCTTCTCCATCTTGATGTCTGTAACAAACCTACCCCTTGAGCCATATGTTTGGATTCACTGAACCCAGAATTTCTGTATTTCTCTTAATATTTTCATTTATATTACTTGCTCTATATAGAATGTTGTCTTTTTCTCCCCACTACATCCTACACCTCCAACCTTCTCTCCATTTATTTAATATCTTACCTTTCTTCTTTTTCCCCTCACAGGACCACTTTCTTAACAAAATCGGATTCCCCAGTCACTGCAGTCCTCAGTAGGGGTGATTTTGGCCAGACATTGCCAAATCTGGTATATAAAGTAGATGATCAAGCTGGATCCAATTTTTATAATGACATTGATGTGAAACTGAAGTGTTAATCATGACTTTCTTATGAGACTCATAGACTGACCGATTTTACTGATGTAAAAATAATCTGGAGCAGTTTATTATAAAATAACTAAATTTATGATTTATACAATAAACCTTATAACCAATTATATCTCTAAAAATGTATGTGATATATCTGTCTTTTATTACAATAACTTGGTTTACATTATTTGGTGTTAAGTCCACAATATTTTAACATATTTTTTATTCTTTATCATAAAAGCACATTTTAATCACATTGGATATTAAGCATATTTTTGAAATTAAGTCAACAGAAATTTATTAAAAACCAACTCTGTGCTTGAGAAACATGGAAAAAACAACCTATACTTTAAGAGTTCACAATTTAATGAAAGAGATATCATGCAAACAGTTATGTACAAATAAGATATATCCAGGATAAATTGGAGATAATTTCAGAGGGAAGGCACTAGAATTAAGGGGAAGGAGAAAAGACTTATTGCAGAAGATAAAAATTTTGCTGGGATTTAAAGGAAGCTGAGAAAACCATGTAGTAAAAGATGAGGAAGGAGAACATTCCAGCCAAAAAGCACATGGAGTCAGGAGATAGAATGTGTTGTGTGAGAAACAGTAAGGGGGTAAATGTCACTGGTTTGGAAAAGTGTTTTGGAAAAGAATACAGAATAAGAAGACTGGAAAGGTAGGAAGGATTCAGGTTATGTAGAGTTTTGAAAGATAGAGTATTTTATATTTAATCTTTGAGGGAGCCACTGGAATTTATTGACTTGGGAAGTGACATTCAGAATTGTATTTTAGGAAGATCACTTTGATAGCCAAGTAGGAGATGGATTGGAGTGGGAAGAGATATAAGGCAGGGAGACCATATAGCACAGACATAAAGTGATGGGGGTCTGCATTAAAAGGTGGCAGTGTCAGAAGAGAGTCGAGCATAATCAATTTGTATTACAAAGGTAAGACCAACAGATCTTGGAAACAGATTGGATAGGGGAATGTAAGCTCTTCACCTGAATCCTTCTTACCTTTCCAGTCTTCTTAGCTTCACACTTAAATTGCAAGCCTGGATGACTGAGAATATTGGTACTCTCCACAGTGATAAGGAATTTAGCAAGGAGGGAGAGTTTGGGATGAAAGACAATGAATATAGTTTTGAAGAGTTTAAAATGTCTACAAGACCAGAAGTTTAAGATATCCAATAACCAATCGAAAATACAAGACTGAAGGTAATGAGAGAGTTTATGGCTGGATAAATAGAGTTGGAAATCATGAAAATAAAGATAATAAATCAATCCAAAGGAGCTAATGAGATCACCAAGAGTCTTATCCCCACAAATCTTATATTTTACAATAAAGGGGAAGTACATGTACACAAATAAGTAAATATAGAACACAGACAAAAAAAATGAAGGGAAGGTAATTAACTAGAGAGATCAGGAAAGACCTTATGTAAAGGTGGCACTTGAACTGAACCTTAAATAGAGCTAGGGATTTCCAGATATTATCTCCCTTCAAATTTCTTCTTTCATCCCTCCTTTCCCCTCTTCCTTCCTTCCTTCTTTCTTTCTCTTTTCCCTTCCTTCCTGTAGACCCTTGGCAATTGCTGAGACCCTTTCAAGGGGTATATGAGGTCAAAAGAATGTTCATAATAATACTTAGACATTATTTGCCTATTAAAATACTTCTCCTTTCCCCAACTATTTATCTGTGTGGGGTTGGGTTTCCTTTATATACTTCAACTAAAACAACATATCACAACAGATTGAATGCAGAGCAGGTATGAGAACCAGCTGCCTTCTATTAAGTCAGACATTAAAGAGATTTGCAAAAATATGTAGAATCATGCCACTTTTAACTATTTTTTTCTTTGAAAAACAGGTTTTTTTAATTTTAAAAGCTATTTGCACTAACATATAGGTTTATTAATGTTATTTTAAACTGAATCAATAAATGTATACTTGAAAAAAATTAAATTTCAAATGCAGTAAATCTTTATAATTCAAAAAATTAAAGCTTTTTATGGTCCTCCATAACTTTTAAGGGTTTTTAAGGATTAAATTTAAAGGGTTTAAATTAGTTTGTCCTGTGTCTTAAAAGTTTGAGACTGAGCCACTGATAAAGTAGGATATGAAATAATACAAGGATGGCCTTTGTCTTCATGTTTGTATCTCCTGCATTCAACACAGGACCTGATGTGTAGTAGGAACTTAATAAAAGTTAAGTGAAAACAGATTGAATATTGGTTCACTGATGACATATTTGCTTTTTATTTATGTTTTTGGGATATTCTTTTGTGTCTTCCTTTTGTAACTAAACACCTGATGCTTGATAAGGTGGGATATATTTGTTATGCTGTGGGAGTTTATTTTTATGAATTAAAAACTTGTTTGTTTTTCTGCAAAAGCAGAGCATATCCTCCTTCCACATAAACAATGCGGCATTTGTGGAAATCAGCCAAATTTTTCTATGAATAGAACATAAGATAGAGAAGGAACTGGAAACACTTGTGAGTCACCTGATAATGTTAGTTAGAAATTATTTCCCTGCTCTAAGGTGATATTTCTTTTTTGTTTTCTGAAACATTTCGATTAAGTGACTTATCCAATGTCACACAACTAGGAAGTGTCTGAGATTGGATTTGAGTCCAAGTCCTCCTGACTCTAGGGGTGATATTCTCTCTACTGCACCATCTAGGTACTCCCCCAAGGCTGTATTTCATGAGTTCTATCTCTCCAACCTTATTACACATATTTGGAGGATAGATACCATGGAAAATCTCCTTCCTGGGTAAGCTATTCTTCATGTATAATGATGATGCTATTAGCACACAATACTTCTAATACACAAGGATATGCGGGAGCCAGCTTGAAATTGGCCATAAGAACTGGTTCTTAACTTTCCTGCATATACCTTTATATCTCATAAATGGTAAATACTAGAAATCAGGGCTTAATCTATTCTGTGGATTGTTTAGACTTAAGAAAGCAATAGAGAAAATGTTCATTGGGATGATTAAACTTAGAAAGGTTCTGGGGATGCATTCTCTCCCTCCTTCCCCCTTGCTGGTTATAAGACTTTTTATCAGCTTGACACACTACAATTAAGATAGTTAGATACTATTTCCTACTATGGGAGAGTAGATTTACTCTGATCACTTCCCTTGTTCTGGTTATTAAATATTTATTTGGATCTATGAATTCATTTTTGTATCACCCATATATTGAAACTTTTATGACTGTGTCACTGCTGGTATCGAGCTACTGGTCCACTAAAAATCCAGTTTTTTTTTTTTTTAATGGAAATGGTTGTCTAGTTCAAAACTTCTTTAACTCACAATCCCACATGGCGTCACATAACTGAATGTAGAGGTTGCAAAATTATGATTTATTATCAGTAAATGTTTAATTTGTATACCTATTTTATATACATGGGGGTTGTGTAAAAATTTCTTAGACAAAAAGGGATCATGAGTGGAAGAATTTTAAAAAGCCCTGGTCTAGTCATACCTTACCTATGTTTGTCTAGCTATTATTCTTGTCTGGCTATTATGTTGTCTAATCACACCTACCAGTATTTGAATAGCTGATTTTTGGACTCTAAGTATAAGATTTTATATGATTACAATTAAATTTGTCCCATTATTCTAATTTGTCAAAACCACATTGTGGGGACAGCTAGGTGGCGCAGTGTATAGAGCACCAGCTTTGAAGTCAGGAGGACCTGAGTTCAAATATGGTCTCAAACACTTAACATGTCCTAGCTGTGTAATCCTGGGCAAATCACTTAACCCCAATTGCCTCAGCAAAAAAAACAAAACAAAACAAAATAAAAAAACAAAAACAAAAACAAAAAAACACATTGTGACCTGATTCTGTATTTCAATATGTTTCCTATTCTCTGGGATTTCATCCCATACTCAGGTATAGGTATGCAAATAGCCTAGGTTTGATGTGCCAGCTCCTCTCATCTGTTCCATTCTCTGTGCCTGCCTATGCCCACAAATCTGATAAATGTTGTCATCCATACATTCATTTTGATCACTGATAAAAATGTTGGTCATACAAAAATGAACAAGTCCCTAGAACACTAGCCTATCATCTATCTAGCTATGTATATATCTATATTTTTAAAATTTCTGGACTTGGTTATGCTCACATTTTGGGGAAAAAGACCATGGGCATTTCTATGTATTTAACATATTCTACATCACTTTACAAAAACAGATAAAGGCTACCTGGCAAATATATTCAAGTGAATATAATAAATAACATAAAAATCTATTTTTTACATTCTGTGTTGTGGTTATAAATATATTTTAATTTGTTACAAACTAAATCATATTAGTCAAATCTGGAAGATATTTAGAAGCATTCTAGTTCTTTTTTAGGTGACAGAATCTTGATTCCTGAAATTCTGAATCTTCTCACACATATCCTCTAAAGTAGATCTAGGTTGAAAGCTGGAAAATTCCTGCCCCACCCACCTCTGCCCCTTTTTGAGAATTTATCTATTTATTTAATATTTTCCTCCACTTACATTCAAAAACAATTTTTTTACATTTGTTTTTAAGATTTTTAAGTCTTAATTTCTTTCCCTTATCCCCACTTACAATTAAGAGACCACATGTGAAGTTATGCAAAACATTTCCATAAAAATCAAGTTATGAAAGAAGACAGATCTCCCACCCTAATGAAAATAAAAAAAATGCTTCAATCTATATTCAGATTTCATCAGTTCCTTCTCTGGGTATGGATAGGATTTTTAGAGTAAGTCCTTCAAAGTAGGTGTGGGTGACTATTATTGAGAATAACAAAGACATTTATAGCTGGTCATCCCAGAACATTGTTTATACTTTTTTTTTTTTTTACACAATATATTTCACTTTGTTCATGGAGGATTTTCCAGGCTTTTTTGTTTTTCCTGAGAGAATTCTGCTCATCATTTTCCAGAGAACAATACTATTCCATCAGAGAAACTTAATTTGAAATTTTTTTTTAACAATTACTATTGCTAATTGTATTTCCCTCCATTTATTCTCTCTTTCCTTTACCCTGAATCTCCTCAAAAGTGTTTTCCTACTGACCACTCCCTGCTGACCAATATGCTCTCTCTTTTATCACTTCCCCTTTTCCCATATCCTATTCCCCTCATATTTTCCTGTAGGGCAAGATAGATTTCTATACCCTTGTTGAGTATGTATGTTATTTCCTATTTGAATCAATTCTGATGAGAATAAAGTTCATTCACTCACCCTCTCCTCCTCTTTTCTCCTTCATTGTAAAAGCTTTTTCTTGTCTCTTTTTTTGTGGTAGATAATTTTCACCATTCTACTTCTCCCTTTTCCTTTCTCCCAGTACATTTATCTCTCACCCTTTAATGTCATCATTAAAAAAAAGATATTATCCTTTCATATTCAAGTCACATCCATGTCCTTTGTCTCTCTCTCTCTCTCTCTCTCTCTCTCTCTCTCTCTCTCTCTCTATATATATATATATATATATATATATATATACTCCTTCTAATTGCCATAATAATGAGAACATTCTAATGAGTTACAAGTATCATCCTCCCATGTAGGAATGTAAACAGATAAACCTTATTAAGTTTCTTATGATATCACTTTCCTGATTACCTCCTTATGCTTCTCCAGAGTCCTGTATCTGAAAATCAAATTTCCCATTCAGCTCTGGTCTTTTAATCACAAATGCTTGAAAATCCTCTGTTTCATTGAATGACCAGCTTTTCCTCTGAAGGATTATATTCAGTTTTGCTAAGCAGGTGATTCTTGGTTGTGATCATAGCTCCATTGCTCTCTGGAATATCATATTCCTAGCCCTCCATAATGTAGAAGCTTGTGTTATTCTGACTGTGACTCCACTATACTTGAATTGTTTCTTTCTGAATACTTGCAATATTCTCTCCTTGATCTGGGAGTTTCAGAATTTGGCTATAATATTCCTGGGAATTTTTATTTTGGGATTTCTTTCAGAAGGTGACTGGATGATTCTTTCAATTTCTATTTTACCCTCTGGTTCTAGAATATCAGAACAGTTTTCCTTGATAATTTCTTGAAAGATGATGTGCAGGCTCTTTGTTGATCATGACTTTCAGGTACACCAATAATTTTTAAATTA
Organism: Myrmecobius fasciatus; assembly: GCA_023553655.1. Classification (NCBI taxonomy): domain Eukaryota; kingdom Metazoa; phylum Chordata; class Mammalia; order Dasyuromorphia; family Myrmecobiidae; genus Myrmecobius; species Myrmecobius fasciatus. Next base: position 107,366 of record JAJPUD010000952.1, read on the forward strand.
TCTCTCCTGGATCTATTTTCCAGGTCAGTTTTTTTTTTCTAATGAGATATTTCACATTTTTTTTCTTTTTTTCATTTTTTTAAACTTTTGCTTTATTGTATCTTGATTTCTCATAAAAGTCTTTATCATCCATATGCTCAATTCTATTTTTTAAGGAATTATTTTTATTTCATACCTCCTTTCCCAGTTGGCTATTTTTGCTTTTTAAGGCATTCTTCTTTTCATTAGTTTTTCGTATTTCCTTTTGCTTTTCTCAATTCTTTCCCTAATTTTTCCTCTATCAAAGTCACTTTGAGCTCTTCCATGACCTGAGCCCAAATCTTACTTTTCTTGGAGGCTTTGGATGTAGAAGGTTTAACTTTGTTATCATCTTCTGAGTGTGTGTTTTGATCCTCTTTGTTACCATAATAACTTTCAATGGTCAGAAACTTTTTTTGATTTCTGCTTATTTTCTTAGTCTATAACTTGGCTTTTAACTCTTTGTTAAAGTAAGGCTCTGTTTCCAGGGTGGGGAGTGCATTGTCCCAAGCTTCAGAGGTTTTGTGCAGTTGTTTACAGAAATCCTTCCAAGGACCTGACCACAAGTACTCTTTTCTGCTCTGGAGCTGTTAGGTTGTCTCTGACTCACTGTAGCTATAAGATCTAGGGTGCTGGTTGGGGCTGGGACTCCAATGATCCTGACTGCTCTGGGACTGCACACCAGACTCCCATCCCATTGCCACGGACCCTCTCCATTGACCTTCTGAGTCCTCCCTGGTGTCCCCAGGCTGAGAAATCCAGAAGCCTCCAGCACTGTTGCTGATTCTGGCCTGGGGCTGAGGCTGAGCCTGTGCTGGGATTGCCCGGTAGGCTCCTACTTTAGTTCCACAGACTTTTTCTGCTAACCTTCCAGCTCCTCTTTGATGTCTCTGAGCTGAGAAGTCTGCAAACCACCAGAACTGCTGTTGATTCAGAGGTCAGTCAGGGAAGGCTGGATCTAGGTCTGGAACTGTGCCAGCATGTTCTGTCCCAGAATTCCCACTCTGTTGGTCACAGACCTTTTCTGCTGAGCTTCTAAGTTGTCTTCAATTGGAAAATGTTCTACTCCGTCTTTTTGGGTGTTCTGATGCTCTAAAATGTGTTTAGAATCATTATTAAATGGAATTTGGAGCAGTTTGGGGGAGAGGTTGGGCAAGTTCCCAGCTTTACTCCACCATCTTGACTCCCCCTCCTTTTATAGATAAGAGAACAAGCTGAGAGAAATTGGGTTTTATTCACCTCTCCCTCACCCCCTCTGTAACTGAAAAAAGACATAAAATACTTCTAACAAAGATACATTGTCAAGTCAAATAAGTTCCCAGATTGGCCATGTCAGAAATGTGTTTCCTTCTATATATTAGTCCATTATTTCTCAGTTATCAGGTGGGAAGTATTCTTCAACTTCTTGTCTTTTGGCTATAGTAGCATTTTTAGAACCATTTCAAATACAAGTAGTGACAATGGATATCCTTGCTTTACTCTTGATCTTGTTGGAAGGGACTCTGGTTTATATTTATTGCCCTTAATGCTGATTCTTGGTTTTAGATCCATGCAGCTAGATAGTATAGTAGATAAAGTGCTGGATATGGAGTCAGAAATACGGGTTCAAATTTGGCCTTGGATACTTATTAACTATGTGACCCTGGCCAATTCACTTAACTCTAGTTGCCTCAGTTTCCTCATTTGTCAAATGAGCTGGAGAAGGAAATGTTAGCTCATTGCATTATTTCTGCCAAGAAAATTCCAAATGGGGGTTGTGTGTCCACAACAAGTTGGATATAACTATACAACAACAACAATTTACCATGCTAAGTAAAAATCCTTTGATTGGGTCATGTTTTCTGAAGTTTCTAACAGAAATGGGTGTTGTATTTTGTCAACAGTTTTTTTTTGTGTGTGTGTGTGTGTCAATAGATAAAATAATATGATTTTTGTTGTTCTTGCTACTAATATGGCCAAATTTACTTATACTTTTTCTAATATTAAACTAAATACATTCCTCAGATGAATACAATCTATTCATGGTGCATAATTTTTCATGATATAGTGCTTTAAACTTTTTTCTAACATTTTATTTAAAAAATTTGCATCAGTGTTTACTAGGAATAGTAGTTCATAGTTTTCTTTCCATTTTGACTCTCCCTGGTTTAGATATTAAGAAAATATTTGTATTATAAAAGGAATTTGATAGGATTACTTTTTTCTATTTTTCTAAACAGCTTGAATAATATTTGAATTAATTATTCCTGGAATGTTTAATAGAATTCTCATGAATCTACTGGTCTGCCCCCTACCTCCAACTTTAGAAATTCACTAATGACAGTGAATTCTTTTCCCAAAACTGGGCTAAGTCACCTATTTCCTATTCTGTTACTCTATGTAGTTCATATTTTTGTAAATGTTACTAATTTTTAAATTTAAGTTGCCTGTTTTATTAGTACATAATTGGGTAAAATCAACTCTAATAATATCCTTTATTTCCCTATTATACTTTTTTTTGTTTTTGACTGGCACATTTCCAATCTGGGCTAATTTACTTTTCCTTAGGCAATTTAGTGATCTGTAATTTCCAAGGGCTTCACAATTGTGTCAGACTCAATGCAATAGACTTTGTGGCCCTCTGCAACTCAGAACACCTGAACTCAAGAGCTCCACTAACCTCTATCTCATTAAATACAGGGATTATGCTTTTGATCAACTAATTTTTAATATTTTCTTCAATGGTCCTTTACTTAATATAATCTTAATGGAATTGTGGAAATTATAGTACATTAATTTCTTCTGCTAACCTGTGATACATTAAAACTGTGATAGAGAAATCAGGACATAGAAGGGATAATTCAGGAAATAATCATGGTATATATGTATGTATGCATAGATACATGAGCAGACACATACATATATATGTATATATATATACATATTTGTGTATAGACACATGTATTATTTTCCTTTCCATTCAATTTTAGGGGTGAAGCCTAAATTCTTGCTTGGTCTATGTTTAGACCACTATAGTTATGTCAATGTACATTTTTATCTGTAAAATCTATTTTCAATTAAAGTTTAAAAGAACACATTTTTGAATCTTTTCTTAGAAGAATTCTTGGCTGTAACAGATAATTTAGAGAAACCACAAACGCAGAAAGCTCTAGCCTCTGAGTCACCTGTCTGCGAGCAGAGGGTCAAGATTCTCTAACCAGCACTCACCTGTTGTGGGGTGAATTATCAGGATCCCATCAAATTCAGAAACAATGAGCTCACCCTGGTCCAGCAGGCCAATCATTCAGTTGTTCAGGATTATGACTATTTTGTTGTTCTTAGGGATTACCTTGGTAGAGCCCAAGTAGCAGTGTTGGCTTTCAAGAGACTGCTTCACAAAACATACCTGTGGCAAACAGCACAAAATGTCACTTCATTTTGAAGTGCCATTTGCATTGAGGGGGTCGTTTAGAAACCCCAAAACTATGGTTGATTCTAGAAAGTCTTTTGTGTGTTGGGAGGAAACAAGGTCAGGCAGGGGAAGCACCACCTGGAGTAGGGCCACCGAAAGAAGTGAACCATCTATTAGCTTCCCATTTTGACTCCAGATAATTATTCTTGCTAACTAGATGGGAAACTCATTTGTTTTTACATGTGAAAGAAGTGTAAGTGCTGTCAACACTTTTAAACTTTCAGTACTGTAATTGTCTTGCACTAGTTATTGCTTTGTAACTGGATTTCAGCTGAAACTGAGTTTGAGAATTTAAAAGATATGAATGAATGAAAAAGTTTATTATATGTCAGGTACTATGTTTGGTGCTGGAGATTTGAAGACAAAAGTGAAACAATCCCTATGCTAAAGGAGATAATATTTTAGTGGGATGAAGAACAGTTCTATAAAGAAGTGGTATCCAGGGAAGGGAGGTTTTTTTGTTTGATTTTTTGCTTTGGTCTGAGAAGTCACAGGAATGGTGAGTGGGGCCCTAGGGTTGTCATTGTCCAATATAAGTGTTTTATAGATAAGAAAACTAAGGGGACAGTAAGTGACTTATCCAAGGTCACACAGATAGTATCAGAGTTGGGATTTAATCTCATTTTCTCACTTCAGAGATAGTATTCTTTTCACTAGACCACTTTGTCCACATAGCTTTCTCTGGTTGCTCCAGTCCATACTAGTTGTTCCCCTTTCTGAGCTCTTCTTGGTTTCATCTCTTATCTTGCCATTGCTTTGAAAATGTTAACTGCATTTTGTGCATATATCTTATTTCCCCTAAATTAGGTGCTCTTCCTCTTATTAGTGTCTTAGATATCTTTGGCAGTCTAATAAAATTTATAGATTTCTTTTCAGAATAATGTTTTTAAATTATTGAAAGAAATGCTAAATTTCAATTGGAATTTAATGAAAATAATAATGCAATTTCCCCCATCCAATTCATGATCCCCCAAATCTATCCACAGATCCAGCCTTTATACCAAGACTCTTTACACTAGATGATATCTTCTATACCACTTCTAGCATTCATCATTAATGATAACATGACATGTCCTTTTTAGAATTGCTGTGTGTGTCTCTATTAACTATGACTGCCTTGAAATTCTTTGGAGATAATAGTCTTCCTTGTATCACAGTCATGAGGCATCACTAGTAAAATAGGTAGTGTGGTACAGTGCATGGAGAATTGGATTTGAGTTTGAATTTCACCTTGGAGAATTATTAGCTGTGAGATCCTGAACAAATTGCTTAAGTCTCTCTGGGTCTCAAGTTCCTCATCTGTAAGATAAGTGAGTGGAACTTTATAATTTCTAAAGTTCCTTTCAGTTCTAGGTCTATGACTTCATAATTCTACAAATATTGATATGAAATGGATGGGTGTTTTAATATGAATATGGAAATATTGCAGGATTGCTAAAAATGATGCTGAATTTCTTGGTGCAATCCAGCTTATTCACTTTAGAATTAGAATTTAGCATTAGAATTCTCAGCAGAAAGTGTCTAGCATGTCAGAAAGCTCTTCCGTAGGAAATTTATGAATGGACATGGACAAAATGAAATAGTCAAGTAGTGATTAAGTGCTTATTGCATGTCAAGCAAGGATGGGTAACAATCTCTGTGTGGGGAAGCAGTATTCTCATCAATGAGAACATGAATCCACTACAATATGGAACTATTTTGTTTCCTCAAGTAGATTGCAAACTTCCTGAAGACAGGCATCATGGGTCATATTTCTTTCCTATGTATCCTCCCTTCCCTATTTCTCTCATAATAGCTATTTTAGGTATTATGAAAATAATAAACATTCAAAAGTACTTGCTTAGTGTTAAGGAGAGCCTTGAAATCCTAGAAAATTACATAGAAAAATAACATATATTAGCATAATATAAAGAGCATTGGGCTTAGAATCAAGAGATTTGGGTCCAAATCCTATGTCTGCTATCTTCTATCCATGTGATCTCATTTATAAAATGAGTCAATAAGACTGAATAATCTCTATCTCCCTTTACTGCTCTGAAAACTCTATGATCTTATTATGAAGTTATTCCACTTTTTAGAGTGTTCATTTCTAATCTGTAAAATGCAGTCAATGATATTTGCTCTGTTGATATCATAGGATCTTAAGAGGAGAGTATTTTGTAAATTTTCAAGTGTTCTATAAATGTAACCTAATCCTGCCAGGAGTCATCCTGTAACCACAAAAGGCCCTGAGAAAGCTTTATGTTCCCACAAGATCTTTGACTTTTGGTGGAAAGCTCAAGTCTTACTCAAGATTGGACAAGACATAAAAAAACTTGCATTATTTCCTAAAATAAAAAAATCAGATTTTTACCAAAAGAGAATTATAATACATTCTTTTGAATGTGAAGGAAAAAAATAACCAAAAAGGAAATTCCATAGGTATTTTTTGGTGTTCTGAGCTCAGGTCCTTGGGTTTTTATTAATCTGGACAAAAAAATACCAAAGGAAATCCCTCTTTAGGACTAAAGGCGGCTCCTTAGTTGGCAGGAAAACCATAGAGGAATCCACTGCTTTTTCTATTCAAGCGTAACCAGAAAAATATTTCTCGGTACTATGTGGCATCTCTTGGGTATTGCAATAGTCTCTGCCATGATCCCCCAGGGGCTCAGGCTAACAATAAACAGGAACCTGAGAAAGAGCATTTCTATTCCACCAGGACCATTCAAACTTAATTTTAGGCCAAGCATAAAAAACTTTGGATGAAATGCACAAAAGGCACATAGCAGCAAAAATAAAAATACTGATCATACAAAGATGATTTTGAGATGGTGATGATGTTGACACTCAGTATAGTTAAAGAATGCTGGATATTGGGAGTCAGAATTCTGGCAACCCCTAAACATATGTGGTTAGATAGACACATTTCCTTTGTCATTTCTTTCTATCCCCCAGTATGGGGGAGGTTCAAAACAACCATGGTAGCAATTAGCAATTATTAAGTTTTGTATAGATTTTTAGCTGTAACAATCCCTTGAAATGGTAGAATAAGGCTAGGGATCAGTAATATCTAGTGACCTCAGAATTAAGAACAAGAGCATAAATATTACAGAGAATAATTCAGACTTAATTTAAGGAAAAGCTACCTATACCTATTAAGAGGATCCCAAATTGAAATGAATGATCTGAGAAGGTAAGTGTTCCTACTTATAGAAAGTCAGCAGAGAGGTTAGTGTTGGATAAGTAGATTTGAGAATCATCAGCATAGAGATGATAATTAAATCTAGAGAAATTGATGAGATCACTAAGTGAAACAAGATAGATGGAAAAGAGAAGAGGACCCACAACAGATTTCTGTGGGAGCTTCTGGCTAGAGGGCATGATCTGGAAGAGAATCAGCAGAGGAGAAGATGAGGGTCAGATAGTTAAGAAGAGAAGAAGGAATGGTGCTCCAAAAACCTAGAGACAAGAGAGTATTAAGGAAAAGAGGACAGCAAATAGTGTCAAAACCTGTAGAGAAACTATCCTTTAAGAGAATGAGAATTGAGAAAAAACATAGAATTTGGCAAGTAAGAGATCACTGGTAACTTTGGGGACAGCAATTTCAAAGGAAAAAAAACAGAAGTCAGATTCAAGAGGTTAAGAAGAGGATGAGATTTATTCTAGATAGTCTTTTCAAGATGGTTACCTGAAAAAAAGCAGAAGAGGTATAGGAGAATAGTTAATAAGAATGGAAGGGAATTTTTTGAGGATGAGGGAGATATGTTTGTAGATAGAGAGAGATTGAAAATAAATGATAGAGTGGAGACAACAGAGGGAACAATCTATTGGAGAAAATGTGATGGAATGGGGTTGTGTTAGCAGCCTTAATGGGGAGTAAGCCTACCTTTTATATCAGAGAGGTATGAAGAAGGGTATAATGGCAGAAAGCAGCTAAGGGATATGAGATGGTAAAGTGGGAAGAAGAGAGGGCATACAGCAAATGGCCTCATTTTTTTTCCTATAAAATATGAGACAAGGTTCTCAATTCTAAGGATAGGGGATATAGAAATTGGAGAGTTAGGGAAGACTCTGAAGAAATGAAAAGATTTATAAGAACTGCTTTAAAGAGCAAGACAGTAATTTGATAAGGGAGGCATAACAAAATTACCTGGAAATAATGAGGCTCAGTTGAAATTGAATAATATACATTTGTAGTGGGTCCAATCAGAACAGTTCTGTAATTTCTTCACTTTCATTCATCAGCATATGTATAGGAACTAAGGGAGCAAATGATGGGAATTATCCAAAGTTGAGGTTTGACTGGGTGAAATCAGCAATCTGTTAAAGAGGTAAAGTAAAAAGAATTCTATAGAGTTAAATGGATTCATCAAGAGGTCAAAGTGGGGAAAAGAGGAGAGAGTGATTAGTGCAAGGCCTGGGAGGGAACTGAGGGGTTGAGGGATTAGAAGTCACATTGTGGATGAAGAGTAAGATTTGCTAAGAGAAGGCAGGGAGAGAGGTAGGAAGTCTATGAATCATGACTGTATAAAGAACTTTTGAAATTCTTGAATATAAAGGTGGTATATTTGTTAGTGATGGAAAATCAAGGGCATGGCCATCTTTATGTATGAATGAGGTGGGGTGGAGGAATAAGTCAAAGAAAGCAAGTTGATTGAGAAAGTGAGTGGTTAGGGTGGGTCAATATATGTATATAAGTCTCTGAATATGAGGGCAGGAGTTGTTCTTTCTTGGTCAAATCACATCTTGAGTATTGTGTTCAGTTCTGGGTGCCACATTTTAAAAATTAATAATCTAGAGAGCATACAAGAAAGAGAAACCAGGATGGGGAATGACCTTAAATTTATGCCAGATGAGGATCAGTTGGTGAAACTGGGGAACTTTGAAGAAGACAACAATAGCTGTCATTGGATATTTGGAGAACTGTCATATGGAAGAAAGATTAGACTTTCTTGGCTTGACTATACAAAGTACGACCAGGAACAATAGGTGGAATTTCCAAAGAGGAAAACTTTGGTTTGATATAAGGAAAAACTTCCTAATAATTAGAGCTATTCAAAACCAGAATGGACTGCCTTGGGAGGCATGGGTTTCCCCTCAATGTGTAGTTGAGGTAAAATGCAGCTGGGTTTTTTTTTTTCAGATATAGGTTGGACTGGATGGTCATTGTGTCCTTTTTTATCTCTGATATTCTTCCAGAGAGTCTGAACAATCATAAGATAACATTTAAAAAAAAAGAATGCCGACTTATCAAAAGACAAAAATAATTGATTATAGATGTCATTTCATGATCATCTCCTTATGTACAATCATATCATGAACTGGTGAATTTAAAAAGTTCAGAATAAAAACCAGCTAAGAAGATTCAAGAGAGATAAAGAGAAAAATCTGTATATGATTGTAGTGGTTGCATTCCAAATACTTTAAACAAGTTGTTGACTCAAAAACAATAATGAAAATGAATAAAAGGAAAGGCATCAATTGTTTTCTGGAAGGAAAGATTTTTATAATTTCCTAACAAAGTTTAGTATATTGGACAGATCTTTTGGGAAAGATTTATGGAGAAATATTGGAAAAAGAATTGTGAAACAAGTGGAAATGTGGTGATTTGCATTGATAGAGGTACACTAATAAGAGGGCTTTTCCTTTGCCAGAATATACAGGGACAAAGAATTATAAACACACACATATATATTATATATACACATATGTACATACATATACACATCTATATATGTACCTAAATAGTTATACATGTGAACACAGATAGACATATAAAAATATATGTGTATATACACACATATCATTTCATGATGAGTATTTGCTCCCTCTCCCCATGCACCACCACCCCAAACAGGGAGAAAAGATTGTGACTTTTGACTATTCATTAAATAATCATCCCCAGAGCAGAGAATAGCAGTGGTGCAGGTATTCAGCCCTTGCCTGTCCCTGAAGAAATAGGATCCAAGAGGATGACAAATTATTTGATAAGGAGGGTGAGATCAGATTTTCTGCCTAGAAATGGTACTATGGATGGCCCAGTATACTCATGCAGGATGATTCTTCAGTCTCATCACAAGCAAACCTGGCTTATGTGAGTGAGAGCAGTTTAACAAACACAGAGTTTTACTAAGGGTGGTGTTAACAGAGTAGTTTTAGGACTTTGAGAGTTCAAAATTTTAATAAATCTTTACCCTTGATTACAGAGCCATACCTCTTCCCAGGAGCTATCCAGGGTACCACATTCACTCTGAAGCTTCCTCTATTTCAGTAAATTCAAAGTCTCTCCATTTATATGTAAATGGATGTCATTACCTGCATTGAAATTTGACCTTCAGACTACACCTGATAACAGTCACATGCTCACATTCTCATGTACTGCCTTATCATAATTAATTTCTATAGACCATTCCAATCTCTGCTTAACCTGTAACAACAACAGTAACAATTATGTAATACCTACTATTTGTCAGGTACTATACTAAGTACTTTAAAAAAAAATACCTCATTTTATCATATTATATCTTTTGACCAAACTCTATGCCTCTTGCTTACTATGACATATGTTTAATTTGATCTTGTCTAATTTCTGCTCTTGAAAACTGACCTTAGCATATTGTGCCAGGCAGCAGTTCAGTTTAGGTCTAGCTCTCCTTAGATTTTAAACAGGACCATTTGGCACAATGGAATGTAATGGAAAAGACAATTACAAAATTCTGATTCTAGTATCACTCTAGTGATAAGGTTTACAAAATGATTGGGATATAGTTCTTAGGGCAGAACAGCGAAGCACCAGCAAAACCTGCTTCTAGTATGGACATATGACTCATGCAACAGAATTCTTCAAGAATTCACATATACCCTGTCCATTCCCTTTATGGACCTGTAGTTTATAGTTTCAAATATTTGCTCTATGTGAAGTGTGTGTGGTGTTCAAGGAAGACTAACACCTTTGAGGTGAGGTGAGGTCTTGCCAAGAAATTTTCAGGGTTGCTCATCCACCATCGATGTTTACCTGGCACTCAACTTTCATCTGTGGCTCCAAGAAGCTGTAGCACAAGCAGCAGTCACACTGTGGAAAACCATTTTGACAGATAGGCTACACCAGATTAAAGGTAAGGGACAGGCCTCAAATTAATTAAGTGAGTTGGAGGAGATCTCTTTGGTATACAAATCCAGTAGATCTGCTGGATCTAAGGATAAGCACAGTTTTATAGCCCTTTGGACATATTTCTCTGGTGGAATGAGTGGATGAGAACAATTTGTTACAACCCCTGTAAAAGTGGCTGAGGTAGGTGCTGTGAAGTGTTTAGAGTTTGGATAGACACTGAACGTACCACTGTATCCTAGGCCATCATCAGACATTACCCATGATGTCGTTGGTCTTCTCTGAAAATGAAAGACAGAATAACAATAACAGTATGTGCTATACCATCTTATATTTTCTCCTCATATATCATCATGGCCCTTGGCTACATATTCTCATTCTTTACCCTCATTAAGCTTTACCCTGATAGAAGCCTTTTGTCCCTTTTTCTGTCCAAATACATTTGATTTCTTTAAAAATATCACTTTTGGAACTATATTCAAAGGGCTATAAAACCGTGCTTACCTTTTGATCCAGCAGATCTACTGGGCCTGTATCCCAAAGAGATCATTAAAAAAGGAAAAGGACCCAAATATGCAAAAATGTTTGTAGCAGCCCTTTTTGTAATGTCAAGGAACTAGAAATTGAGTTGATGTCCCTCAGTTGGGAAATGACTGAATAAGCAATAGTATATTGATGTAATGAAATATTATTGCTCTATAAGAAATGATGAGCAGGCTGATTTCAGAAAAGCCTAGAAAGACTTTGATGAACTGATACTGAGTGAAGTAAGCAGAACCAAGAGAACATTGAACACAGTAATAGCAAGGTTATATGATGATCTAGAGGAGGATTCTGGGAAGATGGCAAAATAGGTTAGGAAATTTCAAGCTCCCCAGATTTTCTCCACTAACAGAACAAATTTGAGTTTCAGAGCAAACAAAGGCTGCTGAAAAATCAATAAGACTTTGGCAGAACTGGAGTCCTCCTGGTCCAACCCAAGAAGATCTAAAAGAAAGATCTTAGGAGGGGGATTAACCCATGTGAAGTGCAAATACCTCCAGGTTAACTCCACAGAAACACCAAGTGGGCACCCCTGGGGCCAGCTAAGTTTGGCTAAAACCTCAGTAGGAGCCAGAGAAACTTTCACCTTCTGGACTGTGTGTAGAGTTAGGGATCTGAGTCTGGGAAGACTAAGTGAACCTTGGCTGATTAGGAACACTAGGTCCAGCTGTGCTGCTGAGACTTGGTCCTAGGTGAGAAGGAACCAACATCTGGTGAGTGCAGAATCAGTGGGGCAAGGGCACTGCTACCTGCTGGCACCTGCAGGAGAATGGAACTTTTGGTTTGGGATTCCAGGTCAGAGGGGAGAGCTGAAGTCAGAGGCACCATTCCTCCACACTCCAAGATTAGAAGTATTTACACAAATACTTTTCATTAAAAAAAAAGAACCATCAAAGAAAGAACCCTACCATTGAAACTTACTATAGAAATAGGGAAGACCAGGGTTCTTCTTTGGAGCAGGACACTGAAATAAAAAGAAAAACCTTCTTTTACCCCAAAGAGTAGTAATGTTAAATGGCTCTCTGACCAGATAGAATTTATAGGAAAAAATTTAAAAATAATTTAAAAATCAAATAAGAAACATTGAGGAAAAACTAAAAACTAAAACCATCCAAGAAAAAAATTATAAAAAGCTACTAACTTGAAAGGAGATACAGAATCTTAAAGATGAAAATAACTCTTTGAAAATTAGAAATGGGCAAAGTGAGACCAATGAAACTATAACAGACTAAGTAATAAAGAATTAAAAAATTAAAAAATAGAACAGAATGTGAATCATCTTATAAGAAAGACAACAGATCTAGAGAATAAATCAAGAAGAGAAAATATAAAAATAGTTGGTCTACCAGGAAGCTATAATCAAAAATGAACCTTGACACAATAATGCAAGAAATAATCCAAGAAAATTGTCCTGGAGTAATAGAACATAAGGGGAAAGTAAAGATAGGAAAAAATCCACCAATCACCATCTCAAAGAGATCCTTGGTGGAAAACATTTAGGAATATTATTGTAAAATTTTGAAACCCTACCATATCAAAGAGAAAAAAATTGCAAGAAATAAGGAAAAAGTTCAAATATGCTGCAGCTATGATTAGAATTATTCATGACTTATTAGCAGGGACAATAAAAAACCACCAGTCCCGGAATCATATATAAATCATCAATTAAAAGAACTAGCCCTGCAAAATTATCCATAATATAGAACTAGCCCTGCAAAATTATCCATAATATTAAATGAGAAAAAAGACATTCAATGAAGTTGCAGATTTTTAGCACTTTCTTTCATCCAAATCTGAACTCAATAGAAAATTTAACATATACAAACCAAAATTAAGAATTAATTAAAAGAAAACTCAATATGGTCAAATTGTGTGTTTTTTTTCTAACATGGAAATGTATAGCATATGTTTAATATTGACATCAGCAATTGGGTAGTTAAAAAGAAATATTGGGGCAGAGTTGAGTATGATCTGACTCTAAAAAACAAAACCACCTAGGAAAAGATAAAAAATAGTTATTATGCTATACAAATGAAGTGCAGAGGAAGAATAGACATAGAGGCTTTGGTGGGGGAAGAAAAGTTTGTAATTTTGAAAACCTACTCACATTGGGAATGGGTTAAATAGGCAACACTACATATATACCATGAAGGGTATAGCACCCTCCAAAATCTATAAAGAAATAAGGAAGGAGGGATAGGTGGAGTGGGAAGCAAAGTGTGGGAAGAAGATAAGGGAGGGATCCATAGTTGGGGGGAGGTTAAGTAATGGCAAGGCAAATTAAGGAGCAAAATTAAAGTAGAAGAGTTAGTAGGGATACAAAAGAAGAAATATATACAAATACTACAACAAGGATCAGGAGTAGAATTAATTTTTTAAAAAAAGGAAGACTGGAAATCATTAATCTTAGACAAAGTCATACTTAAAAATTCAATCAAGAGAGAAATCTACATTATATATCAACCATACTAATATTGTTTTAGATGCATGTTTACATATAGGTAAATATATATGGATAAATGAATATATGTATATATATGCATGTACACACATATATGTATGAAAAAGTATACATGTTTGAATGTTTGAGTATATGTAGATATACATGCATGTTGTTCTATGTATGTGTGTATATGCATATGTACATATTTTTGTGTGTAGACTGAGATATGTAGATATAATGTACATATAAATGTATCTGTGCTTAACTCTAGCCTGCCTGGGGGAAGTGGAGGGGATAAAAGGGGAAAAAAAGAATAGAATAAAAAAAGTGCACAACAGAGAACAAAAGAACAATCTACAAGGAAGTAAAGAGAAGATGAACACTCATGAATATAATTTCTTCTACTATTATATATCCTTTCTTGAACTGGAAATTTGTTGTTATGTATTTTAATCCTCTCTGATGTTCTGCTGGGCACATGACAACAATGTTTTGTTTTTTGTTTTGTTTTTATTACTTTCTTTTTTCTATTCTGATTTTTTAAATAAACAGAAAATTTTAAAAAATTATATAATGATCAACTTGGACTCGGCTCTTCTCAGCAATGTGATGATTCAAGACAATTGGAAAATAGACAGGTTGGAAAATGTCATCTGCATCTAGAGAGAAAACTATGGAGACGGAATGTGGATTGAAGCATCAGTATTTTTACTTCTTTTGTTTGCTTGCTTTTTCTTTCTCATGATTTTTTTCTCTTTGGGTCAGATTTTTCTTGCACAGCCTAATAAGGAAATATATATAAAAAGTTAACCTATATCAGATGGCTTGCTATCTTGAGGAGGGAGGGGGTGAGTGAGTGAGGGAGAAACATTTGGAACACAAAATGTCACAGAAATGAATATTGGAAACTATCTTATGTGTTTTTGGAAAAATAAAATGCTATTGAGCAAAAAATATTGCTACTGTCTATTTGTATATAGTTTCCATTTCTTAATATATTCTTTTCTATTCTCTCCTTATTAAGAAATCACTCATAACAAAGAAACAAAAAAGAAAGAGGAATAATAAGTAGTTCAACAAAAATAAATAATACATCAGCTAGATCTGAAAATATAAGCAAAATTCTGAACTCATAGTTTCCTTTTTCACCTACCCCAACCTTTGCAAAGTTAGATAAGAAGTTTTATCTTAACTCTTCTAAATTCTCCTCTGAGACCAACCTTGGTCATTAGAGTCACATAATATTCATTTTAATTGTGTTTTTTTTCCCTTCCATTTGCAGTGCCATAGTTGATGTGTATAATATTTTCTTGGTTTTTCTTATTTTACTCTGTATCACTTCATATGTACTCCCAGGTTTCTCTGAATTTCCCACTTTCTTGTCATTTTTATGATTTAATATCTATATTACTATATTATTATACAAAACAACATCATATACTATCATTTGTCTAGTCATCACCTGGTTGATAGGCATCCAGGTTTAGGCTATGAGGAATACCTGGGAACTTTTTTGTCTTTGTCCTCCTTGGGATTTAAGCCTGGCAATGAGTTCTTTGGGTAGCTGGGGAGATGGCACAGTGGATGGAGTGCCAGGCCTGAAGTCAGGAAGACCTGAGTTCAACCTTGACCTCAGACCCTACCTAGTTGTGTGATCCTGGACAAGTCAATTAACCCTACTTGCCTCATCTGCAAAATGGACTAGAAAAAGAAATGGCAAACCATTCCAGTGTCTTTGTCAAGAAAACTCCAAATGGGTTCATGAAGAACAAGATATGAGTAAACATAAACAAATGAGAACTTGGATCAATGAGAATGACAAATGTGGTCCTTTTCAAATGGTCATTAGTAGGGAAGATTGGGAAGAGAAAGGATGTTAAAGGCTTTAAATATTGATGAAATAGTAAATTAAGCTCCTGACAGGAAGGATATGCTTTGAGCATCACCAAAATTGAAGAACATGTCTTTAATTTGGCAAACCAGGATTCCTGAAAATGTCTCAGATAGATTTTTTAAGGGTATATGGAATCTAGAACTTATTTCTGACTCACCTGTCCTCTTCATCTCATCACAGTCTAATATTCTTGAGAAACATCTCTGAGAAACTCAGAGATGGTCTACTCAAGTTTGAATTCTGGCTTGAACAAATGAGTCCTAGCTGTGTGATTGAGTGAAAATCACTTAATCTTTCTGAGATTCAGGATCTTCCTCTATAAAACAAGGGATAATAATAACTACATATTGTGGTTTTGGGAAAAATAATTTTTAAATTGCAAAATTCTACATAAATATAAACCAATATTTACAGAATTTTATATTTGGAAGTAATAACTAAAACCAATGTTTTCTGTAAAGAGGTATACCGTGGGGCAGTTAGATGGCGCAGTGGATAGAGCACCAGCCCTGAAGTCAGGAGGACCTGAGTTCAAATCTGGTCTCAGACACTTAACACTTCCTAGCTGTGTGACCCTGGGCATGTCACTTAACATCAATTGCCTCAGCAAAAAGCCAAAAAAAAGAGGTATATTGTAATCTATTTGTAATTATTTTAAAGGCTGTACTCACACAAATACCTAAATTCTATCTAATCTTTGAAGTCTAACTCTGAAACCCCAAAATTCTAGAAAAGCAGTCTCCAAAGTGGAGTCTGTTCCATGAAAGAGTACAAAGATCATTAGTATATATTGCCTTTCATTTATTTTTTCATTTTATGTCTGTCCTTTCTATTTCTTCAACTAGAAATTATGTCCTGAGAGGACAGGGACTAATGTTATATTTCTTTGTGTCCTCTGCAGTACCAAGAACAGTAATCTGCAAGTATTTGGCATTAAATAAATCTCTATAAAACAATCAGCCTTCCAAGTTATTCAAAACTCCATTTCTGTTTATAGTCATTTCTTGGGTTTCAACATCTCTGACTGTGCCAATCATGACATTTGTTGGATATAGGTAGTAATATATCTGGACTTCTTTATCAAGTGCTCCTTTTCAGAGAGCAGGCTAGTCATGTGAGCCAAAGGCGAAAGAGATATGCATATAAAATATGAATACATACAGGTTGGAGGATTTAAGTGTGCAGTGGTCCATACATTCAGAAGCAGAAACAAAGAGACTCAGAAGCAAACAGTATAGAAGAAGAGGAAGAGAGACAAGAAGATAAAGGAATACACAGAGGATATAAGAATGAAGGAGAGAAGAAAAAGACAAATACAAAAGAGGAAACATAACATTGCAGGTATCATTGGTTCCAAACTTCTTTGTAAGATATGCTTTAAAAGTGTCATCCATAAGATGAATGAAAATGTGTGTTTTTTCCAAGCTGGCAGCTTGAATCTATTCTTATTTTTGGAGCCCAAGACAGAATGTAAAAAGGGCAAACTTTCCATAAGTTTGGAATTGTGATGTAGAGTAACTAGAGATTTTTTACACTAATATCAAGTTCTGCTAAAGTTCTCCAGTATTTGCCAGAGAAAGACTTGCCCCTGAAACAGTCCTTTGGTGGACATCTTTCCAGGGTCTTCTCCTGAATTTTAAGGTAGGAACTTTGGCAGATGGTTTCTGGTCTGCAAACCAGTGATTACTTTTGACCTATTTACCATAAACTGCATTCTTGCCAGAACTATTCATGATTTTGTAAGTTTGTGTGTTTGTTTTGTACAAACAGAAAGTATTGAAAACATAATAGTCAAGAACCAAAATTGCTGAAAAACCACACTGCTATTATTATCTGAAAATTGCTGCCAGATAAAACAAGGTATATTTAAATTGTGAAAGTGAACATGGTCGCTCTTTTAGAATTGATAATTTCCCTTTGCTGTATTTCTTCAAGCACAGAAGGACAGTATGACTTCCAAATAAAATAAACTTATGGTGATTTTGTCTTTATTTTTCTTGTGAATCAAATATATACGAATGAATGGAGATACAAACAAGTCTATTTCCCATTATTCCTCTGAATCATTCTGGTCCTAATTGACTGTTAACAGTGACTCAGATTCTGGTTTGCTAAGTTGGCAGCTGTACTCTTCAGTTTGGAGGCCCTGTCAATGTTCCATTATAAACCCACTCACTGAAGGGGAATGTCTCTCATTTTTCCTTATTGGGAAATTTGATACGTAAATTCTCATCCTAAGAGCAAATTTTGGGCAGAATTCTGCCTTGTAGTATATAGCACAGATGTTGACTTCAATGATCAGTTCTCTCAAAACATCAGATTTTCCTCTAGTGAATACAGGTTAACAAAGGTAAAATATCCCACATAATAATGACTTCATTAGTTTTGATTTGCAGGATGAGGCACCATGTCCATTTTGTGCTCATGGGCTTTGTTTAAACTCTGTTATGTGAACTAATGTGAAGGCAGGATATGACCTAGAGGTCTTTTAGAATTGAAAGCAATGCAGGGACACTTCTTAAGGGGAAGGCGGAATTTGGAATCCCAAGCTTTTTCAGAGAATTCTTTAAGGAAAGTAGAATCACATTAGGGATTGCTTAGATCAATTGCTTGAAAAATTTACTTTTCTAAAATGCATTAGACTCATGTACATCTAGACTAAAGGGGATTTATAAATAGGAAAAGATCAAGCACAGAACAGAAGAATAACTGGCTAACTTTGTAGTTAAGAAATCACATTGCAAATGAGATAGCACATGTGGTCAAGTTGTCCCTTTTGGGATAGGTTATTGGGGGAAGTAGCTCATCTGCTAGCAGAAAGTAGATTCTAGTTATATGGCTGTTGGAGAGAGGGGAAGGGCAAATTTTCAGAAGAACTGACTGTAGGTCCAGCAGCAACCTCAACTCTCTGTTTTACCTAGAAGTTTGTTATGAATTATGTCACAGGTAGGCCAACAGCTATAGTTCATCTACCCAGATGTTTCATGATTAGATAATTTCAATATTGGAATGGATTCAGTGGCCATCCAGGTCAACCTAATCAAGAATCTTCTCTACAATATAACTGACACGTAGGTGACCTTCATTTGGAGACCTCTTATAAGGGAGAGCTCACTACCTCTGGAAGCAGCCCAGGGAAAGCTGGAAAGCTTTAGCCTTTCTGATGTCATCTCCTGGATATATCCAGAAGTGGGGGTACAGTTTGACCTTAGTCTTCCCTAGCCTGATAGTTAAAACAAAGATAGCTCGTTCCCATTTGCTAAAGGGTACCTAATGACATTTGTACTAGAGATTGTGAGGGAATCATTCAGAGGACTAAAAAAATGAGCCATTTTTACTCTGTGTTAATCCTATGAGTTAGTCTTTGATATACTTGATAATATTACTACAGACTCTTTACATAAAATCATGACAATATTTCTGGACTATAGATTATATATGTCTTTACCTGGGAAAAAGGACGTTGAACTCCAAGTAGGGATACAATGTCCCAGCACAGTCACTACACATGAATGTGGGTAGTGGACAGAGCACTGGGCTTGGAATCTGAAAGACTCTTCTTCATGAGTTTAAATTTAGCCTCAGACACTTACTAGCTGTGTGACTTTAGGTAAATTACTTAACTCTGCCTCAGTTTCCTTAATTTAATAGCTGGAGAAGGAAATGGCAAACCACTCCAGAATTTTTGTCAAAAAGAACCCCCAAAACAAAAAAAAATCCCAAAATGAAAAAATCCAAAACCCAAATGGCATTTTTAAGGATATGACACAATTGAAACAACTGAACAACAACCAAAGAAACATTCTTTAAGTAGGTGATAAGGAAAACAATGCTAACCTGTTCTGCTCTTCATCAGAAAGTGTTTTTTGAATACCTATAGTATGTTGGCTGCTGTGTAGGGCACAAAGATATCTGAATTTGGTCCTCTAGAATAGTCTATTGCTCATTATCATTATCATTATTCAGTTCAATCTTGTTTCTCTTCAGGTGAGTATTTGCCAGAGAAAAATAAAAGTATATACATTTTCTGACCTTGGTGCATTTAATTTCTTTTTTCTTTTTACTTTTTGGAGGCAATTAAGTGACTTGCCCAGAGACACAAAGCCAGGAAATCTTAAGTGTCTGAGGCAAATTTGAACTTGGGTCCTCCTGACTTCAGAGCTGGTGCTCTAACCACTACAAGAAGTAGCTGCCTTGTTGCATTTAATTTTTAAGCTTAATGTTTAGCTTCTTCAATAAAAGCAACTCAGATGGTAAAATGGTTATCATATACTATTATTTTGATTCCAGACTACATTTCCTAATTTTGCTTATCCCATTTACATATAGAAAGTTTTCCTTCTGTGAGGGAGTCAGTGCTCTAGGTGGGTAAGACTAGCAATGCAACTGAATATGCACAAAAAACCCAGGGGAAACTTTGAACCCATCAGTCAACCAGGAAAAAGCTACTTGACAGTTTAAGTGGTTTTTCAAGAAAGCTTAATTATTTCTTTTAGGATGTAGACAATTGTTTTCTTTTGCAATTCTTGATTTCCATACTTATTAAAAACTTCAAAATAGAAGGAATTAGAAGAGACTTTTATTTGATTTTTTGCAAGCATTTATTAAGTACCTACTATGAGCTAGGCACTGTATTAAATTAACAAATAATTCTTTTCCCTAAGAGTTTTATATGGAGCGGGGAGGAGAAGTTAAGGGAGAAGAAAATGAGTAAGTGGAATTTATGATGTATTAATTCATAAATACAAAATAAATTTCTAAAAGATTGGTGATACACTGTAACAATGAATTAGAAAAGAACTCATTGAAAAAGATACATAAGTATTTTTATAGTTTTAGCTTATATTTTTATTTTTATATTTATAAAAATATATTTTAGCTTAAAAATTTCTCTATGTTTGTAAAGAGGGAAAACCAGCTAATAAATTTATAGATTGCTCTTCTATTTAACTTTTTAAGCCATATGTAAAACAGCATTATTATTAATAATTATTCTGATTCTGAAGATTAAGTAAAGTTTTTGCCTTAACTTAGTCCAACATAAACTATTTTTGCATTCTATAAATCATAGATTTTCCACCGGGATATCACTTTAAAATGTATTCTTATGTTTTAAGAATCCTAAACAAGAAAGATGTCATAATATTTTTAAAAATAGCCTTGAGAACAGACAACTAAACCAAAATACAATTCATTATGGTTCATCTCTCACCATAGAGATCCGTCTATGACATATATATTGAAGACTAAGAATTTTAAGGATTACTGGGAAGGTACAGCTACAAAAGGTCAATTGCAGGCAATAACAGCAAGTTCAAATTTAGATCTTGTAAGCAAAAACTCTGTGTTCAGCGGAGACTTATGGCTCTGTATGTGGCACCCCATGACTTGTGTGTCACAATGGCTACACAAACCCACAAAGGAGCATGGCCAACCACGGTATGGTTTGCTTGGGAGCAGAGTCGGAGATCACATACAATTGGTAACTTTGTATTTGATGGACCCCTTGGCAAATACTTTGTTATGTTAACTTGGAAGCAAGTTACAAAGTCATTTCTGGCCACAGTCGAGAATTCACTCTCACAGACTCTTATAATCATAGATCTGGAACTAGAAAGGAACCCCAGAAATCACCTTTTATAGATCCTGCCTTTTATAGATGAGGAAACTGAGACCAAATATAGACAGGATTTGAACCCAGCTCCTCTATCTCAGAACTAGTGGTCTTTTCATTTTACTATGATGCTAAAGGAAAGGTAGTTCTTTGTCTGGGACGGCATGGTTTAGAAAGAGAATTGAGGAAAAGTGGTCTTAGAACACTTAGTCTGGACTTCTTTGTGGATGCTACATTTTGCCCATATTTATTTGCATTATTATCTCCTCTCCCCACCCCTTATATTGCAAGCATCACAAGGGCAGGAACTGTTCTTTTACTCCTTATGTCCCAGAGAGTTGTTGTCGCTTAACATGTATATATATATATATATATATGTATATATATACATATATATGTATGTGTATGTGTATATATGTATGTATGTATGTATGTATGTATCTGTCACCCTAAATGGAGAGAAGGCATAAAAGTTCCTAAATACATATCTAAATACTTGTATTTGGGTTTTCCTTTGAATCTGTCTCAAACCACTGAAACTTTTTATTCGAATAGGATTACTTTTGCAGGAGTTTCATCCCTGCAGTTTCGGAAAAAACAATACATAGACTAGAATTCTTAAGTGACCAGAACATGTCTGTTCTTTTAAAAGTTTCTGATGCATGGTTTCAGTGTGCAATGATTTTGAAGGTCTGACGTAATGATCAGTGCCTCTGCCCTGACTAGCACACTGTGTGGTCTTGGAAGAGCGTTTTACACTGTGTGGTCTTGGAAGAGTGTTTTAATGGTGCTTTGGACTAGTGTTCTCATCTATAAAAGTTGAAAAGTACTGTCCCAGCTGGAGTCTACTGTTCTCTAATTACTTGACAATTCCAGAGCTTCCTACAGATTTAGAGAATCCATTCTTCAGCCTCCCCTCATCTCTCACACCCAATCCAGCAGAAGGGCTGGGGGGAGGGAGTGGGGGGCTTATGTGTGACTCAGGATTCCAACATCCCAAAGAAGGGTGATTAAAAAAAAATACGGGGAGGAGGGGAAGAATCACTAAAGAGCTTTTGTTGTTTTCAATTTTGAGGTAAGAATATTGAGAAGCAATAAGTTCGAGCGTGTCTGTTTAGTAACCATCCCACTTGGGTGAGTGTGAGGGGACAACCAACGTGAGGGAACTGAAGGGGAGAATAAGGAAAGACGGAACCTCTCCTGGCTCAGGTACTAAAACTTTCCCTTGTTCTTAGTTGAATCTTAGTCTTAGTAGGGCCTTCTGCAAAGTTGTTGATAAGATCCATTTTTTTTTTTTTTAAACAAACAGTGGGCTTCTTTTAGTACATTTAAAGACTCAAATGTTGATCCAGGCTTACAGTAAGTTTGACACTTAAAAGAAAGGGCTTTCACAGACAGAGAAGCTCTTAGCCCCAGGCAAGTTGACCTAGTGACTTATTTGTTACCCCTGGGGTGGCTCAAGAGGGGAACATTAGGCCCATTGTTTTGAGGTTTACCTGAGCTGTGGGGGCATCTGAAATCTTCTTTTGAAGTTCTTATTTACTTTCAAATTACAGAGATCTAACTGTAGAGTCAAATTACTTATCTTTAATCTCAATTTAGGAGAAAAGCAGCCTAGTTGATAAACTAAAGTGAAAGAATCCCTTTCTTTGAAGACTGCCTCCTTTGCATTTTAAGTGTTATAAAGGAAAACCTCCAAGAGGGGAAAGTGTTCCTACAGATTCCACTCCTAAAAGTTGATATAAAGCCCCCCAAATAATAATTCATTTACCAAAATTATGATCTTAGACAAACAATTTCCATCCTAGAAACCAAATTTGCCATTGTCAGTCTTTGGTTTATGTTTAATAGTATGATGAAGTTATGTTTAATAGTATGATGAAGTGATTTGAAGAAACTTATATTCACCTGTTTTTACTTGATTATATTTTGAAGAAATCAAAATTTCTTAGAAAAAAAGCAGACCCTGAAAAAATACTGTTAAAGTATATTTGATGATCTCATTGTTAATATGTACCCTGAAGAAGGCAAAGATAGGGGGAAAAAAAGGTCTCTGGTACACTGAAATATTCACAGCAGTCCTTTTTGTAATAGCAAAGAACTAGAAGAAAATAGATTCTAAGGAATTAAGGAATGGCTATACAAATTGTCATTTATGAATTTAATGAAATATTATTATGCTATAAGAAATGAAGAATTTAGAGATGCATGGGAAGGCCTCCATAGATGGATGCAAATAAAGTAAACAGTACCAGGAAAAGAATATACACAATAATAAAAGCATAAATGGACATAACGAAGTAAAGTTGAATATTGAATAATTAAAAGGACCAAGTCTGGCCCAGAGAAGAAGCGAGAAAAATGAATCTGACTTTTCATTGAAGAGGCAGGGATTTGTAAATGTGGAATATTTCATAGGCTATCAGCATTGGAATATGTTGGTTGATTTTGCTATGGCTTGTTTTTTTTCTTTGTTTTTTTGTGTGTGTATGTATATATATGTATATATATACACACATATACATATATATGTGTGTATGTATATATATATATATATACATAAACTCCCAAATATTCCATTACAAGGAAATGCTCGCTGGTGAGATGAGGGAGAAGTGTCCTATATAGAAATAATTGCAGGACTTTGGAAGTCATTAGATTCAACACTCTCATTTTACAGATAAGTAAAGTAAACTCAGAGAGAAAAATGATTTGTCTGAGCTCACACCAAGTCCTTTTTATTCTAAATCTACTATTTTCCCTGCTATATACTACCCTGCTTCTCACATCACAAAATAAAAGTGATATAAAAGCAAAAAGCATTGATAAAACTTAAATAAATATAAAATAAACATTTATTATGTAATTTTTTATTCATTCAGTTTTATCTAAACATATAGAGAGGCAATTGTTGATATTGTGAATAGAAAACTGAACTACATATAAGGGAGTCCTACGTTCAAATCCTGTCTCAGTCATTAGGTATTGTGACCCTGGCAAGTCACTTAACTTTTGCCTGCCTCAGTATATATATATAATATGCATATATATGTATATGTACACATATGTGTATTATAACTTATAAAACTATAACTTAACTGTAATATAGCATAAAAGGTCCTGAATATCTATGTCTATATTTATATCCAAATGCTTACTTAGATCTGTGTTTCCCTTTGAATCAGTCTCAAACCACTGAAACTTTTTACTCAAATAGGGTTGCTTTTGCATGGAGTTTCATTACTGAACATAGTTTGAGAAAAACAATACATACTAGAATTCCTAAGCCACCAAGACATGTCTTTTCTTTTGAAAGTTTCTGATGATAATAATACCTAGCTTGCAGGGGTGTTGGGAAGATCAAGTAGGATGTTACATGGAGATATGATATATCAATTTGCTGCATATATTTTCCATATATTGAAAAATACAAGATTAAAATACATGCAAATGTAACAATAGATATATCTGAAGTATGTTATAGAACTAAGAAAGACAATTTCCAATAAACAATAGCCAGACCAATGCAGTTCTGCATTGAGTGGTGCAGAGTTCCAAGTTAGAAGGACATTTGCCAAGTTCCCCTGTGACAGCTCAGGATTGTGATAACGGTCATACCCCTGTTTATTTTTCCCTTGAGAAACTGAAAGGGTAAAAAAAAAATAAAGATCACAACTAAACAAAAGTATATCAATAACAGGAAACTGTTGGTGAGAAATACCCTGATGTTCCTGTAAATTCACGTCACCGCATTCTCTGGGGACAAAGGTGCGTGAACAGCATGGTAAACCATTATGATTTAATCCAAGGCCTTGCAATGCTGTTTACAGTAAAACAACAAAAAGGAATTGTTCCTCAAGGCGCAAATAAGCAAATAATAGAAACACATATCAATATAATCAGGAAGTGATGATGTCGTCTGGGTCAGCTGCTAAAAACAGTCAGTAATCTAGCAAGATCACCCCCCTTTCACTCCAGACAAATCTGAGGTGGAATCCCTGCTTTGGGAGAATTCCCTCGGCTGCCTGTGATCTGAGGTGATGGAGGAAATGGAATGAATGCACCTTGAGGAATTTCAGAAAAGTTATGGGCCTGAATGTTTGCAGAATTCCATTTCTTAGGAGGCTAGGAAGGATGAGGAAGAACAACAATTCTTCCCTTCCCCTTAGGAAGTTTTTACAATTGAATTAAACAGAGATGTGAGAAATTTCAGTCTACCTTCCTTGTATTCCCCAACAGATGAAGAAACAATCCCTTTATACCCAGAAGAGAGCAGAAGGAAGTTCAGAAAGGGACACAGACAAGCTGGAGTAACACAATAATGTTAAATTTAATATAACATTTCATATATTAATAATATTATTACTCTAGCCTAAGTATGATATGAAGTATTCTTATCCCTACTTTCACTTCTACCACATAACTTGGGGACTGTCCTCTCCCTGGGATATTATGAATGTCTCTAAGAGGCTGGGGGAAATTCGGTAATCCAATTGACTAGAGTCTCTACCATTATACTCCAATGCCTCAAAGTTAACAATTGTGAATTATTTAGTCAGTTTGGGTTTTTGTTGTTGTTGTGGTTGTTGTTTTAAATAAAGAAGTATGTACTAAGGGGAAAGGATAAGAACAGTTGGTACAAAACATCCTCCACCCTCCAAATGCCTATGTCATATTCTTCCTACAAGTACATATAGATTATAAGGGGAAATGGCATGTGGCCAAAGTTAACTCAGTCCCTGGCTTGTGATTCTTCCCTCCATCATTTTTCATGAAGTTCTCCTAAAGCGTGGGATAGTCTGTTGGAGTTCTTGCAGAACTGTGAATTGAGTATGTCTTTGGCTCCTAGTGAAGCTGACATTGTCTCTAGTTGATCTCAAGATGCTATTTAGAACAGCAATGGAAAGATGGGAGCATCTGCTGTCTCTAGGGGGTATAATGCAATGGAAATATGTAAGGTTCAACATTTTCTACGTCCTTCACGGCTAGAATATGTTCCTTTTGTCAACTTAGTTCTGCCTCCTTTTCCCCTTATATCATTCCTTCTCAGGAATCACTTCAATTTTGGGGATATCACCCTTCTCTACTCCCTCGATAATTTGTAGACAATTCTTGAGGTATGGTCAAGTTTATTCAGTTTATTGAAATATATGGAAGTCTTGGGCAACTTCATTCTAGTTATTTTAGTCTGAAGACTTTCCCCACGCTTTTGTCATTGTTGAATTGTTTCAGTTGTGTCAAAATCTCCATGACTCCATTTTGGATTTTGGCAAAGAAAATAGAATGGTTTGCCATTTCCTTCTCTATTTTTGCACTTAGTCTATGGGATTTTGATCATTTTCTTAACTGAACCATATTTTCACAAAGTTAAACAATCAAAGTTAAAAGGGCCTGAGATGGTTTCAACCCCATCTTTATATTATTATTACTACTACTAATAGAAATTTGGATTATTGCAATAGGCTTTTGATGGGTTTGCCTGCCTCAAGTCTCTCCTCACTTCAATCCATTTTCCATTCAGCCCCTAAAGTAATTTTCCTAAAATGAAGGTCTGACTATATCACCACACTACTCAATAAACCCCAATAGCTTCCTATTGCCTCCAGGAGCTAACCTAAAATGCTCTCCTTGCAATTTGAATTCTTTCACAACATAGCCTTCTACCTGACTAGTCTTTTTATACATTATCCCCTAACATATATTCTTCAATACAGTAACATTGACCTCCTGGCTGTTACACCATTTTTTCTGGCATTTTTTCTAGATATTCCCCAAGCTTGGACCAGCCTCCCACCTCTGTTACAAGTAGGGACCTCCCTGGCTTCTTTTAAGTCCCAACTAAAATCCCAACCTCTACAGAAAGCCTTCCCCAACTCCTCTTACTTCCAATGCTTTCCCTGTGTTATTTCCATGACTCTGATTATTATGGGCTTTTTACCTGAAAATAAAGCACAGATAAGTATCTGACCAGATGCTAATTTGTGGTTTTCATCATCATCATGCAGGCCTCCAAAACTTTCCAGAGGAACAATGCACAATAGGATTTTCCCCTTACATTTGGGGATTTTACTCATAATATATGGAAATATGTTTTACATGATTGCATAATCATAAAATTGCTTGCTGTCTTAGGGAGTAAGGAGATGAAAGATAGAGAAAATTTGGAACTCAAATGTAAAAAAATAAATATTAAAAATTGTCCTTACATGTAATTGTAAAAAAAAAAATAAAATACTATTAAAAACCCCCCAACAAAACCAAGGACACTTGAATGGATTTCCCCTGTAACTCCCTGTCAATCAATTGGTGAACTAGTTGTTAGTAGCCTCCCAACAGCGATTTAATTAAGGAATTTTCTAGAACTCTCTCAAGGTCATTTTTTCTAGTAATCTAAACATAAATAATTATTTTGAGGAACAATGCTTGCATTAATTAAGAATCCATAGTTATATAAATCTTAAAGATGAACAGCAACTGTAGCTTAGTGGCTAGAGAGCTAGGTTTAGAATCAGGAAGATCTGAGTTCAGGTCATGTCTCTGCTACATACATACATACATACATAGTGTCCTGGGTCAGGTCACTTAAACACTCAGGGCCCTTGCCAACTCTTTGAAATTCTCTCTATTGATGAAGGGATTTCCTCACCAAGAGTCTTAGACACAGATGGAATCACAGATCTAATCTGGTCCAAAATGAGGTAGACATTGTCTAACTGTTTGGCAAAGACAGGATCATGGAATTTAGAGCTGGAAGAGACTTTAGAATTCATTTAGTTGAGGAAACTGAGGTTCAGATGGAGAAAAGGGACTTTCTTCTGGTCACACAGATAGCAGTTAAGGTCATTGAAACTCAATATCACATAGGTAGCAAGGATGAGACCAGAAATACAAAGTTAGGACCTGTATGACTCTAGATTAAATGGTCTTTCTGTGAGAACACTCTATGGTATCTTTAGTGTCAAGACATTTATACCTTCAGATAAACAATTCTGTATTGATCATTCTCTGCACAAAAACTCAAAACATTGAGGATTGTGGTGATATATTTTCATTTTGCTCCCTTTAAATAATAGATTCTCTTCTTTTATGCATCCCTCATTGGAGGAAAATGAGAAACAATTAGCTTACACAGCTAATTTGTGGCTCCTTAAGATAGAGACAATACATTCTTTTGAGAGAAAGGACAATAGATGTAAGGTGAGATATAGGTATTGGGATCATATTTTCCAATCCTGAGATGCAGACAGATGACATAGCCAAGAATGTACCTTTTAAAAATTTCCTTAAAAGTAAATTTTCTTGAAATAATAACTGGTCACACAAATCTAAGATATACTTATAGTTGTCCCTGGCATAGTTTATGCAAAGTCATCTGTGTCTATTTTTTAACCTTTATTGAGGTTTTATTTTTATATTACATACATTAACAGATTATTTCCACTTGTAACAAAATGAAACAATTAAGTGAAATCAATAATACAGTGACTTCATCTGAAAATAAGTGCATTATTTCATACTTGAAACATTCCCTCTTACCTCTCTTTTAAAAAAGTTAAAAGAAATTTATTTTCTTTCCCTTTTAGTGATATTAATTAACCCCTACTTCATCCTCAACTCCCATTCTCATTCCTGAAGTGGTTTTTCTCTGCTCTGGGTGTGATTGATCTACAAAAAAATGTAGAAAATTCTCTGGAGGAAAAACATCTTAGATATGCTTTGTATCATTGTAACCCAGAAAAGGGTGGTTAGCATTAGCTATGTCAGGAGGGGACTTATGGGGTTCCTTCTTCATTCAGTGTCTGAGTAGTGCTGCAGGCATCTTAGACCTTGAACCAGAATATATTCTCCTGAATTGGCAGAAGTCACCACAGAGCTCACGGAACTTCCTTCTATCATTGAGCAGGACCCATAAGAGTAGGCATCCTCTTCATGAATCTAGCCTTCCTATAGGAATGTCTTTGGGGAAATTAAAGAACAGACTGGTCTATCATCAGTGACATTAGATGGTGTTGTCAATTTGCTGTTCTTAACCAAAATTGGCTTTTTTTCTTACTGTTTTATATATATAGTTATATATATAACTTAGTAGTTATAAGTAGAAAGGTCTTCCACTATTTAGTAGGGCAAATTTTCCAGTTTTCTGAACAGAAATATGAGCCAAAAGGAATTAGAAAAGCTTAAGTTAAAATTCCATTCATGACACTTAGTGACTGTGGGAATGTGAGCAAGCCACTAAATTTTTCTAGGCCAATGTTTTCTCAACTATAAAATGAAGGGATTTTGTTTGATGGTCTCTAGAGTTCTTCATGATTCACTCTATTAGAGACATATTAGAGAAGACTATAGAATTTTTATATCCACTATGCAGTGCAACCAATTAGGTCACAGGTTGAGATTAATATGAATTGGATGATTAAATGACTAAAATATCTAAATTGTACCTAGCTTCTTAATGGTATGCTATGTTGAACCATGGAATAGTTTATCTCTGGAATGGACCAGAAAGATAATTTTATTTCTTTCATTTTATAGATGATGCTGCTGAAATGTAACAAGGAAAAGTTACCAGCCCAAGGCCATAATCATTTATTGAAAGAGGGGGAAGCAAAAACTTGGATCCCCTGACCCTTAATTCAATGTGGTTTCTATTACTCTATATTAAAGATCACCTCCCAATTCTTTTCCTACAATCCTCACTTTAAAAAAAACAACAACCCTAAATTCATTTACTCATGCTGCATAGACTTGAGAATTAAGTTCAGCTGGCAGTGGGAGAATCTTACTGCTTAATCACCCATTTCCTGAGTACATTGTTCATAATTTTATAGCTCATTGCCTTATCAAGTTAAAACATCCAGACTGTCTGTCATCTCTATATTTAGAACTTATTTGGCACTACATTATAACTTCAGGTACTAGATTTCTAAGTAAACTTGCCAAAAGGAACAAAAACGCCATTGAATACCTCTTGGTCCAAAACTGTTTTAAAGGACATAAGTTTATAAATTTATACAATATTCTTGGAAGGTAGCAAAGCTTATTATCATCTCCCTTGAATATGTAAGGGAAAGTGAGGCTTCAGAAGTTTATGACTCTCACTCAAGGCAATGTTGGTGATTAATAGGAACAAATGCATTCTTGATGCCTGGATAGCACAAGCTGACTTAGAAAGATGTCCTTGGAAAGTGCTTGAGACATCTAGAGGCTAAATTATTTGCTTAGGTCACACAGGTAAGTGCCACAGGCAGGAGCAGAATCCCAGGTTTCTTGACCTCCCTGACTTTCTTTAAATCTCAACTAAAATCTTTAACTATCTAACTGAAAGATTTACCCAACTCTTTTTTCTTCTAGTGTCTTTCCTCTGTTCATTATTTCCTATTTATCCTGTATATAGCTTGCTCTGCATACATTTGTTTGCTTACTATCTTCCTCATTGGATTGTTGGGTTCTTGAAGGAAATAATAGTCTTTTGCCTGTTTGTATCTCCAGTGCTTAGCACAGTGCCTGGCATATAGCAGATGCTTATTAACTATTGATTGACCTTTATCTCAGTTTTCTCCTTTATTTTGTATGTATAAGTATATATATTGATAACACTGGAATCATATGAAGAAATACTTTTCCATCAGTTGAGGGGTTAATATTTAAAAATATCATGTGGAGTTTTCATTTATATCTCTCAGATAACAAAAAAACAGATATATATTTGGAAAATTCTAATGATTAGTAGAAATATACTCAAATCCTTAAGAAAACTCTCAGGGATTTTGTTCAGTATTCTTGATTTTACAGCACAGCATTGTTCAAATGGAGACAGAGTCTTATCTTTTGAGTTGCATAAAGTTTTTAAAAGGCAAGGATGTGCACCATTGCCTGTGATCAGTTTTTGGAACCCTATAGCAGCACATTTAATCAGGAGTCTCTCACTTCTCCTTCCTTGCTCTGCCATATTTTGCCCCTCTCTTAGTCTATATTCTAGACTATTCTTTATTTCATCAGTTATGTTGATTTTGATCATCTTTTATATGTTCAATCATTTCAATCATGTCTGACTCTTTCTTTTTTTTTAATTTATTAATACTTTTTATTTGCAAAACATATGTATGGGTAATTCCTAAACATTAACCCTTACAAAGCTTTCTGTTACAAATTTTCCCCCCCTACTCCCCACCCCTCCCCTAGATAGCAGGATATCCACTACATGATAATTATGTTAGAATACTTAAATCGAATATATGTATAGTTATTGCCACATATCATTTTTTTGTTCAGGAGAAATCGTATCTATAAGAAAGAATAATCCGATAAAGGAAATACAATGCAAGCAAACATCAATAGAGAACATGAAAATGTTATGTTGTGGTCCACATTGCACATCCCTCTCTCTGGGTGTATATGGCTCTCTTCACTGAACAATTGGAACTGGTTTGAAGCATTTCATTGTTGAAGAGAGTCATGTCCATTAGAACTGATCCTCATATAGTATTGTTATTGCCGTGTACAACGATCTCCTGGTTCTGCTCATCTCACTCAGCATCAGTTCATGCAAGTCTCTCCAGGCCTCTCTGAAATCGTCCTGCTGGTCATTTCTTACAGAGCAATAATATTCCATAACATTCATATACCTAATTTATTCAGCCACTCTCCAATTGATGGGCATCTATTCAGTTTCCAGTTTCTAGCCACTACAAAAAGAGCTGCCACAAACATTCTTGCACATGTGGGGCCCTTTCCTTCCCTTATGATTTCTTTGGGATATAAGCCCAATAGAAACACTACTGGGTCAAAGGGTATGCATAGTTTGATAACTTTTTGAGCATAGCTCCAAATTGCTCTCCAGAATGGTTGGATCCGTTCACAGCTCCACCAACAATGCATCAGTGTCCCAGTCTTCCCACATCCCCTCCACATGTCTGACTCTTTATAATGCTGTTTGGGATTTTTCTGGCAAAGTCCTTGAGTAGTCTGTTATTTTCCTTACCAGCTCATTTAATAAATGAGAAAACTGAGGCATACAGGGTTAAGTATTCTACCCAGGATCACAGAGGCCAGATTTGAACTCAGGAATATGAGTCTTCCTGAATCCAGACCCAGCACTGTGCCCTATACAAACTAGTTGCCCTACTTTTCTCTCAATGCCCCCCTCCTTTTAGAGACAAGGTTACATAGTTCTTTTTTCAGAAAGTTAAATATGATCTCTCTCAATAGTTCAAAAGCAGTTACTTCATTTTGAAAAAAGTCAATTCATAGCCAGTATTTCTTTATTATTTGGATAGACTAGGTAATTTTGATTTATGAAAATTTAGTCTGTACTTGATGGAAAATGTGCTGTATGCAATCTGTCTACTGCCTAGCAATCATCAAATTTCAGCTATCAAGCAGGATGGGGACTTTTTTTTTGTTCTCCATATACATGACCTCATTCCCCAAAATGTAAAACATCTTGTTCATGATACCTTTTGATCAATAAAAAATTGGCTATTTATATGTGATATTGTAATCTTATACCTATTTACATGTACACATATATAATATACATACCATTATACTACACATATAGAATTATAGTAACAGGATTGAAAAGGATCTCAGATCTTGACCTACCCCACTTTTTACAGAGTTAGAAATAGACCCAGGAGGAAGTTAGGGGCTTTTGCTTAAGGCCACACAGATAGTAAGGGTATAGTACAATTCCTTTCAGATATGGACATTTGTATGAGGAACACTGCTAAAACAACTTGAGAAGAAACAAAGCCCCTAAGAAATGCCTCAGAAGAATGAGAAACATACAGATTGTTCTAAAAACTTGAGAGACCACTGGTCTTCAGATAAATATCCTGAGAGGATTTCTTTGAAGGCAGGACAATGGCTGAAAGATGACTACAGGGTACTATAGCACATTTTTCATGTACATATGACTGATTATTTTCAGAGTTTCAAAAAAATTATGAATCAAAACACTTTTTGAAGATTATGGAATGATTATATAAGGACTTATGGAGTCATACCAAACAGAGGTGAAATTTGTTGAGTTTCACACCATAAGTGATGATTCATTTTATAAGGAGGACTTGATTTGAAGCCTTAGAAGGTCAGGAGATGAACAATTGAAGATAGAAGAAGACTATGCTAAAAGCAGGAAAAGTTGTGTGAAAATGATGCATGTTGTGACAATAGCAATCAATTATAGAAGACAAAATATAGAAGTTTATAGAATTGAGCTTACAAGAAGGCTTGACCCTATTTTGCTTGAGCTGGCGTTGTTTGGGAAAAAAGATTGTTTTTCTGAGACCTATTCAGAGAAAAGAGAATCCCCTTCTATTTGAAGAACTG
The DNA here is from genome assembly GCA_023553655.1 of Myrmecobius fasciatus. NCBI lineage: Eukaryota > Metazoa > Chordata > Mammalia > Dasyuromorphia > Myrmecobiidae > Myrmecobius > Myrmecobius fasciatus. Next base: position 140,749 of record JAJPUD010000952.1, read on the forward strand.
TCTGGGAAAGACTTTTTGACTTGATTCCAGATTATAGCTTAAGAGGCAAAAACTCTTCAAAGACCCAAATCTGTAGGGTTTGGCAGTTTTCCAAATTAAAGAAGCTACATGTCACTTGAAAAAGAGCAACATTTTCTCAGCACTCTTTTAGGGGTGACTGGGTGTCAAAGAGCTTGATACTGCTTTAATAGTCGGAAAGTAGTGTGGAAGTAACTTTGCTGGTCAGTAGAGCTTCTGGCTCTAGAAGAGTAACATATAACAAAGAAGCAGTTTTGTCTAACAGATGGTAGGTTGTACAGACTGTTCTCTAAAGAACATCAAGGTCTGCCATCCTGAATTATGAACTACCCTGGGCATGTGAACTTCCTTATTCTTATTCTTTCCTACTACATTTCTATAGGTGTTCTCCCAAGGACACTGTGTGACTAAGTTTATAGAAGGACTATTATATTTGGATTAGTTCTGTTCTTTCCCCTCTTGAACAAATATTATTCTTGGGGCAGGTAGGTGGTATGATGGATAGAGCAGCAGGCCTGGAGTCATGAAAACTTGAATTCAAATCCAAACTCAGACTACCTGGGCAGATCTTTAACCTTGTTTACCTCGGTTTCTTCATCTAAAAAAAAATGCCCTAAAAAAAGGAAAGGGTAAAGCTTTTCTTAGAAATATCTTTGCCAAGAGAACCCCAAATAAGCTCATAGAGTCAGACAGTCCTGAAAAACAAAGTATTATTCTTGCTCTTGCTTTATTGTTTAATAAATGTTTCATATTAGAAGTCAATTGTATTATTGTGACTGATTTTTTTTTGTAAATGTTAAGCACACTCTTTGAGGCTTAGAAGCTGCATTGTTAAAGGACCCTTTGAAAGAATATGATTGTTACCATTGCCACCCCCCCTTTTTTTTAAATTATCTTCACTCTGGTCCCATGTGAATCCAGGTTGGAGATGTGAAGCAAATCAGCAAAGTGAAGGTAAAGGCAATAGTTTAATGTCTGTTTAATGTTTAACGTAGTTTAATTAGTTTAATGTCTAGTTTAATGTTAATTTAATTAATAGTTTAATTAATGTAGTTTAATAGTTTAATGTAAGTAGTTTGATAGTTTAATCTATTTAATTAATAATTTAATGTCTAATTAAAACTATTAAATAGTTTAATAAGTTTAGAGCAGTGTTCCTCATAGTTTAATGTCTGGGTAGACATTGCCATAGGATACATAAATATCAGAGTTGAGATTTGAATCCATGTCCTCTCCTATAGTCAGTGGTTTTTCCACTGTATCACCTACTCTCCTGTGTATGAAACAGAAAAACATGACAGAGATAAAAAGATAAAAAAGGGATTCAACCAGTCAGACAGACAGCAAACCAGAGACATATCTAAGCAATTTGATTCTCAACTTCTGATTCATATCTGAGTATTTCAATAAAGTGACAAAAATTTCCCTCAGTTCCTCTAGTATTTCTGGTGGCAAAAGGAAAAGCAGTAATTCAAATATTCAGTGATTTGATCTGAGAAGGGTAGAAAGTCTTAGATGTCCATGACAATATGCTTAGAGGGAATGTCCCAAGAGGGAATGGTACAAACCTCAGAGCCATGGAGACCATCAGCAAAAGCCCCAGAGATGGCCAAAAGATGAACCTCCTCCCAGCAATGATTTCAGATAACTGAAAAGTTTGGTAATTATTTGGAATAAAAGACTCTCTTCTGAGTTTCTATTAGCACTTCTTATCTGTATCTCTCCTAGTGTATTGATTACATATACAGTTTTCCAAGTCATTACTTGTGTATATGTCTCAAATATTCTTAATTATTTTGTGAGTGCATGGAAGAAGGAATCTTCTTTGGAGCTTCTTGGTACTATACCATGGTAACTAATACAATACACCATACAAAGCACCCAATAAATATTGGTTGATTGGTAGACAAATTGATTGATGCTAAAGATATTATCTAGTAAATTAGTTTCCAAGTAGTGGAAAATCAATTGAAAACATAGGAAAGTAGATGTATTATAAGAGACATAAAACACTTGCCAATACTTGGATCTCTATTCTTTCTACTTTAGATGTATTATATTTTAAGTGCAAATGTAATTTATCTGTTCATTACATTTCACTTTCTTTTATATGAGAGCAAGGAAAACCAGAAAATGATTTTGGCATTTTATTTTCTTTCCATTTAATTCAACGACAGGATTTAACATCATGTACATTTTTCTAACACAGTAACTATTCCTTTTTGCAACAAAGCATTAATCATTCTCCATAATGGGATCCAATAGTGCCATTCTTGGTTTTCTTCAGCTGTACCACATTCAGCTCTTGGGCGTGAAATTGGGACCCCCATTAGAAATAATGTGCTTGTGTTATTTCCTAATGAAGAAAGCAGCTTGTTCAAGCATGGTGCTGCAGCTCTGTTCTGACTTTCCAGTGGTGTGCTTTAAAGGTTAGTTGATTAGTTTCGATTTTCTCCCTGGGCAAAGTTGCCTACACATAACAGCTTCCATGTAATTAAAAGGGCACTGAAAGTCTGTTTGCTTCAAGGAATCCCTTCTCCTGACTTAATATTAAAAGATGGTTAAGACTGTTTAATAGGTAGACTGAGAGGGACAAATGCATTCTAGGCACATCATGAGCAAAAGCATGCAGTGCTTTACATTCCCCACTGTCATTTTCCCTTTTTTCTGTTGACCGGGGAGCCCTTGTCAAAATGCACAAATATTTCCTGGGAAATGTAATACATTTGCATACCTATACTCTATAAACTAACCAAACTAGCCTCTGTTGTTCCCTATGATTGATTCCCTATATATTGATACCTGCAATATGTCCAATCTCTCTTAGAAGTTTAGGGGGCTCCTAGAAATTCCAGTGAAGGAAACAGATTAGTGAGATTCTAGGCGCAATGACATTTAGATACAAGCACATTAGTTTTCCCCCTCTAGTTCCTCCTCTTCTCTCCATTAAATGTCAACCATTCAGGGCTCAGGGAACAGATAAATAGAAAAGGAAGACTAAAGTTCTCTGCCTGCCCTGAAATCAATTGTCCTTTGGTTCTAAAAATCAGATTCTTGGATTCCCATGGCAGAGAGACTTTCTGTTGACTATTTTAATAGCATAGGGAGTAGAGAAATATAGCAATGGAACTGAGGTTACTATGATGCTATTATGTAGCCATAGTCTTTGGGATTGGACTTCTATGTTACTCAGGACCCAAGATTCATGCTTCTATTTGCTATGACTGGAACTAATAGTAGGAGAGTTAAGATCTGACTATACACAACATCAGTAACCACAGTGCTACTAGTAAGAATTATCACAATAGGAACAGCAGCAAAAAGTGGGATCAAAATAGCAGAGGATGCCACTGGGTTCTATCTCAAAAAACAATCTGCCTCCCCACTCTGCCTTTGCTTTCTTATTTATACTTTGTAGTTCACATATGAAGGATTAAACCTTTCCCTTATTTGTGCTCTATGAGCATCAAGCAAGGCTTTTCTCAAGCACCAAAGATCAGGAGAATGGTCAAGAGGAATTGGGGAGATGGTTAGGCAGAACTCCATTTAAAAACACTTAAATGGTTTTCTTTTTCATCTTTACTTTCCCTAACAAAGTAAATAGCTGCAGAATGCAGATTTTTAGGGTTTTATGAATGTCAGGGAGTTATTAGAGTGAAAGGAGAAAACCCAGATATGGGATTGTAAATGACTTCTTTGATATTTTGGGGTCCATAATTATATCATTCTTTAGCTTGTATTTAAAACTAGCCCAATTGCTCAGTAGTGATGTGGTGGAGATAGGGATGGGGGCTAAATGAGTTTGGTGGCCAATGAGAATGCTATAGTTTTTTATGAAGGTTATTCTGCAAAGATAGAAGAGCAATGTAGATGAAGCATCTTGGTTGGTGGTTTGAATGTATTACTTTCTTCCTTTATTTTAATCACTGACTATAGAATATTCATTTGTGGAGCCATCTATTTCAGGATCTTACTTGCTCTTTTCAGCAGCAGTTCTGACTTAACTTTTTCTTCTTGACCCAAAATTTTATCTGGTTTATATATAGATTCTTCAGAGCCTTCCTCTCAATTAGCTTGCTAATCTGCCAAGTTAATTAATGCTTAATTAATGGATTCAATACAATTTAATTCAGTTCAATGGCCCTATAACATCACTCTCATATATTTCCAAGTTTGTTGACATTGGCTTATCATTTGCAACTGCCAGTTCTCTCAGGACCCTGGAGATGGAGTTTTTGGAACTGGTAGATTGAACTACTCCAGGTACCTTGATGCTCTCTCAACATCTCCCTCCATATTTTAGTATTTAATCTTCCTATTAGCCATTCTGGTTCAGTTTTTTAGCCCAAAGATTATTCTCTTTGGAAGAAATAACAGGAGAAAAATAAGGTAATGATTTTATCCTTTCTTCATTATCAGTTACCATGGTTTCAACTACCTTTAATACTACCACAGCCACACTGACTACTATGTCTTCTTTGTTCCTCCTCTTTCCCTCAACATAATTACAAAAATATTTTTGGTCATCATTAATTTTCCTTGTCAGCCTTGTCTCATTCTATACTTCAATACTCCTTTCTTTATTTTTGCAGGGCTTTTGTCTTGCTTTTGTAGTCAATCTCTTGTAACTGCCTTATTTAACCATCTAGTCCATTTAACCATGGACTTCAGTTTATCTATAAAATGTGAAAGTTAAACTAAATGATTTCTAAAGTCTAGCTCCAAACTATGAAATCTATGATATCTCTCAAGTCACCTGACATTCATAGCTCTCTATAAGTGACACATTAGTTTTCTAGCCTTATCTCATATAAGCTGTACTACTCATAGAAACTGTCCTTATTAGATATGTTTCAATTTCCTACCTCTGTGCTTTTCTTTACTCAGGGTGTTGCAAAGGCTTAAGATTTAATAATTTAAGACTGCACTAAGACTTTGAGGATACATAGTAGTGGTTCTTATATTTGGAATGCCTTATTCAATCCATGCATTAACCTGTTAAACACCCATTTTTTTAATTTTATTTTTTTAATTTTATTTGCATAACATATGTGTGGGTAATTCTTCAACAATAACCCTTACATAGCTTTCCGTTACAAATTTTTCCCCCAACTCCCCACCCCTCCCCTAGATGGCAGGATATCCACTACATGTTAATTATGTTAAAATATTGGTAAATCGAATATATGTATACATATTTCCAAACTTGTCATTGTTGTGCAAGAAAAATCTTGTCTACACAAACGATATATCAGATAAAGGAAACACAATGTAAGCAAACATCAATCAAGGAGTATGAGAATGTTATGTTGTGGTCCACATTTCACATCCCTCTCTCTGGGTGTATATGGCTTTCTTCAGTGAACAATTGGAGGTGGTTTGAAACATTTCATTGTTGAAGAGAGCCATGTCCATCAGAATTGATCGTCATATAGTACTGTTGTTGCCGTGTATAATGATCTCCTGGTTCTGCTCATTTCACTCAGCATCAGTTCATGTAAGTCTCTCCAGGCCTCTCTGAAATCATCTTGCTGGTCATTTCTTACAGAACAATAATATTCCATAATATTCATATACCATAATTTATTCAGCCATTCTCCAATTGAAGGGCATCTATTCAATTTCCAGTTTCTAGCCACCACAAAAAGGGCTGCCACAAACATTCTTGCACATGTGGGGCCTTTTCCTTCCTTTATGATTTCTTTGGGATATAAGCCCAATAGAAATGCTGCTGGGTCAAAGGGTATGCACAGTTTGATAACTTTTTGAGCATAGCTCCAAATTGTTCTCCAAAATGGCTGTATCCGTTCACAGCTCCACCAACAATGCATCAGTGTCCCAGCCCTCCCACATCCCCTCCAACATTCATCATTAACTTTTCCTGTCATTTTAGCCAATCTGACAGGAAACACCCATTTTTTTTTAAAAAGCCAAGTTTAAAAAACTCTATCAGCACTCAAAATTGTCTTCTGACACCTTCCATTTATTCCATTTTGCATACCATAAGATCACATGAAGAAGAGAGGGAGAATATTGTTATACAAAGTACCACTCATTTAAATAAGTTAGGTATACAGCAGGATGATTTCAGAGAGGTCTGGAGAGACTTGCATGAACTGATGCTGAGCGAAGTGAGCAGAACCAGGAGATCATTATACACAGCAACAACAAGACTATATGATGATCAATTCTGAAGGACATGGTTCTCTTCAACAATGAAATGTTTCAAACCAGCTCTACTTGTTCAGTGAAGAAAGCCATATACACCCAGAGAGAGGGATATAAAATGTGGACCACAACATAACATTTTCATGCTCTCTATTGATGTTTGCTTGCATTGTGTTTCCTTTCTCTGATTTTTTTTCTTGTAGATATGATTTTTCTTGCACAGCAATGATAAGGGTGGAAATATGTATACATGTATTTGATTTGTCAAGTATTTTAACAAAATTAACATGTAGTGGATTTCCTGCCATCTAGGGGAGGGGTGCAGACTAGGGGGGGAAATTTGTAACAGAAAGCTTTGTAAGGGTCAATGTTGAAGAATTACTCATACATATATTTTGCAAATAAAAAGCTTTAATAAAAAAATAAGTTAGGTATAGGTACCAAGGATAAACATGTCCAATTTAATAAGACCAATTTAGTATTAAAGGGATTGTTTTTTTTTCATATTTACAGTTTTGTCATTTTAAGGAACTCCTGAGTATTATCTCATTATAATCTAGGACTTTAGAAAGTTGTCTGAAGGTACTGAGAAGTTAATGATGTGCTTGTGGTTGTATAGTCCCATCTGTGTTAAATTTAGGACTTGACACAAGTTTTCTCAGTGCCAAAGTCAGTTCCCTATTCACCATACTAGGGCTGCCTCCCATAATAAAGAGCTATCTTATAATAAAAGGAATTGTTCCTCTGGCAGAGTTGGTCAGAACAGAGGCTTGAGATGGATAACCACAGGAATGTACTGTTATACAAGGACCTACATAGATGAGTGTTTGAAGTGCAGAAGTTAAGGTTGGCAGGTGACTGGGGGAAGAATGATCAATTTACTTCCTAAAGGGAATCATATTCTCATAAAGCTTTAAATGTCAAAAGAAAAGTCTCAAAATAGACCTCATGCTTCAGTAGGAATTAATGAAATGAAAAGCTTGTGAGATAACTGTGCCCTTCTTGATACAATAAATATCCTGGCAAGGAAATTCTGGGCTCCAGGAAACCATAGAAGATGGTAGATAAGCCAGAGCCAAGCAGAGATGAACAAAGGAATACCATGAAAGAGCAACAAGACTAATCAGTACTACAAAGGATGAAAAAACAACCTCTGGTCCATTTCAGAGATGTAAATCCAAGATGAAAAAACAGAAAAACAATTTCAATAGTGTGCCTTGAAAGAAAATTCTTCCTAAAGAAAATTGGACTTCCTTTATAATACCCTTACATATATCTTTCTTTCTTTCTTTCTATCTATATCTATATACACATACACATACATATGATGGCATGATTATGCTTTCTCAAGATTCCAGTGATTTTTGTTTCAATAACCAATTCCTTTCTGTGGGGTTGAAACAGATCTATAATAATAATAATAATAATATTCCTTTTTTTGTTTCTTCCATATCCTAAAAGATGAAATTTTTGTTGTTATATCAAGAATTGCTCAGTGCATTATTTTTAGCAGAGATCATAGAGAATTAGAATTGGGAAGAAACTTAGGGGCTATCTAATCCAATGTCCTAATTTTACAAATGAGAAACTGAGTCCCAAAAAGATTGAGTGACTTACTTATGATCACATAAATATCAGAGTTAGGATTTGAATGAAAGTCATCTGACTCCTCTGATTTCAAGTTCATTTATTCTGTTGCATCCTATTAGATAATCAAATATTTGGACTTAGCCTTTTCTATTATATTGCTTTCAACCCATATTATGATTTCTTCCTGTAGTTCATTATCTCTTTCCTCCTTCTGTCTAGGTAGGTTGTAGAACATCTTCCTACTATCTTATCTGTTTTTTTTTTTCCACTTTTGATTCTATTCAAATACTTTATTCCAAAATTACCATTACACTCAGGTTTTCAAAATTCACTTTTAGGATAACAGAGAAGAAAATAACAAAAAACATAATATAAAATGGAACTGAATATGTCTCTTAAATGCCTCTTAGTAAAACTCTGCCCTTGCTATGTGAGGATGGCACAAATCACATATGCTCTTCTTCACTTGCTTGTATATAGGTTTGGGCACCAGAAAAGGGACAAAAATGTGTCTGGAAAGGGAATTTTATGTTGGGAACATTTATTAATGGAACATTTTTTACTCTTGGGTCTTATTTTCATTCTATAAACAATCCTGAACTTCAAGGACCAGAAAAGTGACTCAACCTAATTGTACCGCGTTGGCCTTAAAAAACATTGTTCTCTCTTAAATATCTGTGGTAACACTGTACTTTTCCTTATCATTGCCACATACATTGCAATGGTATAGCACAATGTCACTAGGCTGCAGGTGACTTGGCACTATCTTCTTTCTGTGTTCAACCATCCAGCTTTACCCTGACCTCTGGCCATGGTGCTGATATATTCGTGGCGAGTGCTAATGCTTCCTATTTCCATTTTGTGAATTACCATTCAGTAATATTATCTTCTTGATAATCAAGGCAATCACCATTCTCTGTTTCATTCAAATAAGAAATATCTTTCTATTGTCATATTTTAATTAGGAGTCATATCTCATTGAGTTTCAGTGATATTCAAGGAGACATTCAGCTAATCATATTAAATCTCCAATTCACTTGCATATTACCGATGTTGTGCATGTCTTTGTATTGTTATTAGAGGAAATTTCTAGTAATAATATTGCCTTTCTTCCTGAATGTTGTTTCCTATGAATTACTGATTTCTCTTATGTTGTAAAATTAATGCTTTCTGTGATATTTGGCTTAGTGGTTATGTGTGGAAAACTTTCCACCCTCTCATTTCTAATTTAAGACATTTTTGATCAGATTTTCAAGACTTGATGTATTTGTGAATACATTAAGACAGATAATTATTTATCTCTTACATTAATAGTCAATTAATATCAGGATGGAGGAGAGGTCTTTTTTCCCCTTTACTATTTCCTCATTCAGAAATAAACTCTTGTAGGTTATCCAGCTTCTCCTTGTGAAGGACATTGCTAATAGATGAAATTGCCCAAATCCTCTGTATGCATGCTTCTAAACCCACCCAAATAGATCTTACTAGGAGAATATAATCTAGGTGGAATTCTTACCCTACAATTGTTCATTGTCCACTGACTGGATAAAGGATAGATCCTTTTATATAGATTTCCCAAGGGGGAGTAGACTGGCTTGAGATGAGTCTCTTTGTCCATGAATGACATGATCAGAGTCATTCACATATCCAGCCCCTCAAAGGAGTAGGTCCATCTCTCTTCATAATATTAATTTTTTTTATTAATTACTTCCATTGGGAACACACACTCTTCCAATGGTATATAAGCATTAAGAGGCCCCTCTGGAAGGGCTTTGTGTTATGATATAAAGTCAGATAACCATCCTTTTATTAATCATATGCTAGCCAGAATTAACAAAATGGTTAATTATCCAGAAATTATATCTCTTAGTTTTTATATGTCATAATAGGTTTTGAATGTATGTGTATGCTATTTTACATATAATATGTATAAAGCCCATGTATATGTATAGAATATGTCTATAGGATATGTGTGTATATATATATATATACATATAATACCCTAATTGTATTCACTCTGTCCTTGACCAAGATGTCCTCATTCGTGCATCTTAAGCCTTGGCCCAGAAATCCACATTCTATTCCCTAAGTCTATTCTTCTAGTCTTGCAGTTCACACTACATTTCCTTGAAGAGGAAGCCAGCCAGCTTTCTCCTAACAATTTTGAGAAGAGAACAGCCATTTTATGCTTGTGTGACTACCAAGTAGAAGATCATATTACAAGCAGAGACAATCATAAGAAACTAAGATAGCACTAAGACATCAGGGAAAAGATATTTTCATTTGTTTAGGCTCTTTGTTTATGGTTAGAAAACATTAAAGACCAAGGATATGGAATCTCTGGCTGCCTAAGAGTAAACTAATTTTTCATCAATCCTTGCTTCCTATTTTAAAAATCCCATCCACCTAAGCCCTACTTCTCTAATATCATGTTCTGACCCTCCCTGATTCTTTTTTTGTGCCTCCTGGAATTTTTGATCCATAAATAATGAATTTTCTTTCATTTTAAATTTCTTCCACTCATGTTCCTTTCATCTTCTATTACTCACACAATCACCTGCCCCAGCACTGAAATCTGGCTATCCTTTTCACTTCTCATTAGCAACAATATGACTCTAGTGTGAAAAGAGAATTGGAATCCCCCTTCTACTCTTCCAGATTTATTACACATTACTTCACTTTGTGCACTATATGGAGTAGTCAAATCAGCATTTTAACATTCCTTGTATAGTTAAGGATGTTGTAGAGGGGATTCTTGTATCAAGTTAAAAGTTAGATTAAATGATCTCTAAATTCACCCTATTTCCCATCTCCATTGGCTTCTGCCTGTCTGGAATGCCCTCTCCCCTCACTTCCATCTTCTAGAATCTGTAATTTCCTTCAAAGTTCAGTTAAAATAATACTTCTTCATGAAGTCTTTCCTGAACTTCCTTTCCTAGTAGCTAGAGATCAGTGCCTTCCCTCAAAATTATTTTGTATTGAATCTGTTTTGCACACACACATTGTCTCTCCTTGCTGAATCATAAGCTTCTCAAGGTCAATGAATCACTTTTGCTTTTGTATTCCTAGCACCTTGCATAGATCTGGTACATAATAGATGTTTAATTAATGTTTGTTGATTTTCTCCTACCTCATTCTTGCTTCTGAAGCTCCTACCTTGAATTAGTCAAGTTCATTTCACTGATGTTTGACCTCATTTGGCATTTACTTGGCAAAGATACTGGAATGCTTTGTCATTTCCTTCTTCAGCTCATTTTACAGAGGAGGAAATAGAGGCAGGGTTAAAGAACTTGTCCAAGATCACACAGTCAGTATCTGAGGCCTTCTTTGAACTCAGGACTTCCTGACTCCAGACTTGGCTCTCTATCTACTGTGCTAGCTACTAACCTTGAGTTAATAGCAGAAATAAAAATACTGCCAATCCCTAAGGATTTTGGTTTCCTATACATACTAGGAATCGTCCCTAGGAGTGATTTCTAGGTTCCTAGATATGTCCTTATGGGAATTAGAAGAAGTGGATATTAGTCATTTGTTCTGACAAATCTCAGAAAACCCTTTGTCATGTTTCAGATCTAATTACAAAAGGCAGTATATATGTTCAAGTAGCTCATATCAGATCAGTATCTAACTTTCCTTTTTTCTCAATAGCCACTGTGCCCTCATTAAATGATTTTCTAGTTTGGCCATGTGGTAAACTTCAAAAATCCTGCCCAACTGCCTCTGTCTCTCCTTTCCTGCTCAGAGGTAAAGACCTAAAGTTGGGAAGCATTATATGATTATAAGAAAGAACAGGGGAAGAGCTGTTAAAGAAAGAGCTCTCTTTCATTTTTATCAGAAATTTCCTGTGAAAACTAGGTGTGGTTGAATACTGCAGATGAGCATTTGGATTTATTACACAAATATCCACTTCCTACAACAAATCTTAGCTGGTTGGAGCCACCCTGATAGTTGCCAAGAAAGCATCCGTTTTCCCTTCCAATTGCTAAATGAAATTCAAAGGTAGAGCAGATTTGAAATATAAAATAGAGCTCATTATGAGATAGACAACGAATCATTGTTTATTCTGGAGATAACTATTATCTCCAGCAAGTCCTAACTCAGTGTTTTACTATGGTGTGGAAGAGATCACAAGTTCTCAAAGAGTATGAATGCAAAGTTTAGCAGGTCCTGTCAAGTTGGAAAGACTTTAAGGCCGGGATAAGTGATCCATTCTAACTGCTAACGGCTAGTCAAAGGACAAGCCTGGCTAAAAACAGAAGGGCTTATCACAAAGTATCTGGTCACTAGCTAGAACATTTCCAGCCTCAGTCTTAGTCATGAACTATTGTTATCCTGTTGTTTCAGATTTGATATTGGAACAAAATGAAAAACTTGTAGGTCATTCAACAGTTAACAAAAGAAGGTTTACTTGACTATAGCATAGAAAGGATATTTAGTAAGGATCTTGCAGCACTTAACTTGAATACATATAGCATCCTTTGTCTCCATATGGAAAAATATCTAATCAGCAGGGCAGGATGTGGTGACTCATAGAGTCCTGGGACATCTACCAGGTCTGCAGGGCCCAGCTCTTTATGAGTGGACCTTTTTCATGCACATGGATCAGGCTTTTATGCACTTCAGTGACTAGAAAACCCTGTCAATATGGCTAGAGGCTACCAAGAAGCTGTGTTAGAGAACTTGCAGCTTAAGTCTTGGTCCCTGTGCTAATTAAATTCTGGGCATGATTCCATCACCTGTCTAGGAAAAACTTACTTAAAGTGCACAGAGGAAGGGTTTGGGATATGGATCCCACTGCACACAGCAGCTTATTAAGACAATACGTTAAAGTGGAATTTAACTAGAAGAATGACACGTGGAATCAGAAAATGCTGAGAATGGAAGCCATTTACAAAAATCATGAAAATAAGTATTGAAAATCCCCAAAGCAAGGACTCACATGTTATAGCACTAAAAGCAAAAAGCAAATGTTTTTATATTTCTTAAATAAAAAAAATCTTAGCCATAGTACAAAAGATAGGGGAAAACTTGAGATTAAATTATTAAAATTGGTGATATGTTTGCCTAGGAAGGATAACAACAACAGTACAACTCTATGGGAGGTACTCTGATGGAAGAGGGATGGAAAACAGAGAAATGCCCAGAAAGTGAATGCTTTCTAAAAAATGACCTGGAGAGATTGATCCTCAATTAATTTCCACTGGCTTAAGAAATAATGAAGAAAAAAAGCAAGAACCTTGGTATAGTGAAATAGACCTGGGAATTAGAGATGCTAGACTTGAGTTCAAATACTATCCATGGAATTTTGTGCCCCTTCGCTTTTGGAAATCGGTTTTCTCACCTATAATGTGAAGGGAATGGGGTGGATAATTTAAAAAAGTGATTTCTGGTTCTGATATTCTATTAAATAATGGAATCATGGGGTTTGAAAGGAGCTTAGAAGTCATTTAGTTCAACTTCCCACCCAATATATGAATTTTCTCCATAACATTCTTAACAGGTGAGCAAGGATTAAGTCTCTGCCTAAACACTTCCAAATGATGGGTAACGTATCACTTCAAACCTATGGTGACTCTTTGATGACTGTTGACCCTTTATCAAAAGTCAACTTACCATTTTATTAGAAAGAGTTGTTCTTTAGGTAATGGCAACTCTCCCAGATGAGGAATTCTTTTCCTTTTCTGTTGACATGATGCCCAGATTCCTCTGGTCTTCCTGGAATTTCTGTGAAGGATTCCAGATGTCCTAGAAACCATCTTCAAATGCCATGATTTGCAGAAAATGACTGCATGGAAAATTCATTTCCTAGGGACATAGGAAAAAGCTACCTTTCAGTGACTCAAATTACTTACAAATAACTGAACCAACAAGTTTCTAAAGAAAACATTACCAATGCTTAATATTTTAAGAACTGTTTATCTAGCTTGTGGATAGCCCAGGATGTTCCCCTTCTTTAATTTCTTTTCCTCTTAAGCTCATTGATACTTTTACTAGAAGACAGGAAAGGGAAAAGGAAGATGGAAAAACACATCCGGCCATTCTGTTGTCTACAAGCAACTCTCAGTTCTGTTGAGTCAGGGGATGGAGAGGAAGAAGATTTATCTCCATATGATCCATTCATTCATTCTTGCTGGCCCTCTCATTACACACACACACACACACACACACACACACACACACACACACACACA
>JAJPUD010000952.1:154725-191122 GCA_023553655.1 Myrmecobius fasciatus
ACACACACACACACACACACACACACACACACACACACACACACACACTATACCACCACCATCACACCTACCACCATCACCAACAATCCTACATTTGAACATTTTAATTCTCACTGTATCTCTTCATCTTTTTCTGTGACTCAAATTACTCTAGGGCCTTGACATTCTGGCAGACATTGCAGAATCACAAATTTAGAACCAGAAAAAGCCTTATATATCATTGAACCCAACTTCCTTTTTTATAGGTGAGGAAAATGATATTCAGAAAATTCAAATAAATCTCCCAAGGCCACAAAGATAATGACAGAACCAGAATTTAAACTGAGGTCCTTTGACCTTGAATTTGATGCTCTTTCCTCTGTACCCACTATTAAGCCCAATGTACAGGAGAGACAGGCTGCTCCTTTTTAATTGTAAAAAGCAGGTTCTTTAAATGGGTTTTCTGATGGTGTGCTCAATAGGGACAACATACTCTACTTTCAGGGATTATTGATAAATAATGATTTTGAATTCCATTTCCCATGTCTTAAAGAGCAAGAGCTCAGTTATGGTGGGCTGCAAACCAGGCTTTCAGTGCAGCTGGAGGTCAATCAGGAAAATTTTCTAAGCATACACATCATAGCATAGACTAATAGATGTAAATCAAGTTAAGGGAAAGGAGCAGCCAGGCAGAGGAGATCCTTGGAAATCCACATTTGATAAAAGATCCAAGTGCTCTCAAAGCTTTTTAAAAAGCAATTAATACATAAAAGGAGGTCAGGAGCAAAATGCAAGTTAAGGCTCATAGGTCTAGCAGCAAGGCTGTCAATTGTTTGCCTTCTGGCTCTCCCACTAAATGAAGTGTGGGTGGCTATGTGCATCCATGAAACCCAAGTTGGACCAAAAGCACAAAATCAGCATAAATCAAGTTGTGCAAAAACAGGTGCCAGTCACTTGGAACGGGTTGATAAAGGGAAAGATGTTCTGAGCATTTCAAAGAATTTTTTCTAATATAGGGAAAGGAGAAAGGGAAGTCAGAGAATTTTTCAGCCAGAATTAATTTCATTGAGTCAGAAGGCATGGTGTGAGAGGAGCCAATCCTAGAATCCTAGAATCTCAAAGGAAAAACAGTCTTCAGAAGCAACCTTATTTACCCTGTGCCTAAACAAGAATCCTTTCTTATGACATTCCCAACAATTAGTCATTTAGTTTCCACTTGAATTCTTCCGGTGATGGGGGACTCCCTTTCTCTCCAAGCATCCCAATCTATTTTGGAAAGGTGCCAATTGCTTTTTTGTCTTTCTTTGCAGAGTTTAAGTTTTAATGAACAAAAAAAGGTATGGGATGGATGGAAGGAATGGGATGAGATGGAGCCAAAAGGAAATTCCTCATTCCCCTTCTGTTTTCCCCATTGTTAGTTGCAACAAAATCCCTCATGTGACTTTCAAAGGGTTGTGTATTTGGTTAATGGAGAACTGAGGATAGCGGGAAGGAAAGAAATAAATTAATAAATTCATTTATTAAGCACCTGCTATGTCCAGTCTTTATGCTGTGTTTTATAGCTATTATTTTATTTAATCTTCATAATAACCTAGGAGGTAGGTACTATAATTTTTCCCATTTTACAGTTGAGAAAACAGGCAAACAGAGGTTAAATAACTTGCCCAGGATCACACAGCTATTAAGTGTCTAAGGGTGAATTTGAACTCAGTTTTTCCTGATTCCAGGTCAAACACCCAGTTGTCTTTAGCTTGGTAAGAGAGAATGACACTATTTTATTGCATCAGGAATGAAAAGAGAGAAATCCAAAAGTAAGAGAAAGTAGTAGTATACAAAGAATAGGGTCATAGAATAGAATCATATAATTTTTAGAACTGGAAGGATACTTAGATATTATATAGTTTTGCATGTGAAAAAGAAAAAGGATGATGAGATCTGGTCCACAGTAATAAATTCCCTTGAAGTTTACATCTGCAGGAGGCCCTATTCCTCTCCAGCTTCTCATGGTCTGAGAGAAGCCGGTCCTAGAATCTAATTCCTTTCCCATCCCACCTGACCACCACACTCCTAGGTCAAATCATGGGAAGTACTACTGGTGACTTGGAAGAAGGAAAACCCAGAATATCAAGTGGGACAAAGGAACAGGAATACTCGATTTGATTGTAGAGGGAGAAGATTATTTATGGCAATCCAAGTTATAATTCTAGCTTTACATCCTAACCCAATGCCTTGCCCACTGTGAGCCATTAAAATATTTTGTTTAAATAATCATAACTCATATTTATAGAGTGTTTTAAGGTCTGCAAAGGACTTTACATACATTATTCCATTTGTTTTGAAAAAAAAAGTGTTGATTCTCTGAATTCATCTGATCACTTATGGTTACTAGTTAAGTCATAGTACATTTATATCATTGTATTCCTAAACTGTAGAACCTGACTCTCAAAACATGGAATATTAGCCATTCACTAGCTTTGGCTTAATCATTTAGAAACCAGGAAGCTTCATAATAACTGAGGACTACCCCAAAGGACAAACCCCAAAGCTTAACACAGAAAGTCTAATTCCAAGTTTTTAGTTACATAAATATTTGTGATGTAGCATGGCATGGTGGATAGAGAGTTGGCCTTTAAGTAAAGAAGACTTGGTTTTAAATCCCACTTTTAACATATACTGTCTGTATGAGCCAGGGCTTCAATGCTTGCCCTCAAGAAGCTCCCCAAGACTACAATGAAGAACAGGTGCCTATTGATAGATAGAATTTCCATGGTGAAAGCTCTGGAATTATAAAGATGAAATTTCAGATCCAGTTAAAAATTATACATTTATAGAATTATTATTTTGTTAATTTATGTACTCAACTTTTATTCTTATTTTGGGAATAAAGCAAAAGCATAAGAATAAGTGAAATAAATTTATTAAGATTTTGACCAATTCTATTAAATATATACACTTTTGTGGTTTTACTGGCAGCTCCACTTGCCCAAGAGTACATTTTAAGAAGAAATAGAATTTACTTTGGCAGAAACTGAATTCAGCAGGATTACATTAAGAGTTACTATTAGGCTCCTGTGATAGAGTTTAAGGCAAAAGAATAAAAGACAGTTTTATCTTGGAATTTTCCAACAAATGCAACTTTGTAGAGGGAATACATAAAGGAAAGTCTGTAATAAAGAAACCAATATCATTCCATAGGGAATCTGCCTAATACCCTGGTGAGCAATTTTATATGCTCTCTAGAAGCAGCCAATGTTGACTAAAGATGGTAAAAAGAGCTTTATAATACAACTAACTATTGCATAATGCAGTTATCCAATGGAATTATAAACTCCTTGAGGGCAGGGACTATTGTGCTTTGTTTTTGTGTATTTATCATCTAGAACATTATAGATGTTTAATAAATGCTGATTGAATTGAATTACTTTCTTACTTAGATTTATTGTTTTCAAGTAATATTCAGTGAAATTTCATGATGCTTAAAATGCTAAAAAAGACCCACAACCATCTCTACTTTTAAGTACCTACCTAGGTACCCTCTAGACCAGTATAGCAGATATCTACCATCTAAGTATTCCTCTTCTATTAATGTAGTTAATGATCTGATTTTGAATGCCTGTTATACTGGATTCATGTGATATAACCTGACACTAAGTCTATAGAAGATTCTCAGCACAAGCATATGGTTTTATGCACATGAAGGAAATCTGGATTAATCAAACAATGATATATTCTTCAGATGAGCATAGATTTAGAGGTGGAAAGGACTCAGAATTCGGTCAGTTCAATCTCCTCTTTTCACAGATGATGAAACTATGGTCCAAAGGAATTGGAATCCAAACCTAGTAACTCTAACTTCAAATTCAGAACTCTTTTACCTGCACCTCAGAGAATGGTAGAGTAGAAAGGGTCCTGAAATGAAAGACAGAAGACCTGAGTTCGATTATTATCTCTGCCATTTCCCAGTTATGGGAAAATCTTACACAAGTTTACTTGACCTCACAAGACCTCCTCTGTAAAATGAAGAATTTGAAATATTTCATAAGGCATTATCTCCAGGCTCCAATATTTTGTGATTTGGTTCATTGATCCATGCTGCAAAGACAAGGAACTAGCCAATTGCAGAAGTTTATTCTATAACTAATTTCCTCTAGATCCTCTGTGGCACAATAGGAAAGAATTGAATTTTGAGTCAAATAGCATAGATCTCAATGGTGGTCTTGACACGTTTTACATGTAGGTAAGCCATCTAACCTCTTGACTAACCAGTTTCCTCATGTGTAAAATGAGAATGTTGGACTAGAGAATCTCTAAGGTCCTGTTCATTTCTAAATCTATGTTCCATTTCTGACAGCTCCAATGACAGCACTTTATTTTCTGTATATCTTCATATGTTATTTGTCTTAACCAAATCAAATTATCTATTCACAAACCATAAAATGGCTTTGTCCTTTTTAATATTTGACTGGTTTTCCTATTGTAAGCCTAATGGTTACTATGAGAGGACAGAGAGAGCCTAGATGTGGTGTTTTCTGAGAGGAAGGAGCTGGTGAGGATAAATAGGAAAGAAATTGATTGGTTTTTCAGTCTATCTTTGGATAGGCTCCCAATGAGAAAGCTTCCTAGACAGGTTCATTATTTGTTTTGGTTAAATTTCCACTGGCACCATCTTCTAGAAAAAGGAAAATGGGTGTTTTCTCTTCTGAAAATTCAATCCCTAAGATCATGATCAAATTTTCCTCCCCCTTTTTTTTTCTTCTCTGGTGACAATTGATCTGTTGATTTCTTCAAGGGCTTTTAGTTCACCTGATATGAGGTAGCCTGAAGGAATTCAGTATATTTAGCCTGGAGAAGAAAAGAATTGGCAGTATATGCTGTCTTCAGGTATGGAAAAATCTGCTACATGGAACAGGAATTAAGTTTATTCTGTTGGCTCCAGAAAGCAAAACCAGGAGCAAAGAAAAAAGTTGCAATGATGTAAATCAAGGCTTGATGTCAGGAAAGACTTCCTAACAATTCAAATTGCTCATCTTATTATGGTGGCAAAGAACTGGATACTGAGGGGATGCCCATCAATGCATGAATAGCCAATAAGTATGATGGAATACTGTTTTGCTATAAGAAATAGTGAAGGGGATAGTTTCAGAAAAACTTAGGAAGACTTGAATGAACTAATGCAAAGTGAAGTGAGCAAAACTAGGAGAACAATCTACATAGTAATAGCAATATTGTAAAGACAAGCAACCTTGGAAGATTTAGGTACTCTGATCAACATAATGATTAACCACAATGCCATAGAACCCATGAAGAAACATGCTATCCTTTTCACATAGAAAAATAATGGACTCAGAGAACAGATTGAGGAATATATATATATATATATATACACATACATACATACATACATATACACACATACCTATGCAGGATATGTACATGTACATGGTATAATAGAAATAATTGGATTTTGAGTCAAATAACATATATTTCAATGGTAATCCTGGCACTTTTCACCTGTATGAAAATCATCACAGATAAATATATAGGTATGGCTATATGTGTATATGTGCATTGTATGTGTGTGTACATACACATATATGAAATTGACAAGATCAATGTGGAAGTTGCTTTGTTTGATTACACATATTTGGAATGGTTTTATCTAATACTTCTTCAATGAGGAAAATGTTAGAATTCAGACATTAAAATAAAATAAAATTGAAAACAATTAAAAAAAAAGATCTCTCTCACAAGCTTGCCTTTCATTCAGAGAGATTCCCCCCAACCCCCAACCCCCTGCCTCCTTTTAGTTATTCTTTATATATTATCTTCCTCAATTGGAATGTAAGCTTCTTGAAGGCATGAATTATCTTGTTTGCATGTTTATATCTCTAGAATTTAAGGCACACAGTAAGCACTTAATCCTATCTTCTTTATCATCATCTTCATCATCAATATCATCATCTATCTAATTCACTGGAGTACAAACTTGGTACTTCAGGTGAATCAAAGTATAAAGACATAATCTTACAAAAGTTTAGACTACTTAACAGTTTTCCTCTAGAATCCACTGTTTTTACTCACTCTCTAGTTTCTAGAGCCTTCTTCTACTCCTGCCTCGCCTGCATTGCTAGTCTATCCTACTTTTGTCCCCAAACTTAAGCTTATAGCATCATTCACTGAGCTTCCTGGGTCTTTAGATGAAAAAAAATCTAACCTAGGCCCCCAGTCCATTTTCTCTGGCCTTATGACTCACTGACAGCCATCTATTCTCACAGTTGCTCATAGGAAGCCTGTTATTTGCCTGTTTTGATTCCTGAGTATTCTCTTTCCAAATCAGTTACCCTGAACAGCTTCAACATAATGGATTCCCTCTAGTTCTCTTTCTTCATTTCCTCCCCAATACTAGGTTTTTTTTTTTTTTTGTAGGTTTCTTGCAGGATGATTTACCACAGTCTTTTAATTTTCCATCAGTTCATCATTTATTCTTATCTCTTTAAAAGTGGTAAGCTCTTCTTCTTTTCCTTGTTTCTTCTTCCTCTTCCTCTTCCTCCTCCTCCTCCTCCTCTTCCTCTTCCTCCTGCTCCTCTTCATCCCTCTTCCTCCTCCCTCGGCTCCATATTTCAAAGAATCTTACTCATGGAAACATGATCTCCCATCAGCTGCTTTGCTGGAATATCATGCCTTCTCTTGGATAATGTGAAATCTCATCATTATGATGACTAATTCAGTTTTGGTACTCAACACTTTTCTCTCCTTTCTGATTAGAGAGCTGGAGGGTGGAGCAATAAACTCTTCCCAAAGCCTCCCTTTATAGAGGGCTCAGAATATTCCAGATAATTATTCATTTCCTATCAGTTGATTTCCTATCATACACCCACTCAGACTGGGTCTTTCAGCTTCTTTGTTTACTGTCTTCCCTCATTTCTCTTTTTTATTCATATCCCCAGTGCTTAGCACAATAATAAATGTTTATTGACAGTCGATATGGTAAAAATGGATTTAGCCACACAATTATAATTACTGTGTACAATATTTCTACTCATTACCAAAAAGTTATTAGAAAGAATAAAGTCAAACAAATATTTAAAAACCTAAAATATCTCTGGGTATACATCTACTCCTGGAGCCAGGCTAGCCATAAATCGTCTATAGGCACAATCCAAAAAGTTTAACAACATTCAATTAGTTCCTTCCCCTAGAAATGAACAATATCCCCAAATGTATTCACTAGGAAAATCAAAGTCCAATCAGCTGAGGGAACTTGTGATTCACCTTGGCCTTCTTTTTATATGAACTTACAATTTGGATTCAGACATAGAGCCCTCCTTTAGCTGGCTGCTCTGCTCTCCTCACTACTCTGGTTGGTAACTGGGTCCTTCTGCCCAAAAGCACCTCATCCTCTTAACAGAAAATTATTGGTAGGAATAGGACAGATTCTATCTCCATTGCCATCTTGCCTTGTATTTATACCTATGTCCTTGACATTTTCATTACATTTTCCCTCTCTGTTGCCACATCCTAGGATTTCATTTCTGATTCTATCTTTATTGCCATCTTGCCTTGTATTTATACTATGTCCTTGAAATTTTCATTACATTTTCCCGCTTTGTTGCCACATTCTAGGATTTCATTTTTGAGTTATTCTTCTGGTATTTTTTTCCATAATAATAAAGCTTCATGGATATGGATCACTCCCAGAAGTTTTGAGAGGAGAATAAATTCACATCATGGAGTCCATGCTCATAAACCTATGTATAAATATAATGAGACATAAATGTTTTTCTTTTCTTTTTTTCTTTTTTCTTTTTTTTATTAAAGCTTTTTATTTGTATGACATATGTATGGGTAGTTCCTCAGCATTGATCTTTACAAAGCTTTCCATTACAAATTTTACCCCCAGTCCTCTCCCCTCCCCTAGATGGCAGGAAGTCCACTACATGTTAATAATGTTGAAATACTTGACAAGTTGTGCAAGAAAAATCCTATCTACAAGAAAAAAAAGAAAATCAGAGAAAGGAAACACAATGCAAACAAACCTCAGCAGAGAGCATGAAAATGTTAGGTTGTGGTCCATACTTCATATCCTTCTCTCTGGGTGTATATGGTTTTCTTCAGTGAACAATTGGAACTGGTTTGAGACAATTCTTTGTTGCAGAGAGCCATATCCATCAGAATTGATCATCATGTAATACTGTTGTTGCTGTGTATGATGATCTCCTGGTTCTGCTCGTTTCACTCAGCATCAGTTCATGCAAGTCTCTCCAGGCTTTTCTGAAATCCTCCTGTTGGTCGTTTCTTACAGAACAGTAATATTCCATAACATTAATATACCATAATTTATTCAGCCATTCTCCAATTGATGGGCATCCTTTCAATTTCCAGTTTCTTGCCACTACAAAAAGGGCTGCCACTAACATTTTTGCACATGTGGGTCCCTTTCCCTCCTTTAAAATCTCTTTGGGATATAGGCCCAGTAGAAACACTGCTGGGTCAAAGGGTATGCACAGTTTGACAACTTTTTGGGCATAGTTCCAAGTTGCTCTCCAGAATGGTTGGATCCGTTCACAGTTCCACCAACAATGTATCAGTGTCCCAGTTTTCCCACATCCCCTCCAACAGTTATCATTATCTTTTCCTGTCATTTTAGCCAATCTGACAGGTGTGTAGTGGTACCTCAGAGTTGTCTTAATTTGCATTTCTCTGATCAATAGTGATTTGGAGCAACTTTTCATATGATAGAGATGGTTTTAA
Organism: Myrmecobius fasciatus; assembly: GCA_023553655.1. NCBI lineage: Eukaryota > Metazoa > Chordata > Mammalia > Dasyuromorphia > Myrmecobiidae > Myrmecobius > Myrmecobius fasciatus. Next base: position 163,456 of record JAJPUD010000952.1, read on the forward strand.
TTTCATCATCTGAAAATTGAGACATAAATGTTTTAACTACAAATTAGTGGGTATGGAATAGACTTGAACAAAGAGAGAATGGAGAGATTCTCCTAAATGAGTCATATTACCACAGAGAATCTCTTTTGCTGGGAGTTCCTTCACCTTCCAGAAAATAATGCACACCATCATTCCATAGGGGACCCACTCTTAAACAGCTGTCTCAGCAGGTGAGGTTATGGTTGTAACTCTGCTCCAGCCCAAATGGATTTGAAACTTTAAAAGCTCTCATCAAATTTGAGTGCCTCCATTAAAAAAACAAAAACACCCTCCTATGGGACAGATTGATTTCATACTCTCATCCTCATAGATAAAGACTCTGCATGTGAAAATAAGAGCATCTTTTTTTCTAGAGCCCTGGTCAGATAGATGCTGGTGAATCGGTGCTCTTTGTCCAATCCCTCTTCCAGTGCCTACATGGTGATTATCCTATTTGTGTAATTCCATTAAATGCTTTTGCTTTCCTTTTAGTGTATCCTCTTAATCCTACATCTGAGGGGGCTTTTGAACTTTGGTTTCTGAAATATGGACCCATATAATACCTTAAATCCAGGGGTAGCTATTTTCTGGGAAATTCACCTGTGATTTGTTGAGGTCCTATCAGATACTATACCTATATTTCACAGAAACTGGGAAATTCATATCATGTTAATTGATTGTTTTAGACTTCTAGCCTCCATTTGCTAGAGTATTTTCAATAGTACCTCAACATATTCTCCTATTTTTTTCTGCTATAGGGATCTAGCAATGACTACTAAATATTTTAGGAAGAAGATGAACTTCCTTCAGGAGAAGAAGGCAGAGAAAAATAGTATACCCTAACCTCTCCATCTAATCCTCTACAGATTAGTGGTTGAATCTCTGGCAACATTAAATAAAACCAGAAAATAAGGTGGTCTTGTCCTCCTCTATAGCAGCGAGGAAACAATAGCTAACTCCATCCATCTGTGAAATGGGAATTAATAACAGCACTTATTTCAAAGCATTGTTGTGAGGATAGAATGAGATAATATATGAAAAGTGCTTTGCAAACCTTAAAGTTTATTATTATTATTATTAACTGTATGTCTCTCCTGTATAAATATTACAGGGTGATCTGGTCTCCTTTATCTAAATATCATGAAATGTTTTCTTTTCCTCCTCATTAAACCCATATCTTCCTTTTCCTTCTTACTCCATTCTTTTTGACAAAGTCTGAAGCGGCAGCTCTTTTCAAGCTTGGATTGTTAAAGTCATCCAAATCTGATAGGGCTCATCCTCTCAGTTCTGGATGGCCCCAGGCCTTTGGACAACTCATTCTACAGCCAGATCAACCCAATATTTGGGGAGTGGATGATGAAATACAACTTTATTGTATTTCAAATATTACTACACATCAAGGAAAGAAACTGGCTTAAGTTGCAAGTAAGGAGCATGTTATGCCCTGAATGAGTGTTCTGATTTACCTTCTGCTTGCATAAGTAAGTCTGTACAGAAATATACAGAATAAAAGTCCACCCAATCACAAAACATAGGCAGACAGCTGTGAGACCATGGAAGTGATTATACATTTTAGGGTCACAGTTTGTATAATTGTAGAAAGAGAAGCTTGCATTAAATTATCTTTAAAATCCTTGCAAACTCTGAAATTCTATAAATCTCTTATTATGTGAAAGTTAAAAAATGAATAAAACATGAACAATTTTAGGTGAAAATGTTTTTTGTTTGGAATTTTCTGCATGAGCAAGCACCATCTAAGTTAATGTTTTAAAATTTTGTGTGTGGTATATATCTGTATTTGATTTTGCCTTCTACATATCCATTTCTTACTGAAAAGGAGACAGCATAGTCTTAAGAAAAGATTCAAGAAAATGAATTTCTGGTATGCTTGATCTTCTTCTATGACATTTCCTTGTGTGACATCATGGAAAGGGGCATGAATTTTGAACAAGAAACCCTGGATTTGGGATAACTTAAACCTCATTTCTATCTGCATGACTGTGAATAAGTCACTTTATCCTATACAAATATAAATGACTTCTTTTAAAAATATGGATGATCATACCTGCACTACTTTTTCATGGAGATATTAAAAAGCCCATGGTAAATGTGGCATGTCTTTGTAAAATCCCAGAGTAATAAAACCTTGAAATTTGTAGGAATCTTAGGGACTGAGGAGTTATAACTTCAATTATTATATAGGCATCCTTTCAATAACTTCCCTGACATATAATTTTTCATCCTCTACTGCAGTGGGTCTCAGGGTTTTTTGCTCACAACTCTGTATCCTTTGCCATGAGTATCTGAGGCAAATTGAATACTGAATTTAAGTTAGCCACACCAACTCTACGTGAATGAAATCAACTCTACGTGAATGAAATGACTAGGTAGTGTAGTGAATACACCTGGGCCAGAAGCCAAGAATGTCTGAGTTCAAATTTAGCCTGAGATGCTTATTAGCTTTGTGACCTTGGACATATTTAACTTTTCTGTCTGCTTCAGTTTTCTCAACTGTGAAATAGGTAAAATACAGCACCTATCTCCCAAGGTTGTTTCAAGGACTGAATGAGATATTATTTGTAATGCACTGGCATAAAGTAGATGCTTAATAAATGTTTTTTTCATTACTTCCCTTCACTGAGAACAACCATTTTGTTGAGTGCTTTGAGAATTCAAGTACTCACATGTTTTTAAGTTAATTTGTATATGTAAAAATATAATGCATTCATTTTTCAAATACTACCATATCATAGTATATTTTCTAGAAAAATAAAATAAATGTTAAGCAGACAAAAAAATCTATGCATTTTCTTTTCTCTATGACAAAATAACCTCTAAAATGTCACAAAATATCTTGTGATGCTATGTTATAGTCATGGTGCACTTTCTAAAAACCACTGCTCTATTTACTCAATCACAGAGAACTTATATGATAATTATTATAATTTGCAACAAATTGTACTGTTAGAAAGTTTTTTTTTATCATAATGAGCCCAAACTCATAATTTTATGTTGCTGTTCTTTATGTCTGATTGGGATTTTCTTGGCAAAAGTACTAAAATACTTTGTCATTTATTTCTCCAGTTCATTTAACAGATGAGGAAACTGAGGCAAAGAAAGCTAAGTGCTCAGGGCCACACTGCTAGTGTTTGAAGCCAGATTTGAACTCATGAATCTTCCTGATGAATCTTCATGATTCCAAGTCCAGCACTCTGTCCATTGCATCAATTAATTAGCCTCTGACCCTTAAACCTCCCACAATTAATCTGACTGCTTTTATGTAGAAAATAGACAAATAAGTTAAAATTCTTCTATATGACAGGCTTCAAATATTTGAAAACCATTATCATATCCCCTTTAATATTCCTATCTCTAGGCTAAACAATCTCAACTTCCTGAACTCTTCCTCATTTAATCCATCCTGTTGTTTTCCTTGGGGTGGACTCTGATTTGTTTGTGTTCTTCCTAAAATGAACCAGAACTGACAGAATATACTCAATGTGATTTGACTAGGGCAGAGTACATAAGGAGTACATAACTTTCCTTATTTTGCCCATTGGTTTTTTAATACTATAAAGTGTCATAGGATTAAGAGGCAGCTGTGTTATGGTGTATAGAGAATTAATTTCTGAGTCAAGTCAAGTTCAATCATTCACCTAGCTACATTATCTTCAAGTGTTTATTTTCCTTTCTTTTCTATTAGGAATCATAAAAGACTTTAAAAAGTGCTTTTTTGAAATGAAGATACATTATATGTCTATAGCATTCCCTTGACCTTTGAATCTAAGAGCTTTATTTTTTAAAAAAAGGAAATGAGCATAATTCAGTATACTTTGTTCTTAGTGAACCCATTTTGTATCTATCTGTTGGGAGAATATTGTTTAGAAAGGCAAGGCTAATGCAGCTTTAAAAAATAGACAAATAGTAGGAAGTGTGGTCCAGACATACCAGTGTATAATTGAAATTCAGAGTAGGGAGACTTAATCCATCCTAGAATTTTGCTGGAGATGAACCTCAATTTCATAAGTCTGTCATAGTTGATTTTCAATTGAGACATTTGTCTCCCAGTGAATTGCAACACATCTCCCATATAATTTCTCAAATGTTAGTATCAGTTAGCATAAATAATTCTTTAAATACATTTGTAATTTCTTTCAATGTCCTGTGAGGTAAATAAATTAGACACTTAAACTTTTATTTAAATCATCTGAGTAAGTAAAAATAACAACAATATTAGTTCAGATAATATTTGACTGAATAGAAGTGACAGGTATCCCTTAGTCTGTGGGCTTCTGAAGCTTCATTCATAAAACGAAGATAATAAAATAGCCATTCTTTTTTCTATCCTTCATAGCAATTTCAAAGTTAGAAAGAAAGAGAGAGAGAGAGAGAGAGAGAGAGAGAGAGAGAGAGTATGTCATATCTTAACAGTAGGGATTATCTCAATTTTAGTATTTGTATTCCAATGAGCTTATTTATTGATGAGATGTAAAACATTTTTAACTTTTAGAATCAAAGATATAATACAAACTGAAGCTTCATATAAGTTTGTCTTAGGCTTGACAAAACTGTTGCCTTCTATCCAGTAAAACTGGACTTTCCCTTATATAAATGTTGGGGAGTAGGGGAGAAGTGTTATGGGAAAGGAAAAGAAAGGTAGTTCTCTTTTTCTTATTGCTTTATAGAAAGTTCATTAAGTATAAAATCATAGGATTTAGAGCTGAAAGTCACCTTAAAATCACCTATCTTTTCATAGATGAGGAAGTTGAGGTCAAATGACTTTTTGGAGGTCACACAGCTAGTTAAATGGGAAGAACCGGATTTCAGAGGCAGGTCCTCCATATCTGCATTCAATGCTTTTTCTATTAATCCATATTTTCCTTTCCAGGTTAGACATACCATGATTCCTCAACTATTATTGAATACCTATCATAAACATATTTAGCTTATGTTAAATGCTATAGAAAATGCAAAATCAAGTCCCAGATTCTTATAATCTAGCTGGAGAGATAAATGAATACATATGGAAAAAAGAGAAAGCAATGCAAGGCAGTATATAAATCAAGGTTTAGATGATATGGTCCATACAGGCCTTAAGTACAATAGAAATTCAGAAATAAAGCAATCACTCAAGGTTTAAAGAATACAGATTAAGGCTTAATGAATGGCATGGGATTTGATTGTGAAATAGGTTTGAGCTTGAAATAGATGGAAGGAAGGGGAAAACAGAGGAGAAGTTCTAAATAGAGCCAATAAAAAAATTAGAATTCACAGAAATTGGTGATAAGAAGAAAATAGTCTAATATCAAGACAGCATCTTATCCCACACAGTGTAATATCTTTGTGTGATATAGACTCAATCATGCTGTATGAAATATTGCTTGGGTATCAAAGCTTCAATTAAGCCCATTTGAGCAATTCTCATGGAACAAATTTAGTTATAAGAATTTGTGCCCTTCATTATCATCCACTGTCCCTTTCTGAAAGTAAGACATGTTGGGAAAGCATGGCCAATTAAAGGAAGCAAGGCTCACATGTCAGCATTTCTCTTCCCTGGGAGTTTCTAAACACCCAAGTAAAGCAAAGTTTCCCCTGCAGAGCCAAAATAGCTTAGGTTTCCGGTTTAAACTCAGAAGATTCTCATTATGAAATTTGTTCCCAATTTTTTTATATTTCATATTGGAATGTTGATATTAAGCAACTGCCTTCTCCACAAAAATATACAGGGCATCTTTTAACACAATATCCCTTTTATTTCGCTTGGCGTGGTAAAAAGCGAACTGTGCAAAACAGGCAATTTAGAACTTGTGAACTGAATCTTGGTTGAGGCTATTTGAATTGAAAAAACTGGCTTATTACCATTTCCCATCTTCTTCCTAGTAGAAGTTTGATTGCTCACATAGCTTGAGTGTGATGGGAGTCATGAACTCTATTCCTTTTAGTGAGACAGAAGACTACCAAACCTTATTCCCTACCATACAATTGCCTTTTGAGGTCTTTTACACCTTATTATTTGTTCTATCTCTATACCTTTTCTACCTCTGGTACTGTCATCTGGGTTCTGGCAAAACCTTGGGCTTTGTTAACTGTTCTGCTTTAGTACTCTTATAGTCTCTGGGCTTTTCCATTCATCCTATAACTGAACTTTCTTTGAAATGATAGCGTAAGTATCAAATTGGGAAATCATCTTCACATTTAATGGTTCTGATAAAGGTCTCATTTCTAAAACATATAGAGAATTGTCTCATATTTATAAGAATTCAAGCCACTCTCCAATAGATAAATAAATGGTCAAGGAATATAAGCAGACAATTTTCAGATGATGAAATTAAAACCATTTGTAGTCATATGAAAAGGTGCTCCAAATCACTATTGATCAGAGAAATGATTAAGACAACTCTGAGGTACCACTACACACCTGTCAGATTGGCTAAAATGACAGGAAAAGATAATGATGAATGTTGGAGGGGATGTGGGAAAGCTGGGACACTGATACATTGTTGGTGGAACTGTGAACGAATCCAACCATTCTGGAGAGCAATTTGGAACTATGTTCAAAGAGTTATCAAACTGTGCGTACCCTTTGACCCAGCAGCATTTCTATTGGGCTTATATCCCAAAGAAATCATAAAGAAAGGAAAAGGCCCCACATGTGCAAGAATGTTTGTGGCAGCCCTTTTTGTAGTGGCTAGAAACTGGAAACTGAGTGGATGCCCATCAATTGAAGAATGGCTGAATAAAATATGGTATATGAATGTCATGGAATATTATTGTTCAGTAAGAAATGACCAGCAGGATGATTTCTTGTATGACTTGTATGAACTGATGCTGAGTGAAAGGAGCAGAATCAGGAGATCATTTTACACGGCAACAACAATACTATATGATGATCAATTCTGATGGACATGGCTCTCTGCAACAAAGAATTGTCTCAAAACAGTTCCAATTGTTCAATGAAGAAAGCCATATACACTCAGAGAAAGGGATACAAAATGTGGTCTACAACATAACATTTTCATGCTCTCTATCGATGTTTGCTTGCATTGGGTTTCCTTCCTCAGATATTTTTTGTTCATGTAGATACGATTGTTCTTGCACAGCAAGATAAGTATGGAAATATGTATACATACATTCGACTTGTCAAGTATTTTAATATAATTAACATATAGTGAACTTCCTGCCATCTAGGGGAGGGGAGAGGACTAGGGGGAAAATTTGTAAAGGAAAGCTTTGTAAGGATCAATGTTGAAGAACTACCCATACATATGTTATGCAAATAAAAAGCTTAAAAAAATAAATAAATGATAGCATAAGTTCCTTGAAAATATGGATCATCCTGAGTTTCAATGTGTATCTCCTGCACTAAGCACAATGGCTTTACATATAGTAAGAATTAATAATAAATACTTTTTTCATTAATCTGTTCATAATAAAGGAACCTAAACAATAGGTTTATTCATCACCATTATTGTCTTTCCTTAATGTCTCTTCATGGCATGTATCCAAATGACCCTGAATTCTTGAAGGCTATGACAGTAGAACATAAGCTCTCATAAGTCTTTTTAATTTGAAAAGCCTTGGGGTATGAGTCTAGCAATTGGCTGAAGTATGAAAAGGCCATTATTGAATTGGCAGCAGAGGGAAGAATTTTTCAGCCATAATAACTTCAAAGAATATGTAAGTTGTCAAGGATTTGCCGACTTTATCACTGGTGGGAAAATATACACTGATGAGGCTGCTTATCCTTGAAGAATTGAAGTATTTTTTTTTCAGATTGTATGTTGGCAAAATGTTCTTTTCTTGTAACATAATGGCGCCCTCAAGTGGTAAGTCCTTTCTTGTCATTCTAAACCAAAAGCAGAATTTTATCTTTTCTTGGGGATGTTTGAAGAAAAGGGTTTATTGTGGGTGGAATTTGGGGGTAATGGAAACCACTATTTAACAACACCTTTGGTTTGGTGGGAAGCATGTGTGTGTGGTTAATATAATAAGTCAATAGAGTCCTTCCTAGACTACCTGATCTGGAGATTTCATACCTGGTTCAGTCTTTCAGCCCCTACTACTATGGAATGAAGAAATAAATTAACCTTCATACAATGAGGTCAAGGAGATTTATTCATGATTTATCTTACTTCATTTCCCATAGGAAAGGGAGAGCAAATGAGTGACCTCAGAAGATCTGACATTTCTTCATAGGTATCAATTAGTGAGGAAAGATAAATAATTCTCAACTATTCTTTGGAACTCCTCCATGCAGCGTGAAGAAGGTAAGATAATGATTTGTGCTACGTTATGTGGCAAAGGAGGCTGATTTCAATAAACTTAATTAGTTTGTTTTCCTCCCACAATATGATATATAGCTAGTGGAGCACTCTAGCTAGAATGTAGAATATATGAAGGAAGAAGTATGAAAAAGGCAGGATATATAGCTTGGGAGACCTACTTTGGAAGACTTTGAATGACAGGGAATTTTCATTTTATCATATAGGTTATGAGAAGCCACTGAAAATTACAGGAGTAATGTGAACATAAAAATCTGTTAAGAAGTTAATTGCCAACAGCAAGATCAATTCTGATAGATGTGGCTCTCTTCAACAATGAGATGATTCAGGTCAGTTCCAATAGACTTGTGATGGAGAGAGTCATCTACACCCAGAGAGAAGACTATGAGAACTGAGTATGGATCATAATATAATATTTTTACTCTTTTTGTTGTTGTTTGCTTGCATTTTGTTTTCTCTCATTTTGTTTTCTTTTTTGATCTGATTTTTCTTGTGCAGCATATTTGTAGACATATGTATAGAAGAATTGCACGTTTAAGATATATTGGATTAATTGCCATCTGGGGGAGGAGATGGAAGGAAGGGAGAGAAAAAATTTGGAACATAAGGTTTTGCAAGGGTTAATGTTGAAAATTATCCATGCATATGTTTTGAAAATAAAAAGCTTTAATTTAAAAAAAAAGTTTAAAAAGAAGTTAATTTCCAGTTACAAAAAGAATAGATTAGAGGAAGAAAAATCTGGGAGAATGAAACTTAGGAGGCTCTTGCAATAGTCCAGGGGAGAGATGATGAGGGTCTGAAGTAAGGAGGTAACAGTGGGAGAGGAGAGTATAGATAGTGACATTCCTAATGATGTAGAATTGATAGGATTTGGCAGCTGATTGGCTGTGGTGAATTAAGGATGGAGGAAGTCAAAGATGACTCTGAAGTTACAATCTTATGACACTGCTAAGATGAAGATGGTATTTATCATATACAACAGTATATTGTTGGGGGCGCCCAGAATGAATCACAAATTTAGCCCTGCTCAGACTACTGTCTTAACATTTGATTCATTTGCTGAGTATATTATTTAGATGCATGTTTGAGTAATAACAAGTCTTGTGTTTGGATTTTTAGAACAAGAATCAGAAAGCCTGGCTTTACTAAGTTTTTACAGTGTCTTGAAAATTTGTAGTATTTCCTTTCAAAGGAAATAGTAGTATTGTCATAGGGCTTTAGGTAAGATAACTTGGTTCAATGCCTTGTTTAATGTACTAAGGAAGGATCCCTTTGCTTGTTAGTTAAATATCATTCTTATTTCTCCAGGATAAGAATAAAGAGGAACAGTTGGATTATTTTACAAGTGTATAAAAAACAGAAGTCTGGATTTTTTCACTTTCATTTATTCAATAATTGGCTGAGGAGTGACTATTTGACCCTGAATTAGAGAGGGAGGATAGAGAACTCAGGGAATATTTAAGGTAGTTGTATTTATCCTTCAGGGAAAGGATTGTGCCTGTTTCCATGTATTTGAAGGTTTAAAATTTCTTAACAATTAGGGTTCACAGAAGTGGAATAGCCAGTCTCTGGAAGCTAGAAGCTCCAGTAGAAATCTTCAAAAGCATTCTGGAAAACTTAAACTAAAGTTGAAGCATGAATTCTCATTATCAATCCCCCAAAGAAACTTGACAGAGTGCTACTATATAATATAATTAGAGAAACAGCAATGTTGACTCTGTAAGAATTTAAAATGATCATGGAAACTGCCACAAGAGGGTGCCCCCGGACAGTCAGTTATTTCTTAGTCCAAGATCTGAAACCAGTTCTCTCATTGTCAGTTTAAATGTTGTCTTCTTCATTCATTCTAATCTTTAGTTTCCCCATGTCCAAGAACGTTCTGCTTAACCCTGGTAATGGAAAATCCCCAGCATTTAGTGCTATATCTGGTCATAACAGGTACCAAATAAAAACTTATTGATTAATTCTTCATTAAATAGTCACCAAAATTGCAAGTGTACTTGATCTGTCTAGTCAAAGGTCTTTTGGGGAGAGGGGGGAGTTAATTTAATAAAACTTAGAGATTTAAAGTCCTATTTCTCATCTCTTCTCGTGTATTGCTGCAGAGGGAAGAGACTAATTCATATTATGGTGTCAATGAATTGCTCCTTCTAAAAGTCATTTTAAAAGTAGGGTTAGTGAAAATGGAAGAGAAGATATTGCATAAATCAAAGAAATGTAAATCAAATATATTTTAAATATCAAGTATTTACATGGAAAAAATAATGCATAAAAATGAATCAAATTGCAGCCCAATTGAAATCAAAATGGATCAACTTAGCCTGGACCATCAGGAAGCAAAAATAGATATTCTGAGTTCAAATCTGAGGCAGCATTGTGGAAGGAGAGGTAAAGATGTAATGCTGGATGACTGAACTACAACTCTGACTATGTCTTTCTGAATATTGCCTTTCTCCCCCACCAGCCCTGCCACTAGGTCTGATTCATGGCCTCTCTTGACCACTTCATGTTTTTCATATGCTCTTCTGAGCTTACCACTGGATACTGTGAAACGGAGAGGTTTTTGGCTGGTGGCTCTTGAGGTCTGGTTTATGGTCATCAGTGGCACTGAGATGAGGTCCTGTACTTGATCCTTCTAGCCAGGGTTTTTTTTTTTCTTTCTCATTTTTTCCTTTTTTTATTTGATCTTTCTTGTGCAGCAAATTTGTAGAAATATGTATAGAAGAATTGCACATGTTTAAGATATATTGGATTACTTGCCATCTAGGGGAGGGATGGAGGGAAGGGAGAGAAAAAATTTGGAACACAACGTCTTTTAGGGAGAGGGGGGACTTGATTTAAGAAAATTTAGAGATTTAAATCATTAATATTAGTTTGATGTTAGAGTTGTAACATTTCTAAGTATTAAGAGCAGAAGAAAGATTAAAAAAGTAGCAGAAGCTACTCTTTAGTTTGAAAAATGTCAGAAAATTTTTAATCTTATGCAGTTCTCAATCCCTTCTATTCTGTTCTATGGATTTGTCTGTTATTTGCAAACTCCCCTTCCCTTCATCCTAAATTTATTCCTCTCATGTGCTCAGAAAAATGGAATCTGGGTAAAGTAACAGGAGCTGGAGAATAAGTTGTAAGCAGAGGCTCAAACTTTCCCTTGTTCTACTGACTTACATCCCTTAATCTACTGGCCCCATATCCTGCTCCACCAAGGAAGCAACTGTGGGTCCATAGATAGCACTGACAAGGATATGTACAGAATGTAGTGAACTTTAAAAGAGGTGAGCTGGCTGCTGAGTGATGGATGGCAGAGGGAAGTTTTGAAAGTGGCAGTGAATATGATGGTTCCCAGCACTGTGTCAGAGGTGTGAGCAGTCAGCCTGCTTAAACATGAGATTTTGGTTTTTATGAAGAAAACTGATCTCACACAGATACATAGTTGGAAAAGGGAGAAGTATTTTAATAAGCAAATAATGTTTTAGTATTCGTATTTTTTTTTAATTAAGTGCGTAGTTGCATCTGGAGAAGACTGAGAGAATGTCTGGTATTTATACGAAACCCATGTAGCAACACATTGCTGAACTAAATGTTTCTTGGGAAAAATAGTTCTCACTGAAACATTCATACTTAGGTTAATATTATTGATTTTCTGAGAAATACTCAAAAAGAAGATGAATGAACTAAGTTGTAAGCGTATTAAGCTGGAAAAAAAATTGATACTCAGACTGTTTCATTGGCACCTGCAATTCCTTTCAATGTAAGCAAAATAATATTTAAAGACTGCTAATTTAAAGATTTCTAATTGATTCCCAATAGCTTTGCACTAGCTAGAATAATAGTACAGAAGGCATGTATCTATGTTGGTGTAGGAAATGGGGTAAGGGAGAGAATTAATAACTCTTTCCACCTTCTCTGGAGGGTGAGCTACTCCCTACTCAAATAAATCACAAAGCTCATTTAGCAAATGGCAAAATGGTGTAATGGAAACGGTGTATTGGCTTGAGAATCAGGAGACCTGGCTTGTAGCATGGCTCTGCAAAACGGCTGTGTGGCCTTGGGCAAGTGATTTCAATTCTGTTTCGTCATCTAGAAAATGAAGGAATTGAGCTATCTCTAGATCTCCTCCATGAATCTATGATCCAGAAGGGAGAGGGGCCTGGTGGAGGGATTAGCCAAATAAATATGGTCCTTTCCCCCTAATATGGTCTAAGTTTCTCAGTGCTGGATGCTGCATCTCCTCCTTGTTCTCTATAGTGCTGGGTGGATGGAGCTCCTGGATATGACCCCAACAGAAGGGGTTATCCAATGGGAGGCTATCTAATGGGGGGCTATCTAATGAGGGCTTCCCTCCAAGCTGCCTCCAATCACACCTTGAGTTACACGTCTAATTTAAACTTTGCATCCCAGTTAAAATTAAAAGCTCTTTGGGAAGGTTAGCTCTTGGAGGATAATAATAATGACAGCTCACATTGATTTGGAAAGAAACTGGGTCAGTGATTCAATAGTATGGGGAATTCCCAGGTAAGGAAACTTTGCTATTAATAGTGGATCTGCACTTAATTGAATCTTAAAATTGAATTGGTCTGGGAGAGCTGTGCTACTTGTCTTTAAAGTCTTGTAAATACTATGGCTCTGAAAACCCTTTTAAACTGGAAATAGCAACCTTTTCTTCACTCCATGCCCTGAGATTCCAGGAAGAAGGCAAGAGGAATCTGCCATGAAACTTTACCAAAAGAGGTAACAGAGAAAGAACCCAAAAAGCTGAGTAGGGGAAGTGATGTAAGGCTGAGATGACATGATTGGGAGGAAGAAGCAAGGAGAGAGAAATAAATATAAATTAATATATTTTATATGTTATATAAATGGATAAATAGGTCAGTGACTCCAAAGAGCCTGTATAAAACTTGAATTCATTATTCCGGGCAATAAGATTGGGATTCTGTTGAGGTAAAACAGTATGGTGGAAAGATAAGGGATTTAGAGTGAGAGGTTCTGGATTCAAATTCTGCCTCTTATGCAGTAGAATTAACTTGTGAGTTTAGGCAATTCACTTAACTCTTCTGGGACTAAGTTTATTTATCTATGAAATGGTAGAGTTGAACTAGATAGGGTCTAAGGCCCTTTTCAATTTTAAATCTACAATCCTGTTATTCCCTACATACCAGGAGACAAGCTGCTTAGTCTCTCTGATGTGCTTTGATTCTTTTGCAAAGTGAGGGGGTTGGATTAAATGATTTCTGAGCTCTTTCCAGTTCTAATATATTCTTCTATACTCAGTTACTCCTGCTTTTCTGCTGCTCCCCCCAGAGATTTTCCTATTTCCTGTACATGACACCCAATGCTAAGTATTATCCACAGGTGCTCCAGAAAGACCCCACAAAAGTCAACAAAGGAAAGGATGCTCTTAACATTTTCGTCTTGTACAGTATGTTCTAAATTTCAATTTTTCAGGAGCATTGTAGGGTTGCTAGAGGACATTGTGCTTCTCACATCTCAACAAGCTGAAGGACAAAAAGACAGGGTTAAATCATATATTTAAGCAGCATAAAGGAGAGGGATAACATAGCAATAAATGACTTTCTGGAAAGCAAAGCTAAGCCATTTTTCTGGTTACAATACAGTCAGATATAGTTTCCTGTGGTTTCTTCTACTTTAACTAGTAGAACCAGAAAATGGCTTCACTTAAAAAAAAGTCAATTCAGCAAAAAAATGTACTTTCCTAATGAGTCCTGGTGCCTTCTTGTGTTATGTTTGAGACACCAGGGCCCCTCAAGGGGAAGGGATGGCCACAGCAGTCTCTGATTTTCCTATTTCTACAAAGCCTAGAGGATTCTGGTGAAGGGAATGAACTGCTGAGTTACCCTAGAGCATTATCCCACAGCGGGGGCTTCCCCCATGGGCTCCAACATGGAGCTGGCTTCTTGGGTGGGCTTGTAGATACATGCTCGATAATCTGAATTGGCCATCTGGGAAAACTCATCACTGTGTGGGTGGCTTGGCAACCCATACTAGACTCTAGCAGAGAAACAATTGTGAAGTTAGAAGATAATGAAGCTTTCTAATGAAGCTGAGGACTGAGGGGAGCAGTCTGCTGAGAGATAAATAGCCTCCCCTTTTTATGTGTACCCTACTTTTGACTATGGGTAGGAGTTTTCTTTGTTCAATATTATCCTAAGTGCTTGAATAGAACTTGAAGGACCTAAGTAGTACTAAATTCCTCAACCAAAGAGAAGTGTATTCTAGGACCAAGAAAAAAAAAAAACAGACTTTGCCCTTCCTGAAAAATCTAAATATTGATTAATGGCCTGTAAATGTTATTTTCTGGTAAGCCTAAAAACTAAATTTTTGTGAGAAACCTTAGAGTATTCTATAAACTCCTTGAGGGAAGGGACAATTTCATTTTTGTCTTTATATTAGCACTTAACACAGTGCTTGGTACATAATATGAATGAATAAATAGATGAATGAATGAAAAAATATTTTTGCTTCTCAGTATTTCGCATTTATTATGTGCAAAGCACTATTTTGGGATACAAAAAGAAAATTAAGTTATTTCTTCTCACATTATAATAAAGACAATAACACATAGAAGATTTCAGTTGCAAGTCAGATGGCAAAGTTCTATGGTCATTATGATGCATCAACAAGTGTTATCTTCTATAATATCATTTCTACTGGTGAAATCATAGAATAATAAAAATAGTTAATAATTATATAGTACTTACTATGTGCCAGTCACTGTGCTAAGCTTTTTAAATTGGCATTTGATCTGAGCCTTAAAGGGTACTGTGGGTTCTAAAAAATAAAAAGATCAAGGAGTAGCAAATGACAGAACAATAATGCAGAGGAACTATCCTGTTCTGTGAGTTATGTGGATTGCAAAAGTTTGGAGTTTGGAGATGGGGAAGATTATGAAAGGATTGTCATAAAAAGATTTTTTTCTATTTGATGAAAATCCTCAACCCTGTGGTTAAATATAAATATAAGGATGGAGGACGCTACATGTCTCTGAGGAGATGAGAGTTCATTATAAAGGAAATGAGAATTGTCTTGATCGTTTATGGGCTGAAATGGAAGTCTTTTGTGTTTTGCATTTTTTGTCTTGGGAATGAAACCTTTCCTTTGTTCAGTATTATCCTGAATGCTTGACTAGACTTAAATAGTACTACGTTCCTTAACCAAATAGAAGTGTGTTCAAGGACCAAGAAAAAACCAGACCTTGCTTTTCCTGTAAGATCTAAACATGAATTACAATTAATGTTTCTAGGAGAAACCACGAACAGGGACAAAATCAACTGAATTCTAATGCTCCTAGGGAAAACTCTGGCTGAGGGAAATGACATATTATGCCATGATGCTAATCAGACATCTAGTCCTTTGACATCTTCATCTTCCTTTTAGTATTTTCCATAACTCAACATTTGTTGTTCTTGTTCAGTCTTTTTTCAGTTGTATTCAACTCTCTTGTGACCCCATTTGGGGTTTTCTTGGCAGAGTTAATGAAGTGGTTTACCATTTCCTCTTCCATCTCATTTGACAGATGGGGAAACTGAGGCAAACAGGGTTAAGTGACTTTTGTAGGGTCACCCAGCTAGTAAATGTCTAAGGCAAGATTTGAACTCAAGAAGATGAATATTTTTATCTGCTGTGTCATCTGTCTCTTATATTGCATCAATTAATATACATTCTTTAATCCATTAAGTTTCTATTTTCTTGAGGGCATATACCTCTTACTATCCTCTATACCACCTAGAATAGTGATTTGTACCTAGAAGGCACCAGTAGATATTGATTTAATAAATGAGTGAATAAGATGTACTCACTCTGGTGTTGATGATTTTATATCCTTTTCTTTTTTTTCTTTAAAAATCTATTTTCACTTTAACTAAACTGAGCAATCATTGATTATCAAGTAGGGTATAATGTTGGGAGAAATATACTTTAGTAGTTTCATATTTAGAAAAGGTGATGATTGATAATAAATGAGGAACCTGCTATGATTCTAGGCATCCTGATTCTACAGAATCCAGATAGCTTTTACAACACAGAAACTGGCTAGAGATCATGCTGTTTTTGAAGCATTTGAAAAATAAATTGGATCTGATTTCAGGAAGAGGAATAGCAGTTTTCTTAAAGGAAATAATAATAAATCCTCTCACTTTGGCAGGTATTAGTCAAATACCTTTGGAGAATTCACTAATTAACATTTTCTAATTTACCCAGGGATCACTACCCAACTCTTGGAAAGAAAACCAAATACTTAAAGCTTCCCTAAAGATTATTCAAAACTATCCCATTTATATGTTGGAGATTTTCCAATTCTGTTGTTGAGATTGATATTAGAATCCTAGAAAGTTACATATGAAATGAGATTATTCAATTCCTTTATGTTACAAATCAAGAAATGGAGGCCCCACGGGAAGTATCTGTAAGAAGGTAGAGAAGACAAAGAAGCCCTCCCTGCTTTCTTTTTTTTAGTTTTGCACAGTTAGATAGCAAAACTATATCATTCAAGTCCAATATTATATGTAATGCTCCATACCCATAATTTTTCACTCATGTAAAGAAACAAAGGAGGTACCTTCTTATATACCTCAATGGACACCTAGGCTACACAATGGATATAGAGTTAGGTCTAGATTCAGAAAAACCTGAGTTCAAATTTAGTCTACAACACTTACTATTGTGTGACCTTAGGCTAGTCACTTAATCTCTATATACCTTAGTTTCTTTATCTGTAAAATGAGAATAATAATAGCACCTATTTCTCTGAGTTGTTGTGAGGATCAGATGAGATAATAATTGTTAAGCACTTAGCACAGTTCCTGGCACATAGTAAGTACCATATAAATATTAGCTATTAAATTATTATTACTGTTTTCTTTGACATCAAGATTATTTTAATTTCACTGTTGCATATGGGTGTTCAAGGAGGACCAGCCCCTTTTAGAAATAATCATTTACCTTTGGTGTCTACCTAATTCACTCAATTATGGCTCCCAAAAGCTGTAGCATGTGCTGGTAAATAGACTAGGCAGAAGGGCTGAACCAGTGGGTCCCCAGTGAGCCACAAAACTGTTGGCAAGTTTGGAAGACGTCTGCTCCAAGCATGTGAAGCCTTCCCTCTGACAAATGGATGAATGAGAACAATTTGTTCCAATGTTGGCTAAAGGAGGTGCTATGGAGCACTTAGAGATGGTTAGACATCAAAGATCCTGAGGTCATTCACTTCGTCCTAGACCACTACCAGCCATCCTGATTTTTGTCTTGCCACTGGACTTTGATGACCAGAGGAGAGAGTAAGGTTGACAACTTCAAACAATTCTGTCTCACTTAAGTCCAGCTCATGATAAGGCAAGATATCACTCATGATGTCATTGGTTCTTTTTGAAAACAAAGAACAAATAACATTATAATTTTGTAGTATTTAGTTTGGACCATTAATTGTTGACTTTCTTTCCATTATATTTTTGTAGTCAATGTACATATTGTTTTCTTGATTCTACTTACTTTACTTTGCAACAATTCACATGTCTTCTCTATAAACTTCATCTTTGTTTCTTAGAGCATAGTACTATTCCATTGTCTTAATGGCAATAATTTATTTAGCCATTCCCTAGTTGGTGAGCATCTAATTTGTTTCTAATTTTTGCTATTATTTTAAAAAATGCTACTAAAATACTTTGCGATATATGGGGCCTTTATTTTTTATTCTTTTTTTTTCATTGATCTTAGATAGATGCTTAGGTAGATGCTTAGTAGTAGGATCTTTTGATGAAAAGACTGACATTTTAGTCAGTTTCCAAATTATTTTCCAAAGTTGTTGAACCAGTTCATCACTCTACCAACTGTGCATTTATGTGCCTGATATTCTACAATCCCTCCAACACAGTCTATTCTTATCTTTATCATCTTTGCAAATTTTCTGGGTGTTATGTGAAACTTCAAAATTGTTTTGATTCACATTTTTATTATTTTTTGAATGTTGTTTCCAGCATAGTTTTTGTTTGTATTTATTTAGTCTAGTTCCACTGGGCTTCCCAACTTCATCTTCTTACATACCATTTCCATTTCCTCATATGGCCCATTGGGTTACCATAAAAGCTTAGAATCTTAGTGTAGAAATGAGGATTTAAAAAAAAATAGAATTATAGCAAAACTCATCTATTTCACATCTATTTATTTTTCTCCTTCCAGCTTCATCTATGAATATTCTTGGGATGATCTGGTTTAATTAGGTCTCATGACAAGCTTTTTGCTGACTAGCTTTCTTAACCACTGCCTTTTGCTGATTTGTGGGCCAATACCATTTACAATCCTCTGTCATCTTTCTCTGTAATGTTTTGCAAATGAGCTTGTTCTCTAGAGTTGTATATGCTCCCTTTGCATGCCACTTTTTTTTCAGATTGGCATGGAGATCAAATATTTTCTGGCTGAGGCAGTTTCTGTGCTCTCATAGCCTCCTCATTAAAGAAGTCTTTTATATTCATTAAATTCTCCCAAGAAATGGTGATTGAATCAATGTTTTTACTTTTATCCATTTTCCTTTTGTTCACATCCTTGTTTAATTAGATTGGGGTGGAGCTCAAATAATTCCAAGAAATGACTTCTCATCTTTGTCATTTCTTCAAATTTGTTGATTTTGACTTTTGATTTGAAAGCAGCTGATCACCAGACTATACATAGACTAGTGATTCTGAAATGACACACATTGGTAATCACAGCTCTTTCTATTAAGAAATACAATTATTAGGGTGTTGATGTGGCTTGTGTAGCTTATGTGTGTCCCCATAGGTCTATCTAGATGAGGATCTAAATATCTTGAGGATCTTCTGTGCTCATTATTCTCAAAAGGAGACTGATTCTGGCCAGGAGGGGAATCAGAAGGATGTTATTTGAGACTAGTCACTCTATTCCCAGAAAAAAAGTTATCAGACTAGAATGATATCTTTTTCCCTCTGTGTCAATAGCAATGGTGTGTTGGAGCCAACTCTACCAGTTCATAAGAGCCAATTATTAAATTTTCAGTGAGTATTTATACCCTGGAAACTGGAAAATTATAAGACATAGCTTGATTAATTGGTTGATTGTCTGGACTTAAGAAAATGTAAATAATAAAGATTAAACTTAGAAATATGTCCAATGTACAATGGAGAGAGACTGGGCCTGAAGTTAGGAAGACCTCTCAATCAATCAACATTTATTAAGCTTCTTTTATGTGGCAGGCACTGTATAAAGTGCTGGGGATACAAAAAGAGGCAAAAGATAGTTCTTGTTCTCAAGGAGCTCACAATCTAATGGGGAAGATAACACACAAACAAATATATACTAAGTGAGCTACATACAAGGTGAATAGGGATTTATTAACAGGGGCACTAGAGTTAAGAGAGTTTAAAAATTTGCTGTAAAAGAGAAGATTTGAACTAGGATTCTAGTGTTGTCCCTTGTCCTTGAAGAGGACCAAAATGACACCACTACTTTAGAGTCAAATTAGTGTGTCTGATTGTGACTGATCAGATCAACATGATCTCGGAAGGTTCTGGATTGGATTACAGGTCGGATCCAAATCGTGCTAACATTTGGTGTGGATTCTCTAACTTTGCACATCTTTCATTTCTTCTGAGCTCATTCAATTCTGCTTTGCTCATAGAACACAGAACCTATTCTGATGAGGGTATGCCATGCTTGGCAGTCCTGTGCCAGGGTGCCCATGTCATACAATCAATTCTAAGGTTCTTGAGATCTTCAGGGTGTCTGTGTATCACTTTTGTGAATTCTTGCCTTCTATGAACAATGTGGCCAGCCCAATGGAATTGCACTCTCTGCAGTAGAGTTGGAATGGTTGGTAGTTCAAGAAAGCACCTCAGAGTCAGGTATTTTATACTTCTGGGTCATCTTCAGAATCTTCCTAAGACAATTCAAATGGAAGCATTTCAGTTTCCTGGCATGGTCTGGTATACTGCCTGGGTTTCATAGGTATTCAACAATGAATCAGATTGCTCTGTAGATTTTCAGTTTGGTAGTCAGTCTAATACCTCTCCTCTCTCACATATTCCTTCAGTCTTCCAAACACTGAGCTAGCTCTGGCAATGTGTGTATCAACCTCATTATCAATGAGTACATCCCTAGAAAGTATCCTGCCAAGTATAGTGCTATATCCACGGCATTCAAAATTTCACCATTTGCTGTATTAAAGCTTTTTATTTTCAAAACATGTATGGGTAATTTTTCAACATTGACCCTTACAAAGCTTTCCATTACAAATTTTTCCCCCTAGTCCCCACCCCTCCCCTAGATGGCAGGAAGTCTAATACATGTTAATTCACCATTTTCTGTAGCCAATGGTTCCACATATGGATGATGTGGTACTGGCTGATGGAGTACCCGTGTTTTCTTGGTATTAATTATTAGGACAAAATTAGCACAAGCATCATGAAACTGCTGTAGGTTTTGCATTCAAAATTAATCTACTAAAGAAGCTCATATGCCTTCCAAAAAGAGCAAATGGCAGATTCATGACAATGTGATTGTCACTCACAGGAAAATTCCATACCACTATCATCAATGCTTTTGCTCCCTCCGTGACGAACCGTGATGAGGTCAAAGAAAAATCTTATGAGGGGATATGAACAGACAATTTTCAGAGGATGAAATTAAAACTATTTATATCATATGAAAGTTGCTCCAAATCACTATTGATCAGAAAAATGCAAATCAAGACAACCCTGAGGTACCACTACACACCTGTCAGATTGGCCAAAATGACAGGAAAAGTTAATGATGAATGTTGGAAGGGATGTGGGAGGGCTGGGACACTGATACATTGTTGGTGGAGCTGTGAACGGATACAGCCATTCTGGAGAGCAATTTGGAGCTATGCTCAAAAAGTTATCAAACTGTGCATACCCTTTGACCCAGCAGCATTTCTATTGGGCTTATATCCCAAAGAAATCATAAAAGAAGGAAAGGGCCCCACATGTGCAAGAAAGAATGTTTGTGGCAGCTCTTTTTGTAGTGGCTAGAAACTGGAAATTGAATAGATGCCCTTCAATTGGAGAATGGCTGAATAAATTATGGTATATGAATATTATGGAATATTATTGTTCTATAGGAAACGACCAACAGGATAATTTCAGAGAGGCCTGGAGAGACTTGCATGAACTGATGCTGAGTGAAATGAGCAGAACCAGGAGATCATTATACATGGTAACAACAATACTATATGACGATCAATTCTGATGGACATGGCTCTCTTCAACAATGAAATGTTTCAAACCACTTAAAATTATTCACTGAAAAAAGCCATATACACCCAGAGAGAGGGATGTGAAATGTGGACCACAAAATAACATTCTCAAACTCTTGATTGATGTTTGCTTACATTGTGTTTTCTTTATCTGATATGTCTTTCATGTAGATAAGATTTTTCTTGCACAACAATGATAAGTTTGGAAATATGTATACATATATTCGATTTGCCAATATTTTAACATGATTAACATGTAGTGGATATCCTGCCATCTAGGGGAGGGGTGGGGAGTTGGGGGGAAGAATTTGTAACAGAAAGCTATGTAAGGGTTAATGTTGAAGAATTACCCACACATATGTTATGCAAATAAAATAAAATTTAAAAAAAAAGAAAAATCTTATGAGGAAATGGAGATCCTTATCATCATGTGCCAAAAGAGAACAAGCCTGTTGTGACTTTAGAGCAGACTGACTACCAGACATGGCAGGGAGTCCTTGGGAGAAATGGAATTGGAAAAAGCAACAGCAATCGTCACTACTGAAGACTTGTGCATCTCATCACCAACAATATATTCTGTTTACCTAAACACAATAAAATTTCATGGATGCATCCTTGCAGCAAACATTGCCATGTAATAGACTGTGATTGCAAGGAGAAGAGACAGGCAGAACATGAGAATGACAAAGACAATGTGTGCTGCAGAGTGCTGGACTGATCACACACTTATCCCCTCAAGCTGAATATTTTCATTCAACAAAGGTGTCCCCAAGGTAAAAAGACTGATAGAAGAATGAATGAAAACAGATTAGAGCATTTCTCTGAGAGGAACAGTTTGTTGCTATGTTGGAAGGTAAATTAAGCCAACAAATAGTTGAAAACTGTGGAGCAGAAAAGGAGTGGGCAGCTTTCAGAGATTTCGTGTATAGCATTGCATTTGCTCATCTGGGTCAGAACACATGCAAGCATCAAGATTGGTTTGATGAAAATATTGGGGAAATTCAGTATTAGTGTTAAATAAATACTTTTGAATGAGAGTGCTTATTGGCTTACTATAGAGACTGCTGAAGAGGTAAGCTCTTTTAACTAAGGGAATAAATGAATACATGAATTAATAAATAAAGCATTTATTAAATACTTACTATGTGTAAAACACTAGTACTGAGAACAGAAAGGTAAGATAGTTCCTGCTGTCAAGAAGATCATATTCTGATGGAAAAAAATAATACAGTTTCTTTTTTTTTTCATTTCAGAAATCATACTTTATTTAAGCCATCTCCTTAGTGCCCAGCATGGATGCTCAGCAAACACTTGTTATTAATAATGGCTCACATTACATAGTGCTTAAAGTGCTTTCTATACACTTATTTATCATTTTATTAATGTAACAAATGCCTGTATATATGAAAAATTTGAAGCAATTATAAATAGTGTTAAATAATTTAAAATTTCTCCTTTGTGCTTTCATTTTTTATTTCTGATTTCTCAGTGGGTAAATTATTACTCTTTCCAAAGCAGCCAGGGAGATGAGAAGACTTCTTGTTGGAGTAGGTATTTCTGAGCTCTGAAACTTATTACCATCCAGACACACCTTTCCCTCACTGTGACCAAATCAATCATTTAACAAGTCTACATGGAACACTTAGCTCTGAGTGTTAGGAAAAGATAAAGAACTGAACACACTCATCTGTCTTCGGTGTATTCTCATCTGTCGTTGTTCAGTTATTCAGTCATATCTGGCTCTTTAAGACCACATAGACCATAGTATGCCACGCCCTTCGATCCTTTACTATCTCTTGAAATCTGTCCATGTTTATGTTCATTGTTTCCATGATACTATCTTTCCATCTCATCTTCTGCCATCCCCTTCTCTTGCCTTCAATCTTTCCTAACATCAGGGTCTTTTCCAATGAGTTCCATCTTCTTATTATATGGCCAAAGTATTTAAGATTTAGCTTCAATATTTGACCTTCCAGTTAATAATCTGAATTAATTGCTTTATGTATTAACTGATTTGATTCCTCATTGTCCAAGGGATTCTCAAAAGTCTTCTCTGGTATGACCTGTCTCACCTACTATTCTTCTAGTCTAGATAGGTAGAACTATGAATAAAGTACTAAAGCCAGATAGTCATTTAGGTTGTTTTTCAATCATGTATGACTTTTTGTGACCCCCATTTGGGGATTTCTTGGAAGAGATACTAAAGTGGTTTGCCATTTTCTTCTTTAACTCATTTTATAGATGAGAAACAGTGGTAAACAGGGTTAAGTGATTTGCCCAGAGTCACACAGCTATTAAGTATCTGAGACCAGATTTGAACTCTTGAAGATGAGACTTTCTGACTCCAAGCCCAACACTCTACCCACTTTACTATCTACCTGCCTTGACTTTATCTCCCCCCCCCATGCCTCCCACACATCCAACTCATTTTAGAAAAGTCCCATTGAACATTTGGAGAAGCTTTGTATTAGATGCATTTTTTCCAGGTCAGTATGAAGAATATTTAATGAAATGGGGAATCACTCATTCCTGAGGCCTTTAAGGTACCAACTTTGTCTTATTTTAATGGCAATTTTTTAAATCTGGGGAAATATGCCAAGAATTGACATTTTGTCAATATCCTTGTTGTTTTTGTGGAAAAGGATAAAGATAAATACTGTGAAATTTGGTGAAGCATTTCCCCAGATAAAGCAACCACCTCAGAGGCCAATGAAACAGACCTATGGAGGTATGTTACTGAGGACTCTCAGGCTATTTTTTACTTTCCTTCCTCCTGGTAACAAGAAGGTGAGCCAGACTGGTACTATCTTGAAGGAAGTCTCCCCTCTATTAGAAATTACTAACCACAGAGAAATTCATTTTCTCAGAGGAACAAATCTGATCTTTATTAACTATTGGGATGGCCAGGCTTTCACACCTCCTTTTCCTTTTTAACTTTGCAATGTCATTGATTGCTCTCAGTAAGCCTAAAAAGCTATTAAAAACTCAATCTATATCTTAATAAATTAAAGTTGCTACCAGCAGGTATAGTCTTTCTTAGCAGGCTAATTATAAATTTCAGTCAGTTAACCAGCATTTATTAAGCACCTACTATGTGCCAGGCAATTTTCTAAACACTAGAGATCTAAAGAAAGGTCAAAGACAGGCCTGTGCTCAAGAAGACAGCCTGAAATTATTGTTTTCTCAACTGCAAGTGGTTATATTTGGGAAAATAATGGTAGTACTAAACACTTGACAATCCCTTGGACAAAATGCACAAATGTTGGAGGTTTATCCTTATTTAGTGAGATGGTTAAATATGCTGATGTTAACATGTTTGCAGGTTAGGCAGAGTTCTTCAGCACTCAGTAGGACATCACATCTTTCAAATCACAAATTTCAAATTCTGAGACAATACAAGTCTGGGACTCGAGAAAGTTTCAGAATGAAGCAGAAAGGGCCCAGAAGGAAGGACAGTGAAGGAGGCAGCCTTGGAGAAAGTCTAGATACCAACTCTATTCCTGCCCACTCTCCCACCCACTCCACTGGACCTATTTAACCTTATTACTCAGTTGCTGCAGGTTAATGAGACTAAGGATCTGGGCTAGATGCCTGCGTAGAAGAGAGCCTCCAAGCTTTAATTTCATCCTCATCATGAGTAAAGTGCCAAGAGGAAAGTATACATATACTAGATCACCTGTCTGGACTTCATATTCCTTAGCAGTGAAGTGGGGATAATATAATACCTACATTACCTTATTGTGATGCTGTTTAGGTCAAGTAAAATAAGGTATATGAAAGCCCTCTGAAAATTTTAAAGTGCTCTATGGTCGATAAGGGATGCAACTATAGACTATTCTGCACTGGTCACACTCCCTCTGTATTCAGTAAATGGAGTACACACTGTAATGGGAGTTTTAAAAATTTCTTTTTTTATGAATTATCATTATTCAGGCCTAAGGGCCATTCTTTGGCAAGTTTTGGTTGACTAAAGGCCTACTCTCTGTTAATATAGACCTCACAACCAAAACTTGTTTCATGGAATAATAATGTTAAGAAAAGTTCAAAACATTTTTTAGTTGAAAAGTTGCTGAGATGACTGAAACTTGTCCCTTGGAATATGAAAATTTACTTAAGTTCTTATATTTTCCTCAGATAAGAAATCAGAGGAAGAATTTCAATTATACTTGACTTCTTGAAAACATGTAAATCTTCCCTCTCAATTTAGCCTATTTATGAATCTTCTAAATGTAGTTTAATCTACAACCTGATTTATTTTACCTATAAAGTTTGTTTTCTTAGGAGATGTATGAAATTTTAGCGCTTTTAAACTTTTATGACATTTAAGGAAGTATGCTAGTATGAATCTGTCTCTTAATTTTTATAGCTTAAGAGGAATGTATGAGATATTAATGTGTACAATATATAACAATTATTTCTCTGTCCTGACATAATTTTGCTATAAGAAGATTTATTAGAATCCAAACTGTTATTCAGGTTTGTTTGGTTTTTTTTTTTTCTCTAAGGCTTGCACCTATGCTTGAGCCTAATAATAAAACTTTTAATTTCTACACTATGGTAAATATATATTTGGCAGCAGTATCAGAGAGGAGACATTTCTCTCATAACAGCATTATGGAGTAATGTATCTAGTTCAAGATACTGCATTAAAAACAAACTATAGTATGTTCAGAGAAGAGTGTTGGAAGAATGGCCCAGTCTGTGTTCTTTGAGATCATTTAGGCCCAAGATTTAGTCCAATCCTCTCATTTCATAGATGACAAAATTGATGTCCTAAGAAGTTAAAAGATTTAATCAAGGCCAAACAACTTGGGGCAAAACATGGGTATTGAAACTTGGGTCCTCTGATTTCCAAATACGGTAGTCTTCCCACTAGACGATGATTTTCTAAGGTGTTTCCAAACTCTGGGATTCTGTTTTGACATTGTGTCATTTAGGGGGTACTATTCTCACTATTAGAAATGCCATTCCATCTCCACCCCTTTATCTTTCCTTAATTAAATCGTAGACATGATTCTGACTCAGTGCAACCTGTTCTTTATAAATACTTCCCTCACCAGACCAGACCAGACCAGACCAGAGATGTTTACCTACTTTGAAGGCCTATAGTTCTTTCACTCATTTGGTTTACTGGAGAATCAATATTGCCTTGTTTTGTTGAGTAGCCTTCCACTAAGACCATTTAACCTCTCAGTAGTTAGTGGTTAGGCAGGATGCTGCTTTTCCACTCCATGACCACTCTGCTGGTAGGAAATGCCTTGTTTCAGAAGGGGAGGAAGGTGTATGAAGACTAGAAAGGTAGGAAGGGGCCATGCTGTTAAGTGTCCTAGTAAGAAAATTCTACCAAGTTGGTACCTTCTTTATAAATTCTAAAGAGTTTCCTGGAACAATATAAGGCTAAATGACTTGCCCAGAATCTCCTACTCAATAAGATAGATATATCTTGTTATCTATCTATATTTAAATATAGATATCTATATATCAACATATAGATATCTTATAGATAAGATAGGCAATCTAGCTTATAGATCTAAGATAAATCTGTCTATGCATATGTGTCTGTATGTTTACGTATACCTATTTTATTTGCACATAATTGTTTTCATGTTGTCTCCTCCATTTTAAAGTGAGCTCCTTCAGGACAGTGCTTCATCCAGCCATTAACACAATGCCTGGAGTATACAGCTTAATAAATATTTTCTTACTTGATAGGGAGTTTGCTATAATAATGAAGTTACTGCTGATTTAAAAAACAAAAATAACCTCAAACTTTTACGGGGTTTGTTTGATCAAACTCAGGGAAAACTGTGATACCTGAGGGACATTCCACCAAATATTAAGGTGAGGCGCACCAGTGGTGCCCAGGAAATAACTTTTGAGACAGAATATACCTTATGAGGTGCACACTTTGGGGCAGAGGCCCTTCAGGGCTACCTCTTGGGGAAGGCCCCAGCAATTCTCTCCTCTGCAGAGGCTACTTCAGGTCTGAAGTCCACAGTCCAAATCTCCAAAGGGGACCTTTCCACAGCGACGAGGCCTGATAAAGTAGAACAGCTGCAGCTCAAAATTCTCCTTCCTTTCCCCTTTCCTCCGCCCACTGCCCCGGCCCGGCCTGGCGCAGGGAGGGGGC
>JAJPUD010000952.1:191522-237629 GCA_023553655.1 Myrmecobius fasciatus
GGCGCCCCTCGGCTCGGCCCGGTCGGGCCCGCGCTGCGCGGTCTGAGCGCCCGTGGGGAGGGGCCCGAGCCGCGCAGGTAGCCCGGGCTGCGGTCCGTGATTGGAATGTGCCCTGGGCGTGAGGGCGCTTCCTGGCGGGATGAAGGGGCTCCCTGCTGGCCTAGTTCCCGTTCTCGCCGCCCTCCTGGGGCTCTACTGGAGGCGCCAGGCATTCGGAGGTACGGACTGCTCACCTCGCCTGCCCTCGGCCTCTCCCGGCGCCCTGGCTGCGCCGGGCAGGCCGGGAGCGGGACGGACGCGGGCGGGCAGGTGGGAGGGTGCGCGGGGAATCTGGAGGGCAAGGCGTGGCCGGGGAGGACCGGCTGGGTCCAGGTGCCCAGAGGCTACCCCCGTCCTGCCTGCCCAGCGGAAGCGTTGCAAGGGGAAGAGGCCAGAGGGCATACTAGCAAACTCTGAGGCCATATTGGTAACTTGAGGACTCCGGACTTTAACTCTTGCACGGCTAAGCTGGCGGCGCACGGGAAAGGACTGGGGCAGCAGGAAGAGAGGCCGCGTGCCCCACGTCCCAACCGCACCAAAAAGCGCCCCCTCCCGAAGTCCCCGGGACTGGGATGGGGGTCCGAAGGGTCGGTTACAAATAATTGCATTTTTAAAGCAATCTCCCAGCCATAGATAGTTTCTTGCGCATATCAATGTTAAAGTCTGGAGAACAGTATCCTGAACTTTTTCTTTGCATTAGCTATGAAGACACTTTCTAGTTCACCTCTTCTCCATTTTACACATGAGGAAACTGAGGCCTAGAGAACTCACACACAGGAGGTATGATCCGTGGTGGAGTCTGGAGTTTCATTGGTCTTTTGTCTCCAAATGCGTTCCCATGGTATCGTACTGACTTGCATCTGATCAGATTGATTTTCTCCCCTAACTCTGCGCTTTAGAATGGGACCTACGGAGCTGAGCTTCAGATTTCATCCGAAGGGGAGGCAGGGAATGATGCCTGTGGCACTTGTGCTTTCTACGAGTTCCTTTTGCCTTCCTCTCCCATATAGAAACATTGAATTTGGGAAAACTTAATGTGACTCAATGTAGCATGTCGGATTTTTGCCATAAATAAAGAGCCTAATTCCTTTTTGGCCATTGGCTCGAGTTCTTGTTCATCCTTCCCTTCATGTCAAAATTTCTCTTCTCACATTTCAATTTAACTACTGTGAAATGCTACATTGTTTAAGCTAGGGCGTTTGTGGTTTCTCCACTATCTCAGTATTGATATTCAGGGTGTGCAGTATGAAGAGGTTTTGGAAGTTTTAAAAAAGAATTATATATGCAAGGCCTAGTGTCATTTTTGTGTTAATCCTGGTCAGTTTAGTTTAAGGCTTAGACATAACTACAGTAAGCATAAACTTTGTTTAGTTCACTGTATTAAAGATCAATACACTGAAGCATTCCAGAGGAGATTCTCTGCTTCATTATTTTTGTAAGAATGTGAAACGTGTTCAGTCATGTGGTTAGAGACAGCATGGCATAATGGAATTTCCAAGGGAAATTCTTGAAAAAGTTGTTTAAGATTGCTACTTCCATTTTTTCTCTTCAAACTTTTGCAGTATGGCTGTAAACCTTATCACTCATCTGAAACTTCTTTCTCTGAAATTGATCTCCATTGAGCAGATGGTCTTTTCTCAATCCTTTGACCATTATCTCTTCTTAGATACACTTTGGGTTTTGTGTCTTTTTTCCTTCTGAATCACCTTTTTTTTTTTTTTTCTCACTTTGTTTTGGTGGCTTATCATCATACCTGTATCACAATGTAGATATTCCTCAAGGTTTTCTCCTGACCTCCCTCTTTGGGTTCTCTTGGTAATTTCATCAGTTACCCTGAATTCAATTAGTATCTCTTTGCAGATGATTCCAGATCAATATCCAGCCTCATTCTCTCCTTAGAGCATTAGTCTGGTATCACCAGTTGCCATTTCAAATTGATAACCTTTAAACTCAGCCCTTCTAAAATTATACTCATTATCTTTCTCCCTAAACTCTCCAGTTTTATACACTTCCCCATTTCTCCTGAAGGTACCACCATCCTTTCTGGTCCACTGTCTTATTACTACATGGACTTTTCTATTATGTAGACTTTTCATACTCCTTTGCCCCACATATCCAGTCAGTTGCTAAATCTTGACATTTCTATCTTCACAGCATCTCTTACATCTAATCCCTTTTCTAAACTCCTACAGCTATCCCTTAGTTCAGGCCCTCATCACTTTCTCACCTAGACTATTACAACATCTTCATAATTGGTCTCCCATCTCAAGTCTCTCCTCACTTCTATTCACCCAACACAATGCAGTCAAAGTAATTTTCCTTAATTGTCCATGTGACTCTCTTACTCAGCCAACTGCCGTGGTTTTCTATTGCCTCCAGGATAAAATATTATTATAGTATTAATTTCTCCCAACCCATACCCTTTCCCCTCCTAACATTTTAAAAGACTTGGAGGTGGAAGAAAATAAAACTTTGCATCAGTATTTTTAAATAAATTAGTTGTTAGTATACATTTACTTTTTTAAAACCTGAATGTACCATATGCAAAGAATGAAGCTATCTAGAAAGCACACACACATAAATTCTTTAGCTTTGGGGAAATGTAAAGAGATTTTTGACTTTGATGGTGAGAATCCCAAACAAAAGTAAAATAAATTCATTTTCTTGCAGACAAGCATCTAAATTAATTTCTCCACTCATCTTCTTAGAGAGAAAAATGAATCAAGTTAAGGAGTTAATCAAGAACTGACATGATTAAAAATTAGATATAAATGGGTGACAAATTTTTATTATCTTACAAAGATGGTGGAGTTAACTATTGGAGTTAACTATTTACAATCACACTGGGTACACAGTATTTTGTGGGAGAAGGGTTAGGATCAGAGTTAGAGAAGTTTTTTTTTTTTGTTTACTTTTCCATCCTCATTAGACATTGCTTCCTTTCCCACACTCTTTAGTCCAGCCAGATTTATTTTCTTGCTCTTTTTCATTCAGGAAACCTCAACTTCCATCTTTGTGTTACTGGCAAGCCCTGGAAGGCACTCCCTCCCTACTTCTACCATTCATCCCTTTCTTCCCTTCAGATGCACCTCAGACACCATCTTCTACAGGAAACCTTTTCTGATCTCCCCAAATTTTAATACCCTCCCACCAATGTTATTTTATATTGAACTTCTTTTTGGATTCACAATGCATATGTGTGTGTGTGTGTGTGTATTTTTAACTTTATATTTCTGTTTTCTAAACAGTATTTTTAGGTGAACTATTTTAGTATATAAGCATATTATAATTAGGGATTTTTCATCTTTTTATCTGTATCTTCAATATCTAGCATAGTGCTTGGCACACAAGTGATTAATAAATATTTGTTAATTGATTAAATACTGGATTTGGTGTCAGAGGAGCTGGGTTTAAATCCTTCCTCAACACTTACTACCAGTATGACTTTGGGTAAGTCATTCTGTAAAATGAGTAGTTTGGACTAGAGGACTTCTAATGTCACTTTTAGTTCTAAATGATCCTTTTCTCAAAACTAGATAATGTAGATTTAAAACTGACTTTGTATATTAGATGTATAATTGCTTTGTTTTATAATTTCCCTCTTCTTTCCCATTCCCTTCCACTTTTCTTTTGGAAGTATATCTTTACCCACATATCTTAACTGGAAAGGATTTAAGAGATCATCTAGTTCAGGGATTCTTAACATTTTTTGGTCATGGATCCCTTTGGCAATCTGAGAAACCCATGAATCCTTTCTCAGAATGTTCTTAAATGCATAAAGCAAAATTCAAAGAATTACATAGCAAACCAATCATATTGAGATGTGGTTGATCAAAATATTAAGAGAATAGGTTACCCATAACGTGGGGATTTTATGAACCTCTGATTCTTTGATTTCAGAGATGAAGAAATAGAGATTCAGAGAGATCAAATAACTTCCCTGAGGTTACTCATGTAGTTATTGTCCGAGGTGGAATTTGAACCTAAGTACTGTGATTCTAGAGCCCAAGATCCTTCTTCTTAACACTTCTCTCCCTCTTTCCCTTGTTCTTCCGTTACTTTTAACTCCTCAGATTTCATCCTTCTCTCTTTCTTGAATCAACCCTATTTATGGTAATATATACATGTTACATAATACATACCATATTTTATATATATATGTGTGTGTATGCATTTATATATATATAATCTATTACTTATGTTTACAGCTCTTCTTTTCTCCTTAATCTTTTTTTTTCAATTAAAATTCACCTTATCTCACTTGTGTTGGAAGAAAGGAATTGGGCCCAGTGGAGCTGACCAGCCTAGTCAAGTTGAGGTTTATTTGTGAGGTCATTAGGAAGGTTTCTGTTGTCACCAAGATAAGTCTGATTCAGAGGGGAAGCTGGTTGTACCTGTTAGACTAGAAGGAGGTGAGTGCCATGGTCAACATCTGATTGACCAGTCTATGAGGACAAGCAATATGACATGGTTTGGGGCTGAAGAACCAATTAGTGTTCTACATTGGCCGCCAAGTGAACACTCAGATATTTATATATATATATATATATATATATATATATATATATATATATATATGTATATAGTGTAGAGGATTTACTGGAGTAAAAAATTCCCCAGAATTTGGATTAAAATACCTTGCATTCATAAGGGTACAAATGGAATATTGGAGATAATAAGGGTTTTTTGGCATATGTAAATTATATAATTACATATATATAGTATATAATTATATATTTTGTGCATTACATATTTATGTATATATAATTATATAATTTGTATATTATATATTTATGTGTATATAATATGATTATATGATTTATATATTATATATTTATGTACATATAACATAAATTATATGATTATATGTAATTATTATAATTTGATAATTGTACTGAGAATCACTTTATATAGGCAAGGCAGTTAGAAAAAAGCTGCTGGATTTAGAATCAGGAAGATTTGGATTAAAATCTGGTCTCTTACATTTACTAACTATTTAAGTCACCCCACCACTGTGTGTTGGGCAACTCCCTAGATTTTATATACTAAATTATAGATGCATCGCATCTTCTGTTATTTGAGGGATTTCTTGCTCTGGAGTTCCTCACTCTAGGGATTAATCACTCCATTGATTCTCTGCTTGTGTTCATGCTGCTGCCTTGATAAACCAAATGGAAAAGTCTCTTGTGAACTAAGCTCATGATTCTTAGTGAGCGTGGGACAACACTTCTCCAATAAAACACATTTTAATTTACTATTAAAAGCTTCCTTTTGTCTAATATAGTAATATTGAGGCTTCTAAGTCCCCTGTGGCTTTTTAATGTGTATAAAGCCTGGACTCTGGAAAGGTGTCTAATTTCTGTATTATCTGTCTAATCATCTCTTATACTAGACTTTTCAGGGCATTTGTTAGTAGTGTGTCTCTTGGTTATTGTTGACAACATTATCATTATTGTTAATACTGCTGGTCTGGTAAGTTGAGTATCTGAACTTTGGGCTAGACTTGTCCAAAACTCATTTGGGTCCAGCTCTGTTGGGCCCCATGGACAATATGTGCCAGTCCCTTGTATCCTGCACTATCTCTTAAAGTCTGTCTCAATTCCTGTTTATTACTTCCATGTCCATCTCATCCCTTGCAGTTTTCTTTTTCTTTTGCCTTCAGTCTTTCCCGACATCAGTTCTCAAATTGGTACAAGCAGCCCTGAAAGTCCTGAGATCCTTTCAGTGGGCCCAAAAGTTAAAAACTATTTCCATAATAATCAAAACATTAGGGGCCTGGTAAAATTCTTTTCCCTCTTCCATTTACCTGTCTAAGACTGAATTTTCTTTATATACTATCTAAATGACATATTGCAACAGACTGAATGCAGAAGCAGATATAAGAATCCTGCTGTTTTGTTAACTCAATGTTAAAAAGATTTGCAAAAATTTGAGAATTGGTCACTCTTATTAAATTTTTTGTTTTAGAAAATAAATGGTTTACTATTGTTATTTTAAATGAATTAATAAAGAAATATTTTAAAAATTGATCAGTTTTAATTTATAATTCAGTAAATATTGATAGGTATAATCCATGTTAACAAAAGTTCTTTGGAGTCCCCAATCATTTTAAAGAGTCTATAAAAGGAAGGACAGCACAGTGGATAGAGCGCTAGTCCTGGAGTCAGTAGGGCCTGAGTTCAAATTCAGCATCAGACACTAATTGTGTGGGTCTGGGCAAGTCACTGAAAACTGATTGCTTCAAAATATATATACATATATAAGAAAATATAAATTTTTTAAGATTGCAAAGGGGGTCCTGAGACCAAAAAGTTTAAGAACTACTGGGCTGGAATGTTAGAATTTAAAGGAACTTCAGAAGTCTAACCCTGTCATTTTCCAGAGGAAGAAACAGACATGTTCAATTTTAACAGTTTAGTCATTATATGGCACAACAGACTAGTGCAAAGTCATTGCACAGCTGGATGGCCTGGTAGCTAATAATATTGCTATGGAGGGTACCTGTTTGCATCAAAGCAGGCAGGCATTTGAGGAATGCATTGCTTCAGTGCATCTCTGTCCCTGTTAGTGCTAGCATCTATGATTTAGTATATAAAATTTAGGGAGTTGCCCAACACACAGCAGCGGTGGGGTGACTTAAATAGTAAATGTGAGAGACCAGATTTTAATCCCAGGTGCCCCTGTGTCTAGGGTTGTAGGCAGGGATCAGACTTTATAACTGCCAGTTTGTCTCTAGGTGACTGGGTACAACAGTAGGTGGTGGAGCCAAACCTGGAAATCTTTTTGCCTCATCAGCCAGCAGGTATGCACTTCTGTGTCAGTTGGGCATTGGGAGTGGGAGGGGAGGAAGGGAGAAAAGAGAGAAAGTGGTGGGGTGGGGAAGAGTTGAATTAGCAGAGAATCTCAATTAAAGGTCTTTTGATTTTATCAATACATTGCTTTAATTCCATAATTGGGACTTTATTTCATGAGGGACA
This sequence comes from Myrmecobius fasciatus, assembly GCA_023553655.1. Taxonomy (NCBI): domain Eukaryota; kingdom Metazoa; phylum Chordata; class Mammalia; order Dasyuromorphia; family Myrmecobiidae; genus Myrmecobius; species Myrmecobius fasciatus. The sequence goes on from JAJPUD010000952.1 coordinate 198,539, forward strand.
AGGGCATAACCCATCCAAGCAGTGGTAATTAGTTCTAAGAAAGGTAAAAAATAATACTTTAAGGGACAGTTATGTAGAGGCAAGTGTGATAATTCAGAGAGGTATCTCTGGGCAGCCAAAATTCAGACATTAATTAATCAAAAATAAATAAAATAATAAACTAATAAAAACATCTTTAATTCAGGCAGACCAAGAGGGAGAGGGAAGCTGCTTATAAATCACTAATTGGACCCACCAAGTCAGGGGAAATGGGGAACTAACTAAAGGAGAGGGGCCAAGAATCTTCTTGTTTAGTCCTGTCTGTTGTTGTTGTTGTTGGTTTGTTTGTTTGTTATTTTTTGGCAAGGATACTGGAATTATTTGCCATTTCCTATTCCAGCTCATTCTGTAGATGGGAAAACTGAGATAATCAGGATTAAATGACTTGCCAGCTATAAGCCTCTGAGTCTGCATTTGAACTCAGGTGTTGCTGACTAGTGCTCTGTCTATTGGGCCATCTAGTTGCCTAGGTGCAGAGAATGTGATAAGAACCCGAAAGGGGGAGTGGATGGGAAAGGTTGTTAGTTCTTTCCTCCTCTGGAATCTCTTCTAGTTTAACATTTAGATACAGGGATAACTGTTCAGTATGGACTTTTAAAAGTCCCTTGTCTATATTTATAACAGGGCTTCTTAAACTTTTTCTTTTCACCAAAAATATTTACATGACTCTGGACATAAAATTATATAAAATAGGTATACAAGTCAAACATTTACTGATAATAAATTATAATCTCACTATCCCCACATTCAATTACAAGATCCCAAGCCACAGTTTAAGAGGCAGGGATCTAGAGAAGGATAAGTGTACAAGTGTAGTTATCTCTTTGAATAAGATGCGAAACTGTTCTGTTGCATGTATAGTTTCTAATTTTTTTTTAAAAGTATTCTATACAAACTAAGGATACTCCATAGATTTTAAATGAAAGCTCACGTGAGAAATAAGGGATCTTCCTCAAAGGAAAAGAACATTGGGAAAGTATTAAGCCTTGGCTCTAATGTGTGAAAAGGAGATCTAGCATTGGAAAGTTCCTTAGAACTCTGATTTCCAGCAGAGTAAACAGACTTGTCCAAGGTGATGTAAGTGTCAATGGCAAAGTCAGGGTCTGAACCCAGTTCCTCTGACTCAAAAGCTAGTGCTCTTTATTGTTTACATCTGGGATTTAAAGGTTTAAGAGACAAATACTTCTGATTCTCTGGAGATAGGAAGAGGAAGATGGTCAACAGGACTGTGACTTTGAATTCGCAGAAGCTGGGTTAAGTTGTTTGAAACTTCAAGATTTTTTCCCATTCTCTTTCTATTCACTGGAAACCTTGTTGTTAGTGGAGCTGCTTCTCAGCCATCTCTTATTTTTGTTTTCAATCCAAGAGTATTTACATTCTCTCCAGTGAGTTTACATTTTCTCCAGAGAAGCAACACATATATCAAAATATACACAAAATTGACCCTACCCAGAGAGTTCATCTGAATTCCATTTCTTCTTTTGTTCTTGATATATAAATTCCTGACATTTCTCTTCCAGTCTTTTTTTTAAAGATCACTCACTTTTTACATGTTTGTCCTGAATGTTATTTAGCAATCCTAGTGAAGAAGTGGTCTTGGACTGGACAACAGGACAGAATTTCCCAGGGAATAAATCAAACCTGATTTATTCTAGTAGAATTTACTACCCTAGCATGCCCTCAAGGATGAGGGCAGGGCAGCTGTATGTTGTTTATGTCTATGATGTGTCTGCAGAGAACAGGTAGATGGAAGGAGAAGTCTGCCTTGTGCATGTTTAGGCAAACCCTTTCTTCCCAACTCCTGCAGGAGACCTGGATAGCGGCCCACAGTGCAGCCATCCAACAAATGTTCCCAATGTCCAGTCAAGGTCAAACGTTTGCTTGCCTCATTACTCTTCAGTTCAGACGTGAAAAGTTAAAGAACTAATAAATTCTCTTGTTTAATGCTGTTGAAAACTTTCCTTCTAGGGCTACTTCCAGCAAATTAGAGAAATTTCTAATGTCCGAGTTAATTTCCATCCCCAAACTCTTTGGATATAATAAGGATAGTGTGGTGTGTAAAATGCAATAAAGAAAAGCTGAGGAATGGCCTTGGAGAAAAATGCACTTTATTGTTAATAAAACAGCTCAGACTGGCTCCCTCATGAAGAGTAGTGCCCCCCAGAGAAGGAGGGACCCTCATGAATAAGGTATATCAAAAAAGGAGTCTTGTTGAGTGTGAAGAAAAGATGATAGATTGTAGGGTTGCAGCAGGAACATTATGATTGGCTGTACTGAGAAAAGTGCAGGTAAGGCTAATGGCTCCCTCTCTAACAGTTAAGAAATGTTAATTATTTTATGGAGGTCCATCTGTACCCTGTAGTCTTTGCTAGGGGGACTATAACCAACAGATATGCTCTCTCCCTGGAAGAGATAAAAATTCCCTTAACTAAATAAAAACAGGAAAGAATAAACTATCTTTTGGGGATGGTAATTTTGGGGGTCTAAACAAATGGATGTCCATGAAGTATCCAACCAGCATGAGAGATAACCTTTTTTTTTAAACTAGGGCCTTCCTAAACTTTTTCCAGTCAGGACTCCTTTTCACCTGAGAAATTTTTGTATAACCCTGAGTGTATAGATATATAAAATAGATATACAAATTAAACATATACTGATAACATATCATAATTTCATGACCTCCACATTCAGTTATATGAACACAAGTGGGATTGAGACCCACAGTATAAGAAGCTTTTTTTTTTTTTGGCATTTTGCTGGGGCAGTTGGGTTAAGTGACTTGCCCAGGGTCACACAGCTAGGGAATGTTGGGTCTGAGACTTGAACTCAGGTCCTCCTGACTTCAGGACTGGGGCTCTATCCACTGTGCCACCTCGATGCCCTGAAGCTTTGTTTTAAACTAAACTAACTTTAAGGTAAGTCATCTGTATTCCTGAGCTCTCCTTAAGCCAACTGGATTTCTAAGCTAAACTCAAACCAGGAAAATGCAGATCCAATTATAAAATGAATATAAAATAAAATCAGTTACATTGTAGTACCAATATAGTAGAAATCAAGTCAGAGGTAATAATACTTTTGGTATTTTCACAATAGGGATCTAAAGTTTTGTTGATAGAAACAACTCCTAGATGAATATATCCCCTCTACCGAAGGAGCATTTTCTTTACAATTTGAGGCAGGATTTGAATTCAGATCTTCCTGACTCCAAGTCCAGCACCTTTCCCACAATCCTGCTTATCTCTCTTGTAACAAAGACAAGAATTAAATGTTTAAAAAGTTATATTTAATTTCTGTGATATTTAAAAAGAGAATCATAATTTTGGGGTAATTTAATCATTTTATTAATAATGTAAGCATTTTAATAAAAAGGACAATAGTATTCTTGAATGTCAAAGGCAATCATGGAGGCAGATTCAGTTTATCTGCCCTTTGGGAGAGAGGCTATATTCTTATTATTTGTCCTTTGTTCTTGACATGGGGAGATGATTCTATGACATGCAAGTGATTAGATTTCAATGAGGATGAACTATGCAAAATCACCAATCTCACTTTTTCTTCCAAAGCCATCTGAGTCCAGTGACTCTGGATACAGTGGGAGATCTGGGCCTTTTAAAGTTAAGTTTAAATTAAGTTTTCAGTTAAGGTTTTTAACAGTCTTAGTTTGATTGTTACTACACCATTTTGTGATTAAGGCTAGGTAACAACTGCCACAGAGAATGGCCTCTTTTACCCAGTCCCCCCTCAAAAAAATCCAATCTGGCAGGGGAAGACCCTCAGGATTTCTGGTCAAAACAGAAACAGTTGCTATTTACATATACTTTGAGATAATCTGGGCTCAACTGGGGTTGATAGGGATCTATTAATTAATGAGAACCAGAGTGATATGGGTTTAAGACATGGTCAATGGCTAGAGGAAATCTATCTGGTAAATCTCAAGTGACTGAGATGTTTCAGCCATCAAAAAAAAAAAAAAGTATACTCTTTTGGGCAGAGAACTCACAGATAAGGGTATGAAACTATATGAAGGAAGGAAGGAAAAGAGGGAGGGAGGGAGAAAAGGAGTGAGGGAGGGAGAAAAGGAGTGAGGGAGGGAGAGGGGAAGGGAGAAGGAAGGAAGGAAAGAAAAAGAGAGAAAGAAAAAGAGAAAGGGAAAGAGAGAGGAAAGAAGGAAGGAGGGAAGGCATTGCCAAAATGACCAGTTTCAGTTGGATCCCCAGCTCTACAGCAACAACATCCTGGTTGGTTAACATCCGTATATCTAGACTATTACCTGTCTTGGGAAATATATTCAAAGAATTTATCACTGTCCAACCTGAGTAGAATACAATGGCTTCCCCACTTAGGTGGGGTCTGAATAAGATTAAGAAAATTAATCCTATCTCATTATTAGTGATGTCCTTCAAGAGGCTGAACTTTTGAAATCAGGACTTTAGAAAAAGGGGGGAACTCTGGGTCTCCCCTAATCATTGGTGATTAATAATCATTTCTCTCATGTCTAAATTGAAATATTACAGGGCCTCTTCAATCACACAAAGGAAATGGATTTAACAATCCACATAGGAAAAAAACCACATGACTAAAAAATGCATGTTGTCTAGATTAAGTCTGGGTTAGGCTTTCTTGGTTAATTCCCAGAAATTGGTTTATGAAAATAGCTTAGTCTTAATTGTCATCACTATGGTCATGAGTACCCTTGGCATAAAAAAGCATTGTATAATAGGCGCTCTATAGAATTACCAGAAAAGTGCCTATTATGATAGTGCAGTGAGCACATAAACACATGGCCCAAAGGCATTATAAAAAAACAAAACAACTACCTTTATGACCCCCCCTTTTTTTATCACGCTGTCCCCTCCCCCTATCTACATTTGAAGGAGTAAAATTTTAGAAATCAAATCAAATGTAAAAGCTAACCCCTCCGTTCCAAATCTGTACTCCTACATTATATAAAGCATTTGTGCCTCTTATCATTAGCAGCTATTTGAGAAAAGTTTAGGGGTGTTGGATGAGTTTAGGATCCAGTAACTTGCTCTCAGATTCCATTTGGATGATGCTAGGTTTCAGAAGCAGATCTCTAATTTTGTTGCATACAAATGCAAAGATGGAAACTATAAAACAAAACAAAAAATAGCTTAAATCTACTATTAATAGCACACTGTGTGCAAGTGTATAGGTGACAGTGCCAGATTTCATGTCAGGAAGGCTTATTCATGAGTTCAAGTTGGGCCTTAGACATTGCTTGAGTGATGCTGGACAAATCACTTAAAGCTGCCTCAGTTTCCTCATCTGTAAGGAAATGACAAATCTCTTCAGCGTCTTTGTCAAGAAAACCCTAAATGGAATCACAGAGAGTTAGACATGACTGAAAACAACTAGACAGTCACAAATATATATATATATGTGTGTGTGTGTGTGTGTGTGTGTGTGTGTGTACAGATATACCGATATTCAGATGATATTAATGGTATTCATGATCTGTATTAGATGAAACAGATGAAGAACTATTTCTTCATTTGTTAAGTTCTCACATCCTAATAGGAGGAAGATAATATTTTAGAATGGTTCAAGGGTATGAGGGAATCCCAAAAGTCCAGGATCCTTAGGCAGATGGTAAAGTCTTGTTGGTCCTAATGGTCCTGGCAGGATTGTAGTTGGTAATTCCTTTCTCATCTAACCATTGAATAGTTAGATCTACCCCAACAGCTTGTGGGGATGGATGGGATTGGGTCTACACCTGTAGGGATAGGGTCAGAAACAAGGAGGCTTAAGTAGAAAGGGGGCAGAAGGGTGAGGAGGGAAAGGGGATGGCTCTTTAGGGATTCCAGAGCAGTGGGCTGGGGCTGGATGGAGTAATGAAATGCATATTGAACTTGGAATCAGAGCCATGAAGTGCCTGTCATGCTGGATACCTTTATCCACTTCTGTTTAACATCTCTTCCTGTGCAGCTTAGACTCTTATTCTTTGCTTCTTCTTCCCCTTCCGTTCCCTTCCTTTTTTCTCCCTTTCCCCTTTCTTTCTTTTTCCTTTCCTCTCTTTCCTTTCCCTGTTCCTTTTTTACTCTCTGCTTTTTTCTGTCTCTATCTATCTCTCTGCCTTTCTCTTCCCAACCTCACCTGAGGCTTAGTTGCCAATTTAAAAATTATCTGTATCGAAGGTGATGTTTTTAGATCAAGCTTTCAACCTGAGGTTCAAGGGTGACCTTTTGCACTATTTTATGTATTGCTTGGCTGAATGACTGAAACAAAAATAAATGAGACAGAACCTAAAATGTATTGGGTTAAAAAATGTTGTGTCTTTGTAGGCTTAGAAGGAGCCCAGAGACCATCTAGCTCATCCATCACTATGTTCTTATCTTTTAAGCCTTTTCATTCATTTGATTTTGATTTTTGCTTTAATGAGTCTATAACCTGCTTGTATAGAGAAGTGATTAAAAAATCACCTACATCAGTAACCAGTTGCTTCCTGTCAAAGATAGAACAGTTTCATTTTTTATTGTGTTGCTTGATGCTTCTTTCTATGTTCTTTTCAGATCTTTTCTTAAAAAAGAATTCATGTAACAAAAGCATGACATTTCTGAGTGGTCTGTACTCCTTTGGTGTGATTGGAACACTGAATCTGGTGTTAGAAAAACCTAGCATAAATCTGACACAGCTGTGTGGCAAATCATTTAATCTCTCTTTACCTTAATTTTCTTAACTATTAAATAATAAGGGTAATAGCACCTACTTCCTCAAGTTGTGAGAATCAAAGGAGATGTTTTTAAAGTACTTTAGCACAGTGCCTTGCACTTAATAGGTGCTTTATAAATGCTTTCCCCTAACTCCCTTTCTCCCAAAGTTAAGTTTTATAATGGGAATTTCCAAAATTATTGTCAATTGGGTTGTTGGGAATTTATTTTCTGCAAGACCAGAGGACTGAGTCCGGAACATGTACAAACTGTTTTAATCCAGTAGCTTAGTTAAACTATCCTGAGGCAGTGAATTGTTCTTGCTGCCAATTTAGGCTGTATTTGAATTATTGCCAGTGAGGCCAAATGTAGGAAAACATATTTGTATTATTAATAAACACACTTAGTTATTCTGGGGAGTGGATCTTCTGATTTAGAAAACATTTCCTGATTTCAAAATTGAACCATCACTACCATACTGACTTATCAAATATGGTTTAAGGGAAGGATTGTAGGAATTCCAGGCAGTTGATGCTTCATTTCACTTTATAATGTTTTGGGAGCTTTTATAGGAAATTTTTAAGGATTTTTTAAAAAAATGTTTTTACAAAGTGGGGAACAATTGTTTGATTCCTCTTTCCATTCTTTCCTCTATCTCCCTTCCCTTCTTGTGCTAGACAGAGAGGAGTCATGAACTTTGAGTTATTAAGGATCTCAGAGAACATCTGTGCCAAATCCTGAATAGTAGTATTTTCTACATCCCCATGTGATCACCCAAGTTCCACTTGAAGACTTTTAGTAATGAGCATAATTTCCGGGGTAGCCCATTCCACTTTTGGATAGCTCTAATTGTTGAGAAAATTTCCGTTAAATTAAGCCAAAATCTGTCTCTCTGCAGGTTAAAAAAAAAAAAAAAAAAGCAAGAAAGAAAGAAAAAGAAAGAAAAAAAAAAAAAACATTGTTCAGCTAATTGATGTTATTTATTAAAATGTGGTGCCCAGAATTGAGTATAAGATTCCGTATGTGGTCTGGACCAGGACAGAGTCTTGAAACACTAGTCTACCTCCTCTTCTATACATTATACTTCTGTTAATATAGCTGAGATCACATTAATTTTGTGTCATTTACTCTTTGTGTCAAGTAATCTAATATATTTTCATTCAGAATCTCTCCTGTTTAGTGCAAAGAAGGTTAGAAAGGAAATCAGAGGGAAACATTATATTTCTGGCTCTGTCAAATCTTTTAGCTTATCTCAATCTCAATTATCTGATTTGCAAAAGGAGGAGAAAGGAAGGTTCCTTCTAGGTCTAAAAAATTCTGAATATGTGTGGTATAGGGCAGCATGTGTATTTACTGTTCTAATAAAACGTGGTATCACTGAGAGGGCTCCAAAGCTGAAGTCAGGAAGATCTACCTTCAGATTTCAGCTCACAGAAAGTATGACTTATAAGTGTCCCTGAAGAACTCATTGATCCTCTTTGTACCTCAGTTTCCTCATCAGTAAAATTAATGGGATGTTCTAAATGGCCTCAAAAATCCTGCTCTCCTTCTATGATCCTGCAATCTAGGTAAAGCAGAGTTGTTGGTTTTTTAATTTAATGAGTATATATTTCTACATACAAAAAAAAGAAAGAACATTTCCATATACGAAATATAACAAAAAATTATATATATATATATATATATATATATATATATATATATATATATATGAAATCTTTGGGGGGGGTGGGAGAAATACAGGTTGTTTCAAAAGTCTTATTGCTGTTTTAAATTATTAAAGTTATAATTTTACTAATTCTTTTGAGATATCCTATATAATAAATTCAATATATTCCTTTTTTTGGTAAAGCAAATTTCAAAGTAGCCTGATCATTAAAAAAATTGCTTTTGGTATTATTGATATTTTTAGAAATTGTGTTTCAATATGAACACAGTTATTTTTAAACAAATTTTAAAGTCAGTCTTATTTTTTTTTTTTTGTAGCATCTTTTTTTGGTGAAAGCTTTGTGGAACTGAACGGCATAGAAACTTCTCCGGACTTATCTCTTCACTTAAAATTTCAAACCAGTAAACCACATGGATTACTTTTTCTAGCAGCTGGAAAAGATGATTATTGTGCAGTGGAACTCATTTCAGGAAACCTACGGGTGCATTTATTTAAAATATTTATATTTGGATATATAGTTATATAAAATGATGAATATATTATATATAATAAACCTTTGTATTTATGTATATGTAAATTGAGAGTAAGTAGCTATATTTATCATATGACACAATGAATAAATATTATATAATATTTATATTCTATATGACATTGTTAATATTTACTACAGATAATAAAATTTATATTTATTCTATATAAAATAAACATATAGTATATATATAATAAAAATTTGTATTTATGTATATATAATATGGCACAGCTAGGTGACACAGTGATTTAGTTTCTGGTGCTGGTTCTGGAGTCAAAATTTGAATTCAAACATAGTCTCAGACATTTACTAACTGTTAGACTCTGGGTCAGTCACTTAACCCCAGTGAAGCTGTAAAATGAGAAGGAAATAGCAAACCATTCTAGTATCTTTGACAAGCAAACCCCAAATGGGGTCACAGAGAACTGGACATGACTGAAATGATTCAACAACAATAACAAATGTACATTTGTGTGTGTGTGTGTGTGTACATATATATATATATACACATATACATAATATAATATGTATATTACGTAACATAAGCAATATAAAACAAATATAAATATACATATGTATACGAGCATATGTATAATAAAATATTTATATGTATTCATCAATATGGGAGATTGTAAGGTGTTTAACATAACTTTTAAAAGGGGAGAAAATCATGGAAAAAAGAAAAAAAGTTTAATACATAAATGGGCATAGAGAGGTAGGTGGCACAGTATATACAGGGCTAAAACTTAGAGTCAGGAACTTTTAAGTTTAGATCCAGTCTTATACACTTACTTCCTGACTCTGTTCAAGTCACTAAGTTACTTAACTACTGCCTGCTTTAGTTCTCCATCTGTAAAAGTACCTAACTCCCAGGTTTCTTGGGAGAAAAAAAATGAGAATATTTGTAAAGCTCTTTGGAAACCTTAAAACATTATAATAAATGCTTTTTATTGTTGTTATTTACGGACTTTAATATTCATATCATTATCTACCTTTGTCAGCTTACTTCAGTAGTTATAACCTTAAAGTTTAGTCTTATCTTACTTGCCATTTAGGTTATAAAATGGAAGAGTTATAGTAGCATCCAGTTTTATTGTACTGTTTCTGTAAAGAGCCCCTGTATGCTCAATGCTTAACTATAAATATAAGTAAATATATTAATATTGATTTTATTTAATATTATTACTAAATAATGATAAATATAAATATTAAAGACAGGGAGACATGATTGGTTAATTCTAATTTCCCTTTTTCCAGGTGAGAGTGAATTTGGGTGCAGGTGAATTAGTGCTACATTCTCAACAAAAATCATACCTGGATGACTTGGTGTGGCACGTGGTTGAATTACATCATGCTGGTGATACTGTCACTTTGATTGTTGACAAACTCCATAGGACCAGTGGTATAATATCAGGGAGGATACCTGGATTGACTATTCAACAAGGAATATATGTTGGAGGGAGCGGCGATCTTGATGTTCCTTACTTGGAAGGACACTCCAATTTCCGAGGATGTATGGAGGATGTGATATTTAACCAGCATGAGATTCTCAACAACCTCAGGTCCTACCCTGGACTTAAGAAAGTTTATGAAGTATCATTGGGATGTAGCGATGAATTCTTTGCAGGTGAAAATGAAGCTGTCAATTTCTTTAGCTCCAAATCTTATGTTGCTTTCCCAGGGTGTAACATCAAGGGAGAAGGACTCTGGGAATTCACTTTTCAGACTGGAACTGACCAGGGTTTGCTTCTGTATCAGTCTGGAAGATCAGGGGACTTCATCGCTCTGGAAATAGAAGCTGGAGTCCTTCAGGTACATGTTGGAAGGAATCAGACTAAAACTAAACTTCGTTCCCTTAGCTTAATCAGCAGCAATGAGTGGCACTTTGTTCAACTGCGCTCCACTGAGAGGTATTTCAGCTTGTTGGTTGATGAAGAAAGAGTTAAAATGTCCCTGCCTCTGCACAGCAGGGCATTTGAATGTAAAGGTCCGCTCTTTGTGGGAGGTGTGGATAACAGTGTCCGGGCAGAAATCAAAAAGTTAGAGTTTACCTCTCTTTCTAGGAAGTCTGCCAGAGGCAGCTCCTTTAAAGGCTGCTTAAGAAGCTTGAAGGTTGATTTGGAAAAGCTATCACTAAAGAATGCCCTTGTTTCCAAAGATATTTCAGCTGGATGCAATACTAAAAACAGTGATGTTTCAAGACTTCCTGTCACAACGACTGAAAAAATGGTACTTCAGACAAGAGCTCCCTCTTCTAGCAGTTTTCCTGAAAGCTTCAAATCTTCCCTTCAAGAGGACAGCAGCAATTTCTTGGTTTTAAATAACTTGGTAGTTCAGGAAGGTGGACATGCTCCAATTGAAAGTAAACATATTAAGATGAATTTGGAATTTAAAGAATTAGAAATTCATCATTCCCAAGTGCTGTTTCAAATTAAGGAAAAACCTATCCATGGAGATTTAAGATTAAATGTTGCCCCTGAATCCCAGGTGAAGGCAACTTTTACAATGTTAGATTTGTGGCAAGAAAGGGTTTTGTATGTCCATGATGGCTCTGAGAGTACCAGAGATCATTTTGTATTCTCTATCTCTGTCAGCAAAGAGAAGGAAGTTCCTTTCCATTTGCAAAGAAATGATCAGTATGTATTTAACATTACTATTTCTCCAGTAAATGACCCCCCAGAGCTTTCCCTTCCGGAAGGAAATTTGCTCCTTCTGTTAGAGAACTCCAAGAAACGACTGATGTCTAACATGATAGAGGTGTTGGATCCAGATACCAACCCACTGGACCTGACTTTTTCAGTACTTGGAAACTTCAATGTTGATACTGGTTATTTAGAAAACTCTCAGCATCCTGGAAAAATAATTAATACATTCACAAATGAGGATTTACAACATGGAAGAATTTTTTATGTGCATCATGGGCTCCAGAATTCTCGTATTGTTCTGCGAGTAAGTGATGGAGAGTTGGTTAGTAATACAATTGTATTACGTGTCAAAACCATCCCTTGGGATTATGAAGTGGTAAATAACACTGGTGTGACTGTTCAACAGGGCAACATGGTCCTGATTACTCGGAGCAACTTGTCAGTACAGATTAATGCTGAGGATCAGGGGATGGAGATACGCTATGACATTATCCAACCTCCTCTTTTTGGTCAGATTCAAAGACGAAGTTCCAGTGGGGAATGGAAGCTTGTTAACACTTTTTCTCAACGTTCCATTGATCGAGATCGGGTGAGGTACTGCAGTACCTTTAAAGCATCACAATTGGAAAATGTCACTGATCAATTTACGTTTAAAATTAGCATTGAAAATAAAGTCAGCGAAGAACTGATGTTTCCCATAGCCATAAAGTGGCTGAAATATAAATTAGTGAAAAATGATCCCCTAGATATTGATACAATGGATAAAAAAATATTGACTTCAGATCACTTAATGGTTAAGATGGAGAATATGAAGTTACTTGATAGGAATCTTCATTTTAAATTACTCTCCCTGCCTAAGAAAGGAAAACTGCTGCTTGGTAACAACATTTTAAAACAAAACTCCACCTTCACCCAAAAAAATATTTTAGATAATGAAGTTGCTTACAAACTACTTGAGAAGTCACAGGAAAACACACAGGATTCGTTTAAATTCTTGATTTTTACCAACTATGTAGAATCAAAAGTTTATATCTTCACAATAAATATCAAAGCAGATCACAATCATGTTATTTTAACTAACAAAGGATTTTCTGTAACTGAAGGGGAAGGGAAGTTAATCACCAAAACAGAGTTATTCGTGCAAGCTTTGAGGAATCAGATTTTCCATTATAAAATTACCAAGAGCCCTCAACATGGGAAGCTGAAGCTTATTAATTTTTCAGATTCACTAGAAAGTAATGATAATATTACTACTTTCACCAATCAGGATATTATCGGTGAACGTTTGCTGTATATCCATGATGACTCTGAAACTGTGTATGATGAATTCCTTGTTACAGCATCCGCCAAAGAACCAGGAGATGAGGAAACTAGGTTGGGTCTTGAAATCAAAGTAAATATTTCTGTGAAGCTGAAGAATGATGAAAAGCCTGTGCGTGTGGTGGATAAAGTATTTCATGTGGTAAGAAATGGTCAGCGCTTATTGACCTTGATGGATCTTTGTTACCATGATCCTGATTCAGATTTTAATGATAGACAGTTGCTGTATACCAGGCGGGGTATTCCAAATGGGGATCTGGTATTAGCTAGTGATCCCAGTCAAAAGCTCTACCAGTTCAAACAAGAAGACTTAGAGGAAGGTCGTGTGCTCTTCAGGCACCACGGGGCAGATAATGCCCGATTTGTTCTGTTTGTCACAGATGGCATCCACTACACGTACTCCCTTCTGGAGGTCAGTGCTTCAGAGCCCTACCTGCGGATAGCCAACAACACAGGATTGCTTGTGCTAAAAGGAAGGGAAAATACGCTCACCACTGCTAACCTTAGTGTTAGCACGAATCATGATATTAGAAGTGACGCGGAGATCAAATATGAGATCTTTTTGCTTCCAAAGCATGGCGGAGTCTTGGTGAAAAATAGACTGTCGACTTCATTTTCCCAACACGACTTGAAGCAAGGACATGTGATTTATAAACATTATAATAACAGCGTCCTTGCTGATAGGTTCAACTTGACTGCAAAAGTTAAAGATACACACCTGGATATTGGAATTCATATCCAGGTGTACTTGGAAAGCCACCAGCATCCTCCCAGAGTTGTTCACAGCAAGAACCTTCTAGTTGAAGAAGGCAAATCAGTGAAACTCAGCAGAAGAAACCTCCAGGTATGCTTAGAGTACATGGATACATGCTTATGCTCTATAGATTGACTCAGGGAGCCTATAATATCAATCATGATCAGTCTTCCACAACCACTGGGACTGGTCTTTTATGCCTGTGAAAGATATTTATAAACTAGCTCTATTTAACTCTTGCCCTGAAATTATGACCTTTAGTAAAGGGAGAGTGTCATATAGGTGTATGATGAGAAAGTTCCAGATTTTCGTTTGGGGAATTTTCCCATTATTGGAAAAGGAAATGGAGTAGTTATTAAAGTATTTTTATTGGTACCATAATTCACTTTATCTCAAAAATATTAATGTAACAACTTTATCTTTAAACACTTAGATCAATTTAAGAAAGTAGAATTATTCTAAAACTCCTAAAAATAGCAGTAAAATAATGTAATTTATCTTCCTAGAAAGGCAGCCACAAAACGTGATGTACAGAGTTCTGAAGATGGACAGATTTGGGATTTTTCATGCCATCACAGCAAAGGATATCAGAGATGAAAGTCCTCAACTTCAGGAAGGAATCCCCATTTTTTGCCATAAGTATTTGAGACTTAGCTAGTACATGCTTGCTGGTCATAGCTAAAAGGTTATATAAGGAGCTATAAAAGCTCCTTGAAGCTATGAATCTATAAGAACTATGATTTATAAGAGAGAATGATGAAAATAGACAGTTATTCATCTTCTCTAAATCCCTGGGTTCAAATCCCACTCCTGAGAATGACTGCTTATGTGGAGTCTTGGTTAACTTAAGCTCTGTGGGTTTCATTTTTACCATCAAGAAAATGAGAGGATATAAATTATATTATCTGGCTTCTGAGATCCCTTCTCCCCTAGCTCTAAAGCTATAATTCTCTGCATACAAACTTTATTTTAAGGCGAGTGGAAAAGAAGTAGGGAATAGAGATTCCACTCCAAGAAGTTGATTGAATCATAAATTAAGAATAAGTGGAAGCAACACTGAGGAGTTTTTGCCAGTCCTTTTTAATTTTTCTAAAATTTCTATTAGTGATATTTACATAACCACCACCAGGGGTCTCACATGGATCACTGTGGTAGAACCCAGTCTGTTATTACCTAAGAAGCAAGTTTTGCTTTCATATTAAATTGAAAGAAAATTAGCAAATTTTTAATAAATATTTGTTGAAATGGAATAAAAATAATGATTTGATGCTAATAGATAAATAAAATGACATTAAAAACGAATAATAAATAATAAAGACTTGATCCTGGTTTAGGGAATCACAGATTCATATTTTTTTTTCCTTTAAAGCTAAATTCAATTCATGCAACATATATTAAGTGCCTGATTTGTTCCAGGCACTATGTTACGTACTAGGGATACAAAATGAGGCAAAAGACAGTTTCGGCCCTCAAGGAGCTTACAGTCTAATAGGAAAGATAAGATGTAAACAAAAATATACAAAGCAAGCTATATATAGGATAAATAAGAAATAAAAGAGGGGAAACATTGGAGGGAGCTGAGGAGAGATTATGGAAAGCTTCCTTTAGAAGGTGGGATTTTAGTTGGGAATCAGTGGGTCAATAGCTGGATTGGAAGAGGGGATAGTGTTCTAGGAATGGTGGACAATCAGAAAATAAGAGCCTAAAGAAAGAATATCTCATTTGTGGAACAAGGCCAGTGTCACAGCTGGAGTATTGTATAAGAAGATCAGAGGGGTAGGAGGTGCTAGGTTATAAAGGGCTTTGAATGCCAGCCAGAGCATTTTGGATTTGCTTCTGGAGGCAATAGGGAGCCACAGGAGCTTATTGAGTAGGGGAATGATATGACTTAAGCATTCAGAGCTTACAATTTGTGTTATGGATTTCCTATGAGGAGAGTCATAAGAGCTTTCTCTATTTTTTCCTTTTGAGATGATTGAGAAGGTTAGGGACAATTTTGTGAGTCTAGTTTCCTGCTATAGTACACTGTACTTTTGAATAGATTGGATTAAGTTCTCTGCAAATCTTCTTGACTGACTGCATTGTAACTTAACCCATTCATGAATATTGACCATATGATCATTTAAAACTGGAGAGGAACTCTCTGAAGCCATTATAGTTTAACCCTCTTTAAAAAAAAAAAAAAGTGCATTAAGAAACTGAGACCCAAAGAGGTTGTGTCCAAGGTCACACAGATAAAAAGTAGTAAAAATAGGATGGGTGCATAGTTAAAGAATCTACTTCCTGTCTCCATTTTAATGTGATTCTTTTCTCTGTCTGTTTTTGTATATATCTACTTAAGGTTGTACATGAAAATAATTCTCCATCAGAGCTGGTGTTCATTGTTAAGAACCCCCCAGTCCATGGACAGCTCCAAAAATTTGTCCCAGAAGATAACTTGGATGCTGCTGAGAATTCTCCTTCATCATTTACACAGCAGGATATTGATGATGGCCGTATCTATTATGAGCAGACAGCTTCTGACCAAGAGCAAGATCGTTTTTTGCTGGATGTTACAAATGGTGTCCAAGCCATCAGTGGAGTAGAAATCTTGGTGGAGATCCTCCCTAGGCTTATTCCTTTGGTCATACAGAACTTCACAGTACTAGAAGGTGGCTCTAGAGTCCTTCTGGACGACTTCCTTAAAATTCCAAATCACCATTTTGTGGGAATCGACTGTGAATTTGTTTTAGTTGAATCACCAAAGCATGGTTATATTGAAAATTCTCATTTTCCAAAAGTAAAACTAATGAAATTTACCAGAAAGCAGGTAAGGACCATCTGGGACTGTCTCCATGTTAGGGGTGAGAGAAAAAATTTTTATATAATTTATCATTTAAGAAAGGATTAAGATAATTTTTCATTGTGGCAATTTCTTACATTGAAGTCCTAAATGAAGGAGAGATTTGTATCTAGGACTAGGTGCAAAAAGAGTGGGCTCCCTGAAGCTCCTAGAATTTGATTCAGTCCCGAAAAAATAGGTGGGATACAGATTATATTGAAAAGTACCATTGAATTGGGAATTTGTTTTTGTTTTTCCCATGAAGCACATACGTTCTTTAAAAGTTAGCTACTTTAGCTGGCTTTGATAGACTCTTTGTCAGCCTTTCAAATTCTAAGCACAAATCATTGAAATTCTATATTTGAACCTGGATTTTTTTAAAAATTGATGACATTAATAATTAGCATATTTACAGATGACACACATTTGGATTTTGGTGCTGTAGATACAATGGATCCAAAACATCAACATGTAACTTTCCTAGATATACATTTGTAAAACAATAAAGAGAAGTAATATTGACTCAAAAAACAGCCAAAAGAAAGTTCCAGAGAAAACACAGCTTCAAAAGAAATTTTGTTATGAGATCAATCCTAAAAATATGGTCAATGGAAATAAGATATGAATGAGTATGAAAATAGATCTGCTAAATGTTTATATAAGATATATATACAGATAGACACCAATGTCCATTATATAAATTCATTATTTAAATATATTCGTATTTATGGATTTATAATTATGCTAATATGTAAATATTACGTAATTAGTGTTATATATTATTGTATATGCATTTTTTTAACTCTGGACTTGGCGTTAAGGAATTTCTCATGTTGAAACTTTCTTCTCTGATGAGAATCAGTAATAGGGCTTCAAGTTAGTATTTTGGAGAGTAGCTATTAAAAGGTTAGGTAGTTATACACTGACTGTATATCAAGTGTAGGACCTGAACCTGGATTTTTCTGGTTTTAGGACTGATTTTTTCCACATTATATCATGCTGCCTTCCAAGATAAAATTTAGCAGAAATAAAAATCTTCTTAAGATGGGTATTTTAGTTCCAAATGTCAGCTGCATAAATACAGGATGTAGAAGACTTTGTTTGGTAGCTGTGACATTTTCACTGACCACAGGCTAAAAATAACCACAGGTTATTAGGTAATAACCTGCTGTGAATATTTTTTAAAAGGGTGTTAATGAAGCATTTAAAAAATATACAGAGGAATAAAAATGGGATTCAAAGGGGAACACAGACAATCAGGGGAGCATTGTTACTACCACATTACATTTAATGTAGATTTCTAATTTCATGTGCAGTAATCATTTTCTTAGGCCACATGATCATTTATCAATGTTATAAAAGGTGATTTTTGATCAAAGATGTAATAATCTCACTATATTCTGGGCTGGTCAGACCCCATCTAAAGTAGAGGTGTCCAATATGGGCACTGGGGAACTATATTAAAATGTAATAGGTAAGTGTTTAAAAAAAATAACTACAAAAAATATATGTTGCAACATAGTTCATATTAATTTGTGGTTTTCTAAGTCAGTATATGGCCTGTAGGAATATGTTTCTATTTGAGTTTGACACTACTAATTTAGAGCATTCTATATGATTCTTCATGTCCCCTTGAAGAGCGGCATCAGCATCTGTAGCATTTCTCAAGTAGGGCAGACATAGTGACGAGAGAATTTGAGAAATGTGAGATGAGAAATAGTAGAAGAATTAAGGATAAGAGAAGAATTATAAGAGATGTGGCAGATGCTATTGGGCTTTTATATGAAAGAAGGAATAGAATTACTTGGAAGTGCTTTTAAAAGCTAACCCTAGTACCAATATGTCACTGCTAAAGAGAGATTTTATTTTTGTTTTCAGCTCCAAATTTTCACTCTCCTTATATATATATATATACATATATATATATATAATTTCCTTTTATTCATATGTGTATATATATATATATATATGTAATCCTTTACCCATTAAGAAGGCAAGAAATATGATATCCTTTTATGTATGTGAAATAGTATAAAACCCATTTCTACATTAGCTAGATTCTGGGTAAAAAAAAAAGGAAAGAAAGAAAAAAAATACTCTTCCGTCTTGACTCTGAGTCTGTCAGTTCTCTCTCTGGAGGTGGATTGCATTTTTCATCATGTGTTCTTTGAACTTTTGATAGATCACTGTATTCATCAGAGTTACGAAGTCTTTCACAGGAGACTATATTTACAATATTGCTGTTATGATATAGAGTGCTCTCCTGGTTCTGCTTATTTTGCTTTGTAACAGTTCATATAAGCTTTCCCAAGTTTTTCTGAAACCATTCGTAAGGGGAGAAAATTTTAACATATTTTGTTGTTGTCATATCAGTTGTATCTGATGCTTTGTGGTCCCTTTGAGGTTTTCTTGACAAAGATACTGGAGTAGTTCACCATTTCCTTCTCTAACTTATTTTATAGATGAGGAAACTGAGGTAAATGGGGTTAGGTGACTTGCCTAAGACCATGCAATTAGTAAGTGGCTGAAGCTGGATTTGAACTCAGGAAGATGAGTTTTCCTGACTCTCTATGTACTGTGCCATCACAATTAATTAATCATTTAATCAATTGATTAACAAACAAACTCTAACAGTTAACAGCTATCCAGTATGGAATAAGCTACATCACAAAGCAGTGAGTTCTCTCTCATGGTTGCTGTCATGAAGCTATTGCTGAAAGGGCAAGGGGAAAGGAATAAACATTTATATAGAACCTACTATGTGCTAAGCTCTGTGAGAAGCACTTTACAAATATGATTTCATTTGATTCTTACAATAACACTGCAAAGTATGTTCTGTTATCATTTTTACAATTGATCAAACTGAGGCGAACAATAAATAAAAATTTCAGTGGTCCTCATTTTTACAGTTGATCAAACTGAGGCAAACAGAGGATAAATAAAAATTTCAGTAGGTAAGGAGGGATCCTAGGGAGACTGAGTAAAGGAGATAGAAAAAGGAATAAAAAATGGTGCTGAAACATTTCAAAAAAACACAGAAAATAAAAAGGGGGGCATAGGAGAACACAGACAATCAGGGTAGTGTGGTTACTACCACATTTGTTTAATACATAGTAAAAGAAAAGAGCTCTATAGACTAGATTTGTAGTTTCGTGTACAGTTTTCCCTTTCTAGTCTTTGTACATGAAAATGTTCAGGTTAGTTAATGAATTTCTAGTTCATGAGGAAACAATTAGAAGAGAAGGTTAGACTAAATGACCTCTAAGGGAGGAATGACTTCCCTTCCTATTCCAAGGCTCTGCAATTCTAATCTAACCTCATTTGCCAAAAACATTAAAGTCCACAGAAACATGGCTCGTCCATCACACAACTAGCTATTAGCAGACCTCAGCTATGGGTCCATCCCTCCAGATTCTCTCCCCAGCTCTCTTTCTGCTATACCACATTTCCTAGTGCCTTTGTTATTTATTTGTTTGTTTGTTTTTGGTGGAGAAAACATTATTCTTATGTTTTTCTATGTGTCTGGAGCTCAGTGTTATTTCAAAAAACACAAAATAACCTGTTATAAATTAAACTTGATTTAGGTAATCCTGATGGGGACGAAGGGGTTTCTATGTTTGGGAGAGAAACAAAAATTAATAGTAATAAAAAAAATCAAACTGGGGACTCCTAGGCTGTAGTTTATTTAACTTAAAACTTTTTTTTAAATTTTTGTCTTAGGTGAAAAAAGAATTAATTTATTATGTTCATGATGGGAGTGAAGAATTACTTGACAGTTTTACAGTCTTTGTGAATAATACAGAACTTGGGAAACAGAGTTTGCCCCAAACTCTCTTTGTGATGGTTCAGCCAGTGAATGATGAGGCTCCAGTCATAATAACCAATAAAATATTGCGGGTAAGTATACCTTGCTTTTGATTTTTTAATATAAACACTAGGGCTCCTAATTTGATTTTCTTTGTAAACATTTATTAATAGTGGACATGATGACTTGGGAAAGTGTGTAATTATCATAAAAAATTTATCATCTGCAAATATTTCCTCAGGGCCTAATACCTGTGGAGACACATAGCTAGGCACTGAGACAGGGAGAAAAGTAGAAGACATAATACTTACTATCAAGAGGAAGACAGTCTAATAAACGAAGTGATAGATTACAACAGAAAAGGAAGTTAAGTGATTGATAAAGAAAATGCATGTTGCACTGCAAGTATTTGAAGGCCCTTTGCCTGACTGGGTGCTCTGAGCAAGCTTCATGGATGAAGTGGGATTTGAGCTTTGCTTTGAAGGATACATAGAATTTAGAGAGAAAGAGGGAATAATGTATAAAAATTCATTAGGCAGGAAAATGAAGGGCAGCTAGGTGGTTAGAGGGCTGAGCCTGGAATCAGGAAGTCCTGAGTTCTAATAAGTCTTCAGTCACTTACTAGCAATGTGACCTTGGACAAGTCACTTAATTCTGTTTGCCGCAGTTTTCTCATCTATAAAATGAGCCGGGGAAGGAAATGGCAAATCATTCCATTATCTTTGCCACAAAAACTCCAAATGGCATCATGGAGAGTAGGACATGATTGAAACAACACAACAACAACAACAAAGGGAAAAATGAAAAGTATGTTTAGGGGTAAAGAGTAATAAATCAGTCTAACTGGTACTGAGGGTTTTTATAGAAAGTTATGAGAAAGAAACATTGAAAAGGGCAGTTGGGACCAGATTGTTGAAGAATGTAGAGCTTGTGATAAGATCACTATCCACAGGGATTTCTCTCAAAGCATGAATTAGACTAATTTTTCCCCAAAGGCTCAAAGCTCTCCCTGGGGCTCAAGAGTTGGTTCAAGAAGTTAAGGAAGACTAAAAAGCTGTATTTCCCTTAATGAAGCTCCCTATTGGCTTTTGGCCATATTAGCATAGTTTCCTGGTGACCTAAAAGCATAAAAACTCCCACCTATGTGGAATTAAGGACCTTGAGATTTGGGGGACATATCTAGATATCACCCTGCCCTACTGATTATACTTATTTTTATATGGAAGCAAATGGGGCTCCATCTACAAAAGCTAAGTACTATAATAACCCTATTGAATATTCTTTCTGTATTTTGACTAGGTCAACTTATTTTTGTTATAATTGTTGAATGACAATGAATGTCTTCTTTGATTTTAGCTCCAAACTTAAACTGACTGAGTACTAAGCCAGACCTACCCATTCTAGAACTGGAAGGGATCTTAGAAGTCATCAAACTTAGTACTCTTACTTTTTGAAACAGAAAGACAAATCAACATCCCAAAGACTCTACAATTAACGCCGAGAGAATTAAACCTAGAGTGTGTTGGAGCCAGTTTGTGAAAGTTGGTTATTAATTTTTAATATGCAAAATTGTCCAATGCTACAACTCATGGCTTGAGTTATTGTTTTATTGATCACCTAGACTTTAGAATGTGATGGAGAAAATATTAATAAAGCAGATTAAACTTATCATGCCTACATTTATCTCACCCCCAACAATTTGTTAAAATTTACCAGCACACCTCGGATTAGAACTCAGAGCCAGTTACTCCTCATCCACCATTCTTTCTGCCATACTTTACTACTCAAGGAATTTGGAGTTTTTTCTATGCTGAGTAGGTAAAATTTAGCCTCTTTATTTCAAGTAGTTGTTTTTCTGACATAAGAATCTATAATTTCTATACATCTCTCTGAAAAATAGTTAGAATGATGGAGAATTTTAAAAACTAGCCCTTTGGGGGAAATGTATAGAGCAATTGCCATGGAATCTGGAGAACCTGGCTTCAAATATGACACTTACTAGCTGTGTGATTCTGGGCAAATAAATCACTTAACTCTTATTGCCTCAGAGTGTCCCCTTCCATCCAAAAAGAAAAAAAAAGGTCAATTATATCTTGATTTTTATTAACTACTAACTGAAATTTAGCATTTCCCTCAGCCATTTAAAAACATTCTTCTGAGAAGGGGCCCATAGCCTTTATTGGATCACTAGAGGATTCACATAAAGGCTAAGAACCTTGTTTTATAATTTATAGCATGCAGGTTAAGAAGTTTTCAGCTTTTCTTCCTGCTCTCTTATTAGTGTCCTCTCCTTCTTTCCTTCTTTTTTGTCCTTTCTTCTTCCTCTTTCCACCCTCTTCACTCTGCTATCTTTGTCCTTCTGAGAGAAGACCATTTCCTTCAGTACTTTTTACAGACAAGCCCTGATATCCATCTGTTTTCTTGTAAAATTGCATGTACAGAACTTTAGTTTCTGCAGTTTGCCCTAAGAGTTTTCGTTGAGAAAAATAAAAGGTAGCCTTTTGTGTCTTATGACCAGCTCTTATCAAAAACTATGATGATACCCCTCAGTTTTGTCTTAGAATTCGTTGGGTCTTGCACAATATATAGCTTGTGTGGGCAGATGAGTCTAGAATGTGTATTTTTCTTTATGGCACAGATAATAAGCCAGCTCCTGTGTATGGATGAACATTGTTTTGTCAGTTACCTGTTGGTAAAATGTTAATCTTCCATATGGGTTAGCATGCTGTCTTCCCAGCTCCCTGCCCACATGAGATTGAGGATTACAAGCTGGGCAACTGAAGCTCCTAATCAGGAAGGTTAAAAGCTCTTAGAAATAATAGAATGCATCTCAGATAGCTTTTGAAGTGACACTTTTAAATGATTTGAGCTAATGCATACGTCCAATAACACAACCAATCAATATTTGACTGCATTTAGCAGAGTTAAGTATAGATCTTAAAGAGAGTAGAAAAAGACATGTAGTGGGTCTTGAACAGATTTGCAGGAATGTTTGGGCTTTGCTCTTGTTTATTTCCTAAAATTAGGGATGGGAAAAGGGATCAGACCTGTGATTCCATTGCTTATAGGGCTTTCTTGGTAAGTAAATACCCACTATCAATGGAAGTCAGCATCTTTTCTATAACTTAGAGAGGGCTGCTTAGTGCTGGGGAGTCAAAACATATCATCAGGCCAGCACCTAACCAGATTAAAATGTAACTGGGACATATTTAAGAAAATCAGTAAAAATACAGTATAATATTTGTTGTGGTTTAGTTCCTTTTTAATTTGTCTGACTCTGTCACCCCCATTTGTGAAAACCACAAGTGAACGTTACCTATGTTGTATTGAATTTTTATTTTATTTTTAAACATTTCCTGGTTGCATTTTTTTTTCTGATTTGGGGACCCACTCACAAGTAACAAGGCAGTGAATTTGCCACCTCTCTTCTTTATCATGTAGTCTGTTTATTTAAATGTAAATATATGCATGCATGTTTCTAAGTTGTAAACTTGTCACATAATAATTTCATTGTAATGCAGAATAGCAGATAGAGTGTTGAATTTAGAGTCAGGATAATAACAGCTGTTTGGCTCTAGGCAAATCATACAACCTCTCTGAGACTCAAGTTTCCTTGTCCATAAAATGAGATGTTTAGAAAGGGAAGTCTGTAAGATATCCCTTCACACTTTAAATCTAGGATCTATGTTTGTATCTTACTCCTTAATATAATGTAATTTGTATGAGAGCAAGGATTTCATGTCTCTCCCAGTACCAAGCAGAGTGCTCTGCATAGAGGAGGTGGTTAATTAATATTGGAAGGAATGGATCATGCTTTCAAGTCGTTTTTAATATATGGAGGAGGGGCAGTAAAGCAGCTCAAGTTGTAGGGTCTCATTTTCAGGGAAGAAGGAAGCTGGATCATCTGTTTTGAGGGAGGTGGGGGCTTGAGAAAGGAGGGACAGCTAGCTTTTGAGCCTGAATGGCCACTTGTTGGAGATGAAGGGGAGATCCGTACTTTGAGTAGGGGGTTGGGAAGATGACCTATTTATAAGTCCCTTTCTAACAACATAATTCTGTCATTCTGGGTTGGAAAAAAAAGCTGGATAATGCTTATTTCATGTTGACTTTTAGCTGGTCTTGGATAAATTAATCAAACTTGTCATAAGCTTGCTTCTAGAATCACTTGGAAGTTTTAAGTGAGAAGATGATGGATTACATCTCTCTCCTGAAGCCAAGTAACACTTTGTTCCTCTCATTTAGTACTTAACTGTATTTTGCCTTTTTCTTGGGGAGGGTAGCACGGTGGAACTTTAGAAACACTAGACTTGGAATCAGGAAAGAACTGATTTCAGAACCTGCTCTCTGCCATTTACTAGTTATAGAGCCATGATTTTAGCCATTCCAGATCTCAGTTTTCCCATCTTTATAGATGAAGGCAAGACGGGACTAATAATATCTAAAGTACCTTATAGGTCTTTTGTGGGAGTCAAGTGATAGATGCAAAAAGCTTTGCACCCTTAGAGCAGCACCATGTAACTATCAGCTCTTGTTGGTATTGTCTCTTTCTGACCTTCTTTGATGGGGTTCAGCAAGAAATGTTCCTGTGATGAATTGCTATCCTGTAATATATCTTCTTTTTAATATTCTATGGACTATTTCATTTCATGATTGGGTAAAATTACTGCAGTTAAGTAGTGGTAGAGTCTAAGGCCTGGAGTCAGAAAGCCTGAGTTCTTCCTGGGTTCAAATCTGACCTCAGACATAACTAGTTGTGTGACTCTTGGCAAGTCACTTAACCGCCTCAGTTTCCTCATCTGTAAAATGATCTGCAGAAGAAAATGGCAAAACCGTTCAGCATTTTTGCCAAGAAAACTCCAAGTGGGGTTACAAATACAATGGTGGAATAAATTAAAATTCCATTCTACTAAAATTCTGCGTTAAAGTTTTGGGGCTCTTTTATAAAATGAATCATTTTGTACCCTAGCCGCTATATAAGACATATGGCCTAGATTTTTTTTTTTGGGGGGGGGAGGAATCCAGGGAAAGATTTCTCTGAAATATATGATGTGAAATGACTATCTCTTTAAATGTTTCTTTTGATCCAAGAATGTATTTTCCTGTACTTGATGATATTCTGTAGCTCTCTAGTTACATGTCCCATCATGCAGTTAGTAGGCTCCTAGGTCAGGATCTAGATGAATAGAAGCCATACTATTTTGTCTTCTGTGTCTCCCATTCATATTGCCCTTTTGGGAATAGAACTGATATATGTATAATTCTGGAAAGGTGCTAAAATTGGGTTAATAGGAAACACTATGGAATTTGATAATTCTTGAAGAATTTATTTATTATCTACTACATACTGGGGACTTATCCCCTACCATAATCCCTACCATCAAGATGCTTATATTCAACCAAGAAAAAAATAGTGGGTGTCTGGATAATGTTAACCGTGGAATGCTTTTTTACTTTTCATTTTGCTTCTATACTATTTCCCTTTTGAATACAACATGCTTTCTGTATTACAAGATGCTTTCTTATCATTTCATTTTTTCCCTGTCCCACCCTAACTTTCAGATGGAGTCAGAATTGATGCAGGTCAAGAGTTTTTAATAGACCAATATCCATGATGCTGATTGAAATTTTTTTGATTTGAGATGGAGATGGGGAGGCAGCTGAGAAATTGTCCTGAAAAACTTAGGCAAGCCACCACTAAGAACTATTTTATACCTGACTTGATTTGAACAGTTATCTCTCATTACATCTTTCAAGGAATCTTTTTAGGATCATGGTAGACTTCTTGTTAGAGGAGAACCCTCAAAGTATCATATTGCTCGCATGCTTTTTTTTGTGGTCATTCAGTAATAACCATAGTGAAATCTTCCATTCTTTACACTCTGAATTTTGTCATTGTAAAGAGATAAATTGCTACAAAATATTATTCACTAAATCCTGCCTCTTTCCTTTTTATACTATCACCAAGTCCTTAATGCATAAACATCAATTATTTTCATAAAGATTTTGTGTATGAGATGGGAGTAGCAACATAGTCCAGTAGCTATTGATATTTGCACAGTTGCTTTTTTCCATAATTCCGTAATTTTCATAATTTCCATGATTTTCCCATTCATTTGATTTCTTTTCCTCATTTTCAATTATTCCCAGAACAAAATCCCTTATACATGTTGAACATGTTGTTTCTTATTATAATTGATTTTCATTAAAATTTCTGTTTTAAGACATGGTTTTATCTTCCTGATGTCAAGATTGTTTTTGAGAATGAAGGACAAATAGCAGCAACAACAACAATATTTTAAGGCTCCATGTAGGTTTAGTTTTGACCATCGGATATATGGAAACAGTTAGATTTCAGGCAGTCCTCCTGATGCTTTAATAAATTATGGATTCTATATCAAGTACATACATATTTAGAAAAATCTGTTCTTTTTAAAATGTTTTATATTTCTATTTTCTTGCCTAAAACAAGAAATAGTATAATGGAAAAATCTATGGATTCAGAGTCCAGGAAACATGAATTCAAATCCTGCCTTTGATATATACTGGATGTTTGACCCTGGGCAAATCTCAATTCCCCTAGTAGCTCTCCAAGGCTCTTAATTTCAGAGAAGGTAGAAGTAGGCATTTATGGAGAGAATTTCGTCATTTAGAATTTCCCTTTACTTGTAAAATTAGAAACCAAGCTCCATAGCATCTCATCCCATATCTCTGCCATATCTTTTCAGAGATATTGAATGTATAAATGAAAGATTGCATTCCTCTCTAGGTATATTCTGGGACTTTTTTATATCATGCTTTAACTCTATATGCTAAAGCCTCCTTCCAGACCTGGAATTCAGACACTGGAAGTCAGTCTTTTAGTCTTCTAAATCTTCTCCCATGAAAATGTAAGCTATCTGAGGAAAAAGGGGAGAAGGAAAATTCAATGTTTTCTATGTGCCAATCCCCATATTATTCTATATTAGGAGTTTAAATATAATAACAATAATAAAATATAATAATAAAAATCAATATAATAAGGGAAATTCTATGCATTGCAATAGAGAGATGATACATTTAGGGAAATAATGGGTAGGAGAGGGAATTTTGGTGTGGTATGTTAGGGATGAAATGGGGGTAGCTGATTGACATGCTTTTTCCAGAAGCAGAGGTAGTAGGAAATAGAATTGGCAGGAGGGAGGGGTAGTATGTGACAGGAAAGATGGCAATGTGGACCTTATGAACAGGTGGATGAAATGGAAATTTATTTTAATTGGAGCCTTCTCATAAGTTTTATCATTTAGCTCATCCTGAGGGCTAACTTTACCAACATAGTTGGGGCTCTTTCTCTATTTTCCAACCAAAAACTCCTCTATGTTTTATTTCCTTTGAGCACTGGATTTGGAGGTAGAGCCCCTGAGTTCAAGTCTTGCCACTTGGTGCCTTGGGGGAGATACGTAACTTGCTGCTCTATAAAATGAGAATGTTAAACTAGGTGATCCTTGGAGTCCCTTTGAAATCAATCTAAAGACATGGGATAATCACAGAAGAACATTTTTACTTTTTAAAATCTCAGATCATGTTATATATTATTATTTCCATGCTATTTATTCTGTTATCATGCCTTTTAGCATTTTCTCAAGGAGTTTAAACAATCATGTAATTACTAATCCATCCCTTTCTCATTCATTAATCCTCAGTCATCATGTGGAGGTGGCCAGAATCTAGCCAAAGTCTGTGTCTGTCTTACCGAAAGAGTGAAAGCTGGCTAAAAGCCCTGGGACTAGTTTATGAGCCTTTGGCATAGCTGAGCTGAGGAGACTCAGGTCTCTTGATTTGTACTTAACATTAGAATAACCAGAATTTAAAAATACCTTGAAGGATCAAGCTGTGCCAAATTAACACAGCACATTTTTTTTTCCTTAAGGCAAAGAAATTAGGGATAGGAAGTTGTAAAATTTTAATTCAAAGTAAAATTATAATATATGCTTATAATTATTAGTATTAGTGCCTTTGCATTGACAAGAGAAATTACAGTATTTTTTTTAAAAATTGTGTCATTTGGCATACCTTGTCCTTTTAGTAAGTTTCTAGCTTATAAAAACAGATTATTTTTCCTCTTCTCCATGCTGAAAGTCTCTTTGAACAGTAGAATTTATGGCTGACAGATGTGTGACTCCATCCATTCCAGCATCCTGGGAAATCATTTACATCTTGATAAACTATTCAACAGTTGTACAATGGGCCTTCCTTTCCCAGAGTAAATACTGTACATTTTTATTGGATTGGTCTTGTTTATGGATGAAAGTGACAAGCTCTATATAAGCTATTTTTCTATTTCCATAAGGGGGATCTATTTTTTTACTTTGTAAATGTTTCTAATATTAATCCTCTCTTTAATATTTATATGGAGAGTAGAAACTTCTGATTACTTTTAAGGAGTGTTGTTCATGAATAAAATCAGCATTTGAGCCTGGAAACATAGCCTAGAAAATGTACTACCCCAGACAGCTATGAGCTTGTTTGGATTAGGAAAATAGATTTGCAGATGTTTTTCTATGAGTGGATGTATTTGTCATGTATTTGTAAAAATCTAAAAATGTATTTGTAAAAATAGAAGGGGAACTTTAAATATTTTTATTTGTTTTAAATGAAATGTTTAAATTTCAAACAAAATTATTTGTTTTAAATGAAACATTTAAATTTTAGCAGTGCAGATAGTACTACCAATGAAAACCTTATGAATGAAACCTTATGAAATGAAGTGTAAAATGAAACCTTAGCTTCCTCAATATATTTTAATTAGGTGTTCTTAAATAGCATCTCTTAGTTAATAAGCATTTGTTAAGTGCCTACTATATGCCAAGTACTGTGCTAAGCACTAGGGATATGAAAAGACAAACAACATTCATTTTCTACTCTCAAGGAGCTCACAGTAGAATGGAGGAGTCAGCATGGAAAGCATCTCTGCACAAAAAAAAAGTAATAATTCAAAACTTAACCACTTTTTTCTAAGGAATTTTAATAATTAAAAGAAAAGAACTTGATAAAATATTTTTCATGTGTTGAATGCCCTTGAATAATTACTTCTGAGTTTCATGGAAGTCTTACTTTATTTTTCTTCTTTTTTATCTTTCTGCCTCCTTGGAGTTCTATAACGTGAACATCAGACATAAAATCAGGTACCTACCTCAAGATATTCTGATATAATTTGATCTTCTTTAATACTGCCATGTAGTGGCAGAACCTTTGAGATCACCTCCAAATTGCAGTGAGTAGTAAAAAAGGATTGTAGTAGAGGATAAATTGAATTATCTAAGTTAAATGTTAAGTGTTTCTGAAGTAATTAGAATAAAATTAAGCATCAGAGGAGGACTTCAGGGGATGATATACTGAACTTCATAAGTTTTGAAGAAATTAGAATAAAGAACAGTAATTTATGGTTCTTCAATTTAGGAGATACAGGTTTTCCTTTTGTTTCAGGGAATTAGTTGTATGCTGGGGCAAAAAGGGTAAAAAAAGACAATATCATAGTGGAAGGCCTGCAGTAGAAAACATACTTCATTTAGTTTTTACACATGTAACCTTGGAAAAAATGAGTTTCTTCTAGTCACTGGAGTAGATTTGGGAGGACATGGTATTAACAGTTTCCAGAATCCATGTAAGTTCCCAAACAAGTGAGGATAAGATATTTGAATTGGATTTGAAGGACTTCTTTAAAGATTTAAAGGTGGTGGGCTAAGGAAATTTGGAATTTTATTAGGTTGAATGCTGTATTTTTTTTCTTTTTCAAGCAACTGTCTTTAACTGAGTGGATTAAAATTAAAAAATAAACCACATCCTCACTGACTTGAAGCCCCACTAAGAGATACAGAATCAAGAGTTGGCTTCAAAACAAGGAAGTTGTGAGTGTGAGATTTGTCTTGATCCTGTATTTTATGACTGATGAGCCTTTTTAACTTCTCAGAGTCCCACGCTCATTGTCCTTCTAGATTGTTTCATTTTTTAATTTTTATTTATTTATTGCAGAGCAGATGTCAGTCTGCATCCTAGAGGGAGCTTCTTTATGTTCCATGTAACAAAAAGCGCATAGGTCTGGTCATTTTCTTCTACTCTTAGTCCCTCTCCTTCCAGGCTCCCCCCCCCAACAAAAAAAATGAAGAAAGAAATACTCTAGCATAAATTTATTCCATGTAAATTATAGGTGCTGAGCCTTCATTCCACAGCCCAGCAATTAGATTTACTAACAGTTTGCCTGGAACTGACAGTAACCTAAATGCTATTTATATAATTCAGATGATTAGACTTTGATTTTTGAGGATATGTCTTTGAGAGTCTTGCAGAATATTCTTTTGAAGGTAGAAGATACTCATCTTTTGCCACCTGCATGAAATGCAGGGCCAGGAGAAGTATGTGAACAGATTTGTTCTAGATCAACTCATCGAGGACAACCCAGAAGCTGATAATTCTGTCTTCTCCTTCCCTAATTTTCTGCTTCTGAAACTCATTTCTGTTTATTTTATTTTTCTTCTGACCATAGCTTAAGGAGAAAGAAACTTTTAGAAAATAAATTAATGTTGTTAAGCTTTGCAAAAAAAATCCTTTGAGAATAAATGTGATTTCTGGAAACTGTCAAAAATCATTCAAATATAATCCTAGTGACTAAGGTAGGAGATATTGAATAGTGCCATATTTGTTTAGGAAAGAAAGAATAGAAAGAAGGAGGAAGGGAATGAAGAAGGGAGGAAAGGAGAGACAGAAGAAAAGAGAAAAGGAAGGAAGAAGGGAAGGAAGAAGGAAAAAAAGGGAAGGAAAAAGGGAAGAAAGGAAGGAGGGGGGAAGGAATAAAGGAAAGGAAAAAAGGAAGAAGGGAAGGAAAGAAGAAAAAGAAAAAAGAGATATGAGATAAAGTTCTAAAGCTGATTGGATGCCTGGAGAAATGGTGGACTCTTCTTCCTTGTAAAACTTCAAGCAGAGGCTGGCCTTGTCAGATATTCATGGGTTGGATTCAAAAAACTTTAAATGGTGATTGGATGGCACTGTGTTATTTACTATAAAGTGTTCAATTGAAACTCTCTGATGTATATAAAATGTCAGATAAATCACATAATATGTTGCTCTGTTTGTTAAACATGTTTTGTATGGCAGAAAGTCTCCTATTTCAAAATAATGTGATTCTGCCATGAAATTTTTAAGTCATTGATCTGGGGGTGGGGAGAAATAGTTTTCTATTTAAAAAATAAAATTGTTTTGATTCACTCCATACATGATATATGATACTTTTTTTAAAGGTCTGGATGAATTCTGTTACCGAAATAACCCAAAATGATCTCTGTGCAGAAGATATTGATTCCTCACCTGGGGAATTGTTCTATTCCGTCACCCTTCCCAGCAATGGTCACTTGGCTCTGAAATCTTTTCCAAATAGAAGCATCCTGAATTTCACCCAAGCTCACATCAATGAAGGCCACCTAGTGTTTGTACACACCGGTATGTAGTTACGGGGGGAGGCATGAGTTATTGCTTTAAAAAAATTATTACTTTAATTTCAAAAGCATTTTTATTAGATGCTTATCTAGCACTTAAAAGTTGTCTTTGTCTCAGATTAAAGACTACAGACTACCTAAATCCTTTCTAGGATTTATATTAAGAACCATGCAATTAAGTGATATAGTGTTTTGGGGGGGGGATATAGTTATTTGCAAATCTTGCGTTCAAATTTTTACCAGCCTTGTTATTTATCTTCTACCCCCGCCCCTTTAATTTAAATACTGTGATGGCCAACAGAAGATAGAAAAGAAAGCCTCTTAAGCCAAAACAATTATTTCCCTACCCTAAGGATTATTTGGATTCATGGTCTGTAGAGAAAGTCCAACTTGATTTTAGGCAAGCATTTTAAATTAGTTTGAGAATTGAAATAGCACATTCCCTGAATGAAATGAGTAATAGAATGGGGAGTGGGGGAAAGGATGGGAGTTGGAAATAGGGGAGGGGAGGAAGACAGCAGAATGGGAAAGATTTGAGTCAGATCAGTGTGTTTTTATTAACATTTGAAAATGCAGATTCCTAGAACATATATCTCCATATTCAGATATGTGTAAAATAACCTCTAAAGCCCAATACAAGGGGTGTGCTGTTTTTTATGAAGATTATCTATCTTGGGGGATGATCTGTGCTACGATTTCCTTTCATTAACAAAGACAATCAAGAGTCAACTATCTGTTCATCCAGTCCATTCTGTTAACAATTTGCTCTTGGGATACTTGTGCATAACTCAGTTTATGTTTAAAGAACTTACACTATTTTTTTCTGTAAAATGAAAGATTTATTAACAGTTTGCTCTTGTAATACTTGTGCATAACTCAGTCTACATTTAAAGAACTTAATGCTATTTTTTCTTCTGTGAAATGAAAGAAGATCAGGGTTAAAAAGAGACAAATTTCTCAATTGTCTTTATTAACCCTGCGTTCCATGTCTGCAGTATTTATAGTTTCTTAAGACATAAGCATCCTGGTCTAAGGAGCATTGTTATCCCAGAATTATGCTATGCACATGAGATATGAAATCCTTCAAAATTTCTCCCGAATAAGCATCTTGATG
Organism: Myrmecobius fasciatus; assembly: GCA_023553655.1. Lineage (NCBI taxonomy): Eukaryota > Metazoa > Chordata > Mammalia > Dasyuromorphia > Myrmecobiidae > Myrmecobius > Myrmecobius fasciatus. The sequence continues at coordinate 231,368 of JAJPUD010000952.1, forward strand.
CAGCTTCCCAATTAAAAACCATCAGAGAGTTGACTAATATTTCAAGATGTCAATATTCAGTTTAGCCTTTAGCCAGGATATAAGATCATTTTCCATTTTTTATAACAGTTGGAAATAAAGGTAATAAGAGATTGAGGAAGGTAAAACATGGACTCCAGCATGTTTGAATGCTATTAGCAACCCTCATGTTCACTCTGAAAATGTAATGGATTGGCTCTTAACCACAAATGTCTCTGTTGCTTAGAACAGCTGGCCAGCCCACTAGTGCATCAATCCATTATCTACCACCCAACAAAAGAATTTTCTTCATTTGCCTCTATAACATTTTATATTTGCAAAGTGCTTTGCCATTAATCTAATTCATTATTCCACATAGCCTCCCAAGTAGGTTGATGAAATCAAGCTTGGGAGCCTAAGTGACTTACTTAGGGATCACATAGAAAGCTTGTGTCTGGATGGGGTTGTGTGCCCCCTTAGTTTCCCATCTGTTCCCTTACCACAGGACCACACAGCTTTCATATCCTCCTTTACCTTAATTTTTGTCCTAATTAGCCTGGGCATCATGGTGTGTCTGGTGTCATATTCCAGCATCTGTCTTGCTTTAGTTCTTTCTTTCCTTTTTTTTTGACCAGTTTCCATTTTGGTGTTGTATTCATAAAATGCCCAGAATGTGAAATGCTAAGGAGGAGTCACTTTAATTTCAAGCTTCATTATATACAACCTTCTGAGCTCCATTGTACATTCTAAATGTGATATTCAGATGAAACACAGGCTTCTCATTTTTATTAGAGAATTTTTGAGTTTATGTGGGATTTTTTTAATAGTCTATAACTTTTTTATAAGGCAAGAGAACCAACTTGGTTTGATTGGATAATGAGAATTTGAGAGGTCTGTTAGACTAGCAAGTTACCTTTACGAATAATTTTAATAAGCATATATATACTCGTGATAGAGCTATGATACCTGGTGATGCCTTCTCTCTACTACACAATGACCCAGAGAGCAAGTGAGGAAAAATAAGAGCGCAAATGAGACAAAAAAATATGGTGTTTCCAAGTCTGCTGTTAGATGAGCTTTTTTTTTATTAAAGTTTTTTATTTTCAAAACATACACATAAATAATTTTTCAACATTAACCCTTGTGTTCTAATTTTCCCTCCCTTTCCCTTACTGCTCTCCCCTAGATGGCAAGTAATCTAATATATATTAAACATGGTAAAAATATGTGTTAAATCCAGTTTATAACATACATATTTATGTAATTATTTTGCTGCGTGAAAAAAATCAAATCAAACAGGAAAAAAATTAGAAAGTAAAATGCAAACAAACAACAAAAGAGTGAAAATACTATGTTGTGATACATATTAAGCTCCCACAGACCTCTCTCTGGGTATAGATGGCTCTTTTCCTCACAAGATCTTTGGAACTGGCCTGAATCATCTCATTGTTAAAAAGAGCCATGTCCTAAATGATCATTTCTTAAAGGATGAAAATAATGCAAACATCTTCTCTTTGACTTGAATTTTGAGAAGACACTTGTAAAGCTCCCCTGGAGGAAGTCATCAGACTCAGTTTTGCTCAGATGTTAATTTATAACATTGGAAAGCTCACTGTTCCCCAGATAGAAGTAAGAGAGATTATCCATCTCCTTTGGTATGTGCATTTAGTAGAAACAGCTAAATTGAGACCAATAAAACAATTAGAACTGCTGGCAAACTGTAAAATTTTTCCATATAATTCTCCTTCCCTTCCCCCTTTCCCCATTTCTAGAATTCAATACAAAATTTTCTGTCCCACAAGTCCTAGTACTTGGCCTTGTGTTTGAAGTTCAGATAATATAAGTTCCTGAAAAATTCAGTGGCTTTGGATTCAGAGGACCTAGGTTCAAATTCTTCCTCATCTGGGCAAATCAGTTAACTCTTTGGGCTCATTTCTCTATCTTTAAAATAATAAATGGATTAGATTAGATGACATCTAACATACCTTCTAGCTTGCATAAGATTCTCTGAATGTATTTTAAAAACCTTAGTGCTAGTAACTTTACTACAAAAGGTTTACATATTCACAAAATTACCACAATATGTGAAATGAAAGTGTGCATGTATGAAGATTTACATATTCACACACATATATATATACTAGATTTATATACATAGCTATGTCTATGTATATACATATGTATTTTTTCAAGCCTTCAGTTATGCCTTTTTTTAAAGTGTCATAAAAAACAAAAATATTTAGCTTTGTGTACTCTCTGCCTGTTTCACCTTTAGCAAATAAGAGCATGATTTTCAGGAGTTTGTTTTTGTTTATTAACTAAAGTGACAAGGATGTCATTTTTCCTTTTACAGGAGCAATGTCTGGTGGCTTTAGCTTTCAGGTCACTGATGGCTTGAACTTTGCACCCCGACAGATTTTTAGCATCACAGCTCAAGCTCTGGTTCTTAGTCTAGAAACAAACAAAGGACTGGGAGTCTTTCCAGGTAAGACTAAATGAAGGGAATTTTCAGGGCAAAGTTTATGCATTCCATTTGATTAGAATGCTCCATTTATATAGTCAGAATGTGCTATATTTTGATATGGAGAATTGTGCGTATATTTTTCCATGTCTGCTTTAAACATAAAGATAGGATTTTTTTTCTTTGCAGGAATCTAGACAAAAAAAAAAGTTTTTTTGTCCTTTTCTTTCCCCTACCTATGTCCCTTCCCCATCTCATTTGAGCATAGCACAGTACCAATTTTAGAGGAATTGGATTCAAATGCTGACTATACCACTGATTTGCTGTGTGTTCTTGGGCAAGTGACTTAATCTACCTGGGATTCAGTGTCTTCATCTGTAAAGTAGAAGGTTGAACTAGACTGCCCTTGTGGTCCTTTACCATTCTAGATCTATGATCCCATGACCTTTTAAAGTGCCTACAGTATACAGTCCTGTGCTCGGTGCCAGGGCAGATACAAAGATCATGAAGATGTGATCTCTGTCCTCAAGAAGTTTAGAATATATCACAGATTAAGTAGATTAATTGATCTCTAATAGAAATTAGATTTTGTGGATGAATAAGCATTTGAATGAGCCTAAAAAGGTAAAATGTCAGTAGACACAAATTAGGCTGAGAAAGTTAGAGCGGGCATTTTGGTTTAAGGGATGATGATTAGCAAACATACAGGTGATAAGGTTGAAGAAATGTTCACGTGATGGCCGTTAGTTCAGTTTAGCTGAAGCATAGAGTATATCATGGAAATTAGCTCTTTCATGAAAGTATGCTACAGCCAATTGTGGAGGGCCTTGAATGCCAAACTAAGGCGTTCAGACCCTTCATAGCTCTTAGCCCCTTCTTACACTTCCAGCCTTCTCTCATTTTACTTTTCTCTCTTTTTTTTTTTTTTTTTTTGCTGAGACACTTGGGGTTAAGTGACATGCCCAGGGTCACACAGTTAGGAAGTATTAAATGTCTGAGACCAGATTTGAACTCAGGTCCTCCTGACTTCAGGGCTGGTGCCCTATCCTAGCTGCCCTTCATCTTACTTTTCTCTGTTTAACTCTGTGGTTGGTCTAGTGACTTGGTCTTCCTCCTGTCCCTTATTCCAGTCGCTCTTTGTCCAGACTCTGGGACCATTTCATTGGTTCTTCCCCATTTCTTTTCCCACTTTCTGCAAGATTTCCAATTCTCCTTAAAGCTGATGTTTTCCTTCTAAGATTATTACCCGGTTCATATCTTGTTTGTACATAGTTGTTTGCACATTCACTCCTCCATTAGACTGTTACCCTTGAGAGCAGGTGGTTTTTTTTTTTTTTTGCCTGGCACAAAGTAGAAGCTTAATAAATGTTTATTAATTTGACTAAGGCAAGTTCAGTCAGTAGTGTAAAACTTGTTTGACTAGGATAATGGTGTGATCTGGGTTGTGCATTAGAAAAATTAATCTGTCAGTTGTTTTGTCCAATGAGTTAGAACTGAGACTAGAGGAGGGAACACAGGAACAGAGATTATTTAAAGTCTAGGGGAAAGAGGTAGGATTCTAAACTGAGAACTAAAGGTATCTACCATGCCTTCTGTCTGAATGTCCTTTACTTCTCTGACCTCTTAAGAATTCTTCCTCTTGAAATTACATTTTTCCTCCAATCTTCCCTGACCATATAAGAGAAAGAAATTATTGAATCCTCCTTTAACTTAAATGAGCAATTCACTCAAAATCATAAAGATATCACCAAAATCCACCCAAACTTTTGCACATGACCACATACTACTTAATATAAAGTAGACCTTTTTAATTTGTCTTTTTTTAAAATGTGGCAGTAGAGATAAATAGGGAGGGAACAGATGGGAGGGATGTGGAGAGATAGAATCAACAAGCCTTGGCTACTAATTAAAATGGATGGGGATGGGAGGTGAAGGAGGACTCCAAGGTTGTTAGTCTGGGTGGGCAACTAAAGGAATTATGTTGCCATCAAGAGCAATAATGTATCAGGAAGAAAAGCTGGTTTGAAAAGATTCTACATTTATTTTAAAAAATAATAATGATTCATTTTGGGGGCCATTGGAGTATTATTTAGTTAAAAACTACTTCAGGGTGGTGAAGTATCTCTGTACTGATGACCTGAAAATGACAAACTTAAAAAATCTTGCTGTAAAAAAAAATATTATTTTGAAAAGTTCTTGAACTGAAGAGAAGATTTTTGAAATAACAGTTACAAGATCATAGTTCTGAAGGTAGAAGGGACCTCAAAGATCATCTTATCTAACTGTCATTTTATATATGAAGAAACTGAGATCCATGGAGATCAAAAAACTGCTCAAATTTACATAGTTAATAAATGGCTTAAATAGTATTTTAGTCTAAGGTCTTTGATTTTAGGATCAATACTTCCCACTCTGCTGCTTCCAGTCTTCCATTTTGCAGATGGAGATTGTGAGTCCCCCAAAGTTTTTGGTTTTTGCCTAAGAACAAAGATAGGAAAGGACCTGTTCACATTAATTTAGATGTCTTCATTGTATTCTGGCCATGTTTTTGGACTCTCTTTCATTCATATTTAAATGTACATGTACATTTAAAGAGAAAGTTACAAGGCCACTATAATTAGAGAGCCAAGCCCTTTGGATTTCTATTACTCATTCATAAAAACAGACACAAAAAAGGAAAAAAAAATGACGAATTCTTCCCTCACCATCGATTATCTTGAAGCTCTCTAGTGTTTCATAGTTTCTGCATTTAGCCTAAAACATGTACCATGCCTTCTGTCTGAATGTCCTTTACTTCTCTGACCTCTTAAGAATTCTTCCTTTTGAAATCACATTTTTCCTCCAGTCTTTCCTAACCATAGAAGAAAGAAATTATTCTAATCCTCCTTTAATTTAAATGAGAAACTCACTCCAAATCATAAAGATATCACCAAAATCCACCCAAACTTTTGCACATGACCACATAATACTTCATATAAAGTAGAACTTTTTAATTTGTGTTTAAAAAAATACTTTAACCACAATACATCTTCTAAACTGAGAATCAGTTTAGTGATGGAATAGTAGTAGTCTTTTGCAGACTGGTACTTATAGGAATCTCTGATTGAGGCTCTGATCCTCATGGTTTATGGTCATTTCCCCATATTGCTATTTAAAACCATAGCTAATGGATGAAGGTTATCTTCCCAGAAGAGGGATTTCTCAATGGCTGTTCACATTGAGGTGTGGAAGCAGAGTAATAGGTCAAAACGTGCTGTGTTCTACCTCGGCTGACCCAGATGGTGTTTTTTTGTTCCCTTTGGGACATAAGGGAGAACACTTTTTGGTGAGTATAGACCAAAACTTGGGTTTTTTTTAGGAAGAAATAATCAGTCTGCTAGATTGTTTTGAATGAGGTAAGACAGACTACCTAATTCACTATCAAATAAGATAATAGTTTTAGAGCTGATAGGGACTTTAAAGGTCATTTAATTCAACCCCTCCATTTTAGAGCTAAGAAAATTGAATCCCAGAAAGCTCAACTCATTTGCCTAAGTTCACACAGCTAAAGAGGCAAAGGCAGGATTTGAATTTAAATCTCCATCTCTAGTTCCCCATTAAACCATCCTCTTGATTTTCACATCGTTTGCCCTTTTTAGAATACAAATTCCTTCATGATGGGAACTGTGACTGTTAATCAGTGACATGCACAGGAAATAAGATAAATTCTTATCTTTGTTCCACTGGTTACACACCTCCACAGCCTGATCTGTAGTTTTGTCTTTTCCTTGTCTCAGGAAAATATCAGCATAGTTTGTCAGTACA
>JAJPUD010000952.1:237639-367087 GCA_023553655.1 Myrmecobius fasciatus
GAATTTCTATCGATATCTTAGAAAGACTTGGAAGAATTTTTATAGTCAGTGAAATATAATGATAAGAATATTTGATGTTTTGAGTTTAAACTTGTATAAAAATTTTAAACTTATATGGGTTCAAGCCTATAAGTTTAAAAGTTTAAAATTTATACAGCTTTTAAACCCATGTAGGGTTTAGGTTGCCCAATGGATAGAGAGCATTGACCCAGTCAGGAAAACTTGAGTTTAAGTATGGCTTCAGACTTGTACAAGTCACTTAATCTGTCTCAGTTTTCCTCATTTGTAAAATGGGAAAAATACAAGCACCTACTTCATGTGGTTGTTATGAGGATCAAATGAAATAATATTTTCTAGTGTTTAGTATAGCATCCTGTACATAGTAAACACTTAGTAAAAGCTTGTTTTCCTTCCCTTTCTTTTATAGAATTCTGTTTGAGATTTTGTGAATTTGAAAACAAAAACAAAAAACAAATTTTGGGGGTGAAAGTGATTGTACCAAGTTGTTCTTAGCTTGTTGGGATTTTTAAAAGCTAATTCTCTATGTTCTAGACTTTTCTCCAGTTTTTTTCTAGGCCAGTATTAAGGGGTTTTAGGAATAGGAGTGGGCTTTTATTGTTTTCTCACCTTGAAGGGTAGCATGGACTATGCTTTTTTTGTTTATTTTCATTGATAGCAAGTTAGAACATAGTATGGCCTTAAGGCCTGGGTTTCATTTCTGTCCAAGTTGTATTTGGCACTCATTCAAAAAGTCTTGGTAACAGATTAACCTAGAGAGTTTGGTGAAAATGATGTCACTGGAATATGAACTTCATAAGGAAGGAAGAAAACCAGCATTTAATAAGTGCTTGCTATGTGCTGGTCATTGGGCAGTGTACTTTACAAATATTTTATTTGATCCTCATAATAACCCTGGGAAGTTGGTTTTATCATTATTTAATTTAATTTATTTAATAATAAATATATATTTGTTATTAGTGTTCTTCCCTTGCCCCCCCCCTTTTTTTTTTACAACTGAGAAAACTAAAGGGGACATTTCAAATGACTTGCCCCGGATCACACAGTGAATGTCTGAAACTAGATTTAGACTCAATTATTTCCTGACTCCAAGCTCATCCATCTACCTCCAAGACCAAACATCCCATGGATTTCAGTGCAAATGACTCTCCATTCTACTTGTCCAGCACTAATCTCTCTTCCAAACTCCTGTCTAGCATGCCCATTTACCCACCAGATAGAACCAGATGTCTTGTAGACATCTTAAACTCAACAAATCCTAAATTGAACTCATTATCTTTCTCTTCAAACCTTCCCCTTTTCCTGAATTCCCTATACTTGTCAAGAGTACCACCAACTTTGGAGGCAGCTGAGTGTCCCAGTAGATGGAGTTCTGAGCTTGGAATTGGGATGACTTTAGTTCAAATACCACTTCACATAGTTGGCAAGTCACTTAACTGTGCCTCAGTTGTTTTACCTATAAAATGGGGATAATAATAGCATCTACCTCCTAGGGTTATTGTGAGGATAAAAATAAGATAATTTTAAATTTCTTACTCATTGATACCCTAAATGCATCTAGTAATTCCCAGGGAATGATAGGAGTGAGACAGGATACCTGCTGCAATGTGTCATATACCTTATTAGAATACATATTCGTATACACATGTATTATGAATACATATTGTTGTCCTGTTAATAGTTATTTACTCAAGTGTTATCAGGATGCCTTCCTGTCAGGAGAGGAATAGCATTCTTCATCATCAGTCCTCCAGAAGGATGGTTGATCATTGTATTGGTCAGAAGTCTTAAGTCTTTCCAAGTTAACAGGTACTTTGAAAAGATCTCCAAGAGGGAATGGGGCAAAGTAGCTAAACAGGCCTGGAAGGGATTGTTCTTGTTGACTGATTATGTCCAGGTAGAGTTTTTGTACTGTCGGGGAGGTAAATGAGCACATTACTTAGGATGACTCAGCCAATATGTGGCAAGGTGTAGGTCTTGATTGGAGACCTTCCTGATCACTGACATTAAACTTTGCTTCTTCTCAGTGTCTTACCTGGCAGAAAAAGGGCTCTCAGGCCATTCACTTACCTGGTGTGGATACAAGCTTAGGTTAAAAAGTAGTTTGGACCCTTAATGTGGACTTAGGGGGCAAGAAAGGAAGAAAAGTGAGCATATTACAAAGGAATAAGGGAAGAAGAAACATAAGGTTGCAGAGTGCTTTATATTTTTATTTGTTCCTCAATAGGACCCCATGAGATAAGTGCTATTAGTATCCTTATTTTACAGAGAAGAAGATGGGGCTGTGTACATGTGAAGTAGGTTGTCCAGAGTCTAAGAGCCAATGGTCACATAGCTAATGTGGTCATGGGGGAATCTGAACAAGTCTGTCCTGAGTCCAATGCTCTCTACCAAGACTTCTGCCTTTAAGTCAGAATTCTATGACCGCTGGCAGAGCACCTAGTGTATACACAGCTCCCACAAAAGGCCTTATTTTTTTTAAAATAGCTTTTTATTTTCAAAATATATGCAAAGATAGTTCTCAATATTCACCCCAGCAAAATCTTACGCTCCACATTTTTCTCCCTCCTTTCTGTCTACCCCTTCCTCTAGACACCAAGTAATCTAATAATATAAAGACATTATTATTACAAAAGAAGAAAGTGACTAAAATCTTGGGCTGTCTGTTGAGAGAGATGAATTCCCCTTAAATCACATCTATCCTAAAATGTTCTAGATTCCATCTGATAACCATTTAGTCATCAACTAAGTGTCTAGAACCTAAGACCTAGAGTCAGGGAGACCTGACCTTCTAGCTATAATAGGGATATGCAGGAGTGACTTTAGCAGGTTCTGGAGACCCCTACTTCCTTTTTTCACTTAACATTTATTTTCTTCAAATGGTTTTGAAGTTTTAAGAAAGGACAAAGAAAGAGGTGCTTCCAGCAACAGGGTCACCCTGCAGTATGGACTTGCTAAGATTGTCTTCTAGATATTCTTCAGGGAAAGTGTTACCTGCTCTAGGTGGTGGTTCTGTTTGTCAGAGTCCAAATCTTATTGGAACCAAGCCCAGGGGCCTGCCTGTAGTACTCTGGAGACATCCTCTTCTCTCCAACCTGCTATAACCAGGACAGAAAAAAAATTCTACTTGACGTTTCCTCCCTTTTGATTTTTCTGACTATTATCCTTTATTTTTACCATAGCACGCGGCCTTGGTGTTCTGTTTGGTACAGACCAGGCAAAAAAAAATTAAAATTTTAAATTTCAAAAAGATGGATCTCTATGCAGCTAGATAAAGCCCTGGGCCTGGGGAGTTCTGTTTCCACCTTAGACACCTTACAGACTATATGATGTGGGGCAAATCATTTAACATCTCTTTGCTTCAAATTCTGTAAAATGAGAATAATAATAGCACCTACCTCCCAGGGGTATTGTGAGGATCAAATGGGATGATATTTGTAAAGTTCTTAGCACAGTGCCTGGCACATAGTAGGTGCTTTTTAAAATACTTGTTTCCTTCCCTCAGTTGGATGGGAGGAGGAGAAGAGGGGAGAACAAGAAATAGGTAGAGAAGGATCTCTAGTAAAAAAGACTGAAAAGATTATTCTGAACTTTAAAGGAAGGGTTCAATTTAAGAAGAAAACTTTACTTATTTTTTAAGTACAGTTAATTTTTTAAATAAAAATCAGTTGTTTTAGTTTCTTTAGCTTGATGAATAACATGATTGACTATTCAATAAATGTTCACATAAAATAAAATAATTCCTTGAGGGTACACCATAATGAAACATGCTGCACATGCTTGTGTCAGCTCCATTGCTTTGGGACTGGTTTAGAAACCTGGGCCAAGAAACCTAGGGAGTTCTGCTTTTACAGGCTGCTCCAGGCAGCTTGGGGTGGGGGATGGGAGAGGCTTCGTGCCCTCATCAAGGTTATTGGCAACAGCTGCTGCCTCCCCTGCCCTACAGATCAATTGTCCTGATTTGATGTTCGTGGTAACAATTGGTGTGATGGGGAGAAAGAGGGGAAAATAGAAGTGGCTGATTTTCCTGGTGCCCTTCCTTCTGCGTAATTCCTAGGACTGCAGTAATGACTTGGGTGGGTGTTGGGAAGCCTAAAATTTCAGGCCTGGTTTTGACTTTGTGAAACTTGGCTTTGGGGCACAGAGCCACGTGGTCCTGCCCTGCCTCCCGCCGGCCTGTTCAAGGCCCCGTCTGTTCTAAGGCCTGCAGATGGCAGTGGATTCAAGGGTTTAGCCATAGGAGATAGATTGAAGAAGGAATTGTGATGTGTGAAGGTTTTAACCAACAGAGAGCTGGGGTATTTCTAAGCCTGTGATATTCCCAGCCCTCATTCCTGGCCTCTATCCTCTGAATTTAACTCCCCATCTAATAAAATCTCCATCCCCATTTAACTCCTCCCAAAATGTCAAAAGCATTTTAAAATGGAGGACTCAGAAATGTTTAGAAGGCTCCAGCCCCCATTTCTAAACCTGTGATATTCCCAGCCCTCGATCTTGGCCCCTGAATTTAACTCCCCATCTAATAAAATCCCCATTCCCATTTAACTCCCCCCAAAATGTCAAAAGCATTTCTAAATGGAGGATTGAAAAATGTTTAGAAGGCCCCAGTCCCCAGCTAACCTGTAGTATAATAGCCACTGTCCTGTTTTAGGCTCTTAGATTTGTGGTTAGATTTAAGCAATGAGTCTGGTCATCCCTATCCAGTGGGAAACACTTGTTCCCTTGATTTAAAGTGGCTTTCATGAAATAAATGAACCTAGACTATCATTTAAAAGCTTGGTTTGTGGCATTATGATTAGTCAACAGGTGTTTATAGGGCACTTACTGTATGTACAATTCCCATAAGAGATATTAGTTGTACAAAGGAAGAAAGGGGCTAAAACCTTGGGCTGTCTGTTGAAAGGTGTGAATGCCATTTACTAAATAAGATACAGAAAGGCAGTGATTGCACTGAGGAAATCACAACTCCTAGAACTACTGGAATAGAGATGCCTTCTTCAGAAAGGCAAAAGGAAATTTTTCCTGATTCTGAGGATAAGAGAATGGTCGCGGCCATCCAGTATGGGCTTTTTAGAGAGAGCTCTATTATGGCACGGGCTTACCTAGTCTACATGTTTATCTTGGTTTGTCTCTTAGGCTCCACCAAGCCCATTACATCTCATGTCCTGAAAGCTGTGACCAATGATGGGGACGGTGTGGAAAACCGAACAGTCACTTTCACAGTTCTAAGTTCTCCAAAACTTGGGAGGCTCGTTAGACTAGACAATGACACACAGGATGTTTCTGCATTTACGCAGCAGGCGGTAAGTACTCTGATTCTGATGTGACCCTACTCTGATGGAAGCCATTGTCCCCCCTTCCTCCTTCCCATGCTTTTAGAACTCACTAGGTCCAATCTCTTTGCCATCTATAATGAGATGATCTCAAAAACAGAAAGCTTCCTATGACACTGAATGGTTAAAATGAGAGTTTGAGGTCTGTTTTTAGTGGCATCTGGTGCAATAAGAAAGCAGGTAGTTTAGCACTATTTAAAAAAACAAAAAACAAAAAACATAGAGGGTTAAGTATGGGAAAGAGAGTGTGTTACGGTTGAGATATATTTCATAGCCAGCTTTTTATCCAATTTAAACAAACTTCCCTTGGAGAAATTTTTTTACTTCTCTGAGTTACCATTTTCTTCTTCCTCATCATCATTACCATCATCATCATCATCATAGCTTCTATAACAATTATAATTTTAAATGTTTTATGTTATATATGTTATTTATAATTTTAATTTTAAGAGCAGTTAATTATTATAGTAGCTAAATTTCATATAGCTTTTTTTTATTAAAGCTTTTTATTTGCATAACGTATGTATGGGTAGTTCTTCAACATTGACCATTACAAAGCTTTCCATTACAAATTTCCCCCCCTATTCCCCTCCCCTCCCCTAGATGGCAGGAAGTCCACTACATGTTAATTATATTAAAATATTTGACAAGTCGAATATATGTATACATATTTCCACACTTATCTTGCTGTGCAAAAAAAAAAAAAAAACTGAAAAAGGAAACCCAATGCAAGCAAACATAGATAGAGAGCTTTCATATGGCTCTTTAAGGATTACAAAGTGCTTTACAAATATTATCTTACTTCATCCTCACAACAGCTCTGGGAAGTTGCGGTTATTATTATCCCCATTTTGTTGATGACGAAATTGAGACACATGGAGTTTAAATGCTTTGCCCAGGGTCACAGAGTAAGTGTCTGAGGCCGGTTTTGAAATCAGATCTTTCTGCTTAAAAAGCCATTGTTCTAACCTATTATTGCACCATGGTAAGAGGCAGAGTTTCTTCTGAGGTCTATTCTAGTTCTAAGTTTCTGTGATTCTAAGAAGAATGCTTTAAAAGGGGGGAAAAGGGAATTAGTTGGTTTTCCAGCCACATTGGGAACCTGTATAACTAGATAGCTTATGCTTTCATGTGATTTTATTGTTGGGCGTTCTTATGTGCCCACACAATCTGAAGCGTTTATATCATTGTGATCTGGTAGAAGGACTTCTGGGCTGAGGATCATGAGACCCAGGTTCAAATTCTGGCTTTAACAGGTCTTAGCTCTGCCACTAAGAATGAGTCGTGTGATTTATTTATAATTCAGTTTCCTCATCTGTAAGGCAGCTAAGTGGATAGAATGCTGGGTTTGGAGTGAGGAAGACTGACTTCCTAAGTTCAAATCTGGCCTCAGAGATTTACTAGCTGTGTGACCCTGAGCAAGTCACTTGACCCTGTTTTCCTCAATTTCCTCATCTGTAAAATGAGGTGAAAAAAGTAAATGGCAAATTACCGTATATATGCCTCCCAAAACACACAAATGAGGTCACAGAAAATCAGGCAAAACTGAAATGACTGTAAAACAAGATTAATAATACACTGCCCACTCTGCAGGGTTCTTGTGAGAAAAACATTTTGGAAACCTTAGAGCTATATATAAATATGAGTGATTATTGTGATTGAAAAGATAACTACTCTGAATTTTAGGGAGAAATATATTTTTCCTTTTTTGATATGTTTACTTTTCAATTCTGAAACATCCTCACTGTTGGTCTGTGAATAGAATAAACAGTAGAAGGAAAAGATGTAAATTAAATGCTATTTGAGTGAACATGAAGTTGAACTGAAGTAATAGATTTTTACCCCATGCCCACCTTTGACCTTGGAGCGGCCCCTGCTCAGGCTGATGTGGCAGAATTCAGTTTGTCTTTGGCTTCCACATTGCCTTTGTTGGCAATGTATTTAGGGAGCAGGTCATATGGCTGGCAGAGGCAGTGTGAGACTGAGAGGAGGAAGTATCAGTTCTGCACTCCCAAAGAGAAATGAGTGTTGTAATACAAACCACATTATGTCATGAGATTAAGGGAGTATCAGCCACTCAGAATGCAAACACAGCCTTGGTTGCTTTGGCTTTATTCTAGTCGATGCTTCAAATTCAATAAAAAAACAAACATTAACATATATTAGATTACTTGCCATCTAGGGCAGGGGGTAGGGGAAAGGAGGGAAAATTTGGAACACAAGGTTTTGCAAGGGTCAATATTGAAAAATTATCCATGCATATGTTTTGAAAATAAAAGGCTTTAATTTAAAAAAAAAAGAAAATGAAGCTAGGAAAAAAAATCCCAAACATAATGTATAGAGCAGCTTGCAACTTACAAAGCACTTTCCTATCCATTATCTCATTCTATCCTTACAACAAACAGCTCTGTGAGGGAGTCATCCCCATTTTACAGATGATATAGATGAGTCTCACAGGAGTTATGTTACTTGCTCAGGGTTACCCAACTAGTAAGTGAGGTAGAACCATGACCTGAACCCGTGCCCAATGCCCTTCTTCCTGCACTGCATCTAAGAGGCTTAGGTAAATATGCAGTACTTGGGAGAAGACATTCTTCCCCACCACTAATAAGAGCAATAATAACTGAAAGGGGTTATTGATGCCCACTGGTAAGGGTCCTAGGTCACATATATCCAGGTTTTTCCAGGAAGTCTTGTCAGCGCTAGGAATGTGCAAGGCATTAGTGAGTAGGGGAAATGGACCCTCCTCGATGTTCAGTTTTTCATTTGTGCCTGACTCTGTGATTCCGTTTGGGGTTTTCTTGGCAAAGATACTGAAGTGGTTTGCCATATTCTTCTCCAGCTCATTTTATAATAAGGAAACTGAGGCAAACACAGTTAAGAGATTTGCCCAGTAAATGAGTCCCCTGGGCTGCTTAAAGATTTTAGAAGGAACTTGAGCCTTAATCTAAACAGCAAGGATTTATTCCATACCAACTGTGCCTGCCATTTTGTTGTACTAGCTGGGGTGATGGGTAGTAGTGTGGAGAGGATATATAAATACCTTGTATTTATGTTCTGCTTTCGAGTTTGCAAAACATTGTACAGTTATTATCTCATTTGATTCTCACAACCGAGGTAAGTGCTATTCCTCATTTCATAGATGAGGAAATGAGGGCAGACAGAGGCTAAGTGACTTGCACTTGGAGCACCTAGGGCTGTATTTGAACTCAGGTTTTCTTGACTCCAATGTTTTGTCACTGAACCATTAGCTGCCTCAGTATAAGAATTGAAAGGTATCTTAGAATTTATAGGAACATTAGGTTTTAAATTTATAGTTGGAAGGGACCTTCTTCTTCAAAACCCTTGAGAAAACTGAGGCACAGAAAATTTTAGTAACTTTAGTCACAAATAATAAGCAAGTGAATTACTTTAGTCCAACTTCTGCCTGAAGTAATATGTTATATCAGATGAATGGTCCATTAGGCATTAATTGAATATTTCTACTAATGACAAATTTATTACCTTCCAAGACAACCCATAACCTTTTTGGATTTTTCTACATATTAGGAACTTTTTATGAGAAAAATACTTCCTAAATTGTAAAGTACTGTAAAAATGTGAGTTATCATTTTTATTATTATTAGAATAACATTATCCCAAATGGATCCTGGACAAGAATTTCTTCTGCAACATACCTTGTCAGGTCATCCAGCCTTTGATACCCTTTGCCTCCTGAGATAAACTCATTCTGCTTTTGAATAGCTTCAGTTGTTAGAAAGTTCTTCCTGACATTAAACTTAAATCCACTCCTCTGAAACTTCCTCTTCCTACTTCTGCCTTCTGGGACCAAGCAGAATAAGTCTAATCTCTCTTTCACATGAATACCTTCCAGATCCTTTAAGACATCTATCTTGTTTCCAGTAAGTCTTCTCTTCTCTAGACTAAGCATCTCCAATTCTGAAGTAGCTCTCTCCTTATTATCAGGAAGAAAAGACTGATATGCATAAAATAATTAGCAGTCAGTCAGTCAATAAACATTTATTAAGCCTATGGATCAGGCACTGTGCTAAATACCAGAGATACAAAGAGAGAGAAAAGAAAGTTTCTGCCCTCGAGAAGTTTACAATCTAATGAGGGAGACAAACAAATCACATTCAGGACAAATAGGTACTGATTTAGTGAGGGAAGTAGAGGACAGAATAGCATATAATCATTTGCAAATTTGTGTAGTGCAAATGCTATTAGAGAAAGGCTAAATCATTGACATCTACCGTTTTTAGGAAGGCTTCTTTGGGACACAGAAAAAGGGATGCTCGGGATACACTTATGTGACTTTCTCAAGTGGTCTTGTGGCCAAATGGGTGCTAGAAGGAAGATTGATGCTAGGGGAGTTTGAGCTCTTATTTAGAAATAGCTGATGGCACAGTGGATGGAGTGCTAGACCTGGAATCAGGAGGACTCAGTTTCAAATGTGGTCTTGGACATTTCCTAGCTGAGTGATTCTGGACAAGTCACTTAATCTCTATTAACTCAATTTCATCTGTAAAATGAAGATAATAACAGCACCTGTCTCCTAGGGTTTTGTGAGAATTAAATGAGTTAATTAATATTTGCAAAGCACTAAACACAATACCTGGCGCATAGTAAGCTCCATATTGGTGTTATTGTTATTTTGTGCTTGTCACTCACCAACTATACTGTCAAGGATAAATTATTAGTTTCTAGATATCACAGAGTGTTTTGAAGAATATTTTGTATCAAATGCATTAATTGTATTAAGTGCTGCCATAATACTTTATTGGGATAAATGGAAATGTAATGACCTCTTTTTTATTGTTTTATAAGAAAAAATAATAATCATTCCCCAAAATAATTATGTGGTAAGGTCTTGATGATGAAATTTTGTGATGTCATAAAAGTCAGTCTGTCTACAGACATTGACCAAACATCTACCATGTGCTGGGAATACAGAAACAAAAATGAAGCATTCTTGTCTCTCAAAGTGTTTGCATTCTCTTGGAAGAGATAGCACACATGTATAAACATATACTAACATATATATCATGTAGAGATAGATACTGGTTTAGAGAAAGATACTGGTATCTGGAGGGATAAAGAAAGATTTAAACTGTGAGTTGCAACCCCATATGGGGTCATGCAACTGAAGGTGAGGATTGTGACAAATTTGTACAACAGTAAAAGGTATCAAATATTACATCAAAATTTAATTTTTTATGTAAAAATAAACAAGCAATGTATTTCATTAGTATGCAAATTTGTTTTCATCTTTAATGAATGGTAAAATCATATGTACGTCAAAGAATTGTTTGAAAATTAATTTCTTGGGGCAGCTAGATGGCACAGTGGATAGAGCACCAGCCCTGAAGTCAGGAAGACCTAAGTTCAAATTTGGTCTCAGACACTTAACACTTCCTAGGTGTGTGACCCTGGGCAAGTCACTTAACCCCAATTGCCTCAGCAAAAAAAAAAGAAAAGAAAAGAAAAGAAAATTAATTTCATTATGATTTATTATCAGTAAATTGTTTTATGTGCTTATCTATTTTACATAACAGTATTCCTGGGTTTGCCTAAAAATTTCTTGGACCAAAAGGGATCACGAGTAGAAAAAGCTTAAGAAGCCCTGACATAGAAAATAGCACTAGTAGACGCTGAGATTCTAAGGAAGGGAAATGAGAAGGGAGGACATTTTGAAGGAGACCAGCTGTAGAAACATGGAAAGGGGAGATGCCGGTGTTGTATATGGGGAACAAACACTAGAGGCCACTTTCTAATTAAGAGGTTTATGGATGGTGATGTGGTAGCAAGGGGAAACTAGAGATACAAATTGAACCTGTCATGGTAGTCATAATTATTGAATACAGGCTGAAAGAAGGTAGTCTAGGAAAGACTTAATTAGGCAGTCAGCTCAGCTGAGCCTGAAGTACAGAAGAAGCTGATACAGTGAGGAAGCAAATTGATTCATCTCTAAGAGCCTTCTTCCCCCATTCCCATGATCCTCTTTGACCTTTGTTTTTTGTTTTTGTTTTCCTGTTTGTAGTTAATTTATCTTCCTTTTCCTTCTCCAGCAGAGAAAAGAGATAGAGGTGGTGGTGGGGGGGGGGAGGCTGGCAGGATTAGCAATGTGTAACATACACGTACTAAAAAGTATCCTAGTGTTCCTTATTGTTGCCAATCCTTCTGTCCAATTCCTCCTTTCCTGCTTGCCTTGATATGTGCACTTCAGCTTAAGTTCTACTAGGAAGCAGGGGTGGAGTATGAATTAACCACTAACTGTAGAAATTACTTGTTTCATCCTTTCATTACCTTGTGGTTTGTGGCCTTGAAAATGTTATGACTGTTAGCAAGTCCCATCAGATCAGAGGCATTCCAGGTTAGGTTTTTCTGATTGCCCCGGGCTTTCATGACTCCAGTGTACCAGCAGGGACACTTGCAGATTCCCTCCTTACTCTTTGCACAGTCAGTCAACAGGCTTTTGCTAAGTGTCAGGCTTGCACCTGCACACACATACACCCACACAAATACTCACATATTTCTTTGCTCTCTGATACCTGCAAGTGACTCTTTATACCTGGTGTAAAGAAACATACTAGCAATACATTTTTTTCTTGCATCTTTATTAATTTTCTTAATAAGTTCATGCTTATTTTAAAGTTTCCTTCCATTTACTTTCTCATTTATTTCCTTACCTCCCATCTTGTATTTTCCCCTTCTATCCTCTTTCCTCTGGTTTATTTTGCCTTCTCCCCCTTTCTCTTTTCTTTCCTCTTTTTTTCTTCTTTCTTCTCTCTTTCCCCTTCTCTCCTTTTTTCCTAGTCTCTTTCTTTTTTCTTTCCCTCTTTTCTCTCCTTTTTCTTCCTTTCATTTTCTTAGTTTCTTTTCTCCCTTTCCCCTTCTCTGTTTTTTCTTCCTAACCTCTTTCTTTTTTTCTCTTTCCTTGTCATCTCCTAATCTCTTCTCCTTTTTTCTCCTTTTCTTCTCTGCTAACCTCTTTCCCCATTCCTTTTTTCTCTTTCCTTCTTCTTTCTCCCTCTTTTTCCTTTCATCTTCTCCTAGCCCCTCCTGCTTCCCCACATCCTTAATCCTCTCCTCTGGATAAACTGGATGGTGAGAGATTAGAGCTGAATATCTAAATTTAAGAGTTGTGTGCATAAAGGAGATAAAAAGACCAAAAATCGCCAACAGAGAGAGAGTGTAGAGACAAAGGGGAACAGTCCAGTACTGAACCTTGGGGGACACCCATGCTTTGAGGAGTGGAATGTAAGGCATAGATGATGATCCAGCAAAAAAGAGACTGAAAAGGAAGTCACATACATGTAGATGAGGAAAGAATAGAAAACAGGGTTATGGAAGAAGTCAAAGGAATACAAAGTCACTAGGGAGTGGGGATATGGGTGCCCAATAGTGTGAAAAACTGCAAAAAGATCAGTGAGGAAAAAAAAAAGATTGTGGGATTGAAAAATGAAGAAGTCATGCACTGGTGGCCTCTCAGAGGACACTTTTCAGTAAGAAAGGAAATAGAGGCAATTCTGATATTATGTAAGGTCCCTTCCAGCACTCATTTTTTTTTTTTGGCTCTAGGAGTAAGATTTTAATCATGGGAATAAATAATAGAGATGGCTAACAGTGCAAATGATGTTTGAGGAAAATTGTGAAGATATTTCCTCTAGAAAGCCCCTAAAACTTTAAAGTTGTAGGAGAAAAGAATAATTGGAAGGTAAGGCACAAAGAATATCAAGAGATATAAACCCCAAAATACATGTTGGCAAAGAAGACATTTGAGTTTAATTTTAGTAGTATGGTGATATATATCATGTAGGATCTGTGTTTGAGAATATACAGTGTATTTGTCAGCAAAGTGGATTTCTTTTAACTATTGTGTTGCTGGTGGATAATTAGTCTTTTCCTCTTCCCTCCCTTCCCATTCTCCTCTTTTGTTCCCTTGTCTCCTTTTTGCCAGCAGATGGAAATGCTAATCTTTTCCTGATGTCTGTGGTTTCATGGCCTGTGTCAAATAATGCTGTAGTTGCCACCCACTTTTTAACTTTATCCCTTTTTACAGTCGTCCCTTTTACAGTCTGCTACAGGCACCCTCTGTAAGCTGGATAACATTTTAGTAGTGTAAGAACTGGTAGAGTCACTTCTTTAGTAATGTTAGTGATGGTAAAGGTGCCCAGAATATTTTAGCTTAAATTAATCAAAAAGTAAGTAGTAAATACCTTTTATCTGCCTAATCTCCCTCATTGATGAAGCAAAAATAGCACCTATGAAAGAAATGGTGAGCAATCAGTTGCTAACTGGGGGGTGGTGTTCACTATAATTGTGAAAGGAGTTAAGATTCAGCAGTATTAATTTGCTTTGTCAATTTTTTCCTCTTCTTACAGCTCCATTGGTTATTATAACTGAAATCATAAGAAATCCACTAAAGCATTTGCCTCATTCATAGGAAAATATTCACAGATTTGAAGACAGAGCCCTCAGAATCCACTTAGTTCATTTTACAGAGAGAGCAACAGAGAGCCAGTTTTTTGGACAACTGACTTGTAATAATTACACTTAATAATTATAATAATTACACTTATGCATCTCTCAATAGTCTTGGATTCTACACCTCAAAGCTTATTGAGACAAAATTAATGACTACAACATAACACAGAAGTAGATGGATCTAGTCACTTGTACAAAAACTTTGTCTCCTAGAAATTATATATTGTTATTGTGTGAATAAATGTCTAATGATAGTCCAGATATAGAATCCTACAGTGTTTAAATTAGAAGTTCATTTTATCCAGTACTTCTAAGTTTATAGATGAAAAACTAGAATCTGAAAGGAAAAAGCATCTTGTCCAATGTTATCTTGTGAGTTAGTGGCACAGAATTAGGGCTAAAATTCACATCTCCTAATTCCCATTCTGGTGATCTTCATTCTTAGGTATGAGAGACTCTCTTTCTTACTTTCTTATTAAACGACTTTATTATGGATAAAGCACCAGCCCTGAAGTCAGGAGGACCTGAGTTCAAATCTGGTCTCAGACACTTAACATTCCCTAGCTGTGTGACCCTGGGCAAGTCACTTAACCCCAATTGCCTCAGCAAAAAGCAAAAAAAAAAAAAAAAAGACTTTATTAGAGCTAGAGGGGATCTTGGAGGGGCAGTTAGCCCAACACCATCATTTCACAGATGGAGAAACTGAGGCTCAGGGATGGATGGTCCCTGATGTATGGATGATGCTTCCCGGTTACATAACAATAATGGAACCAGGATTTCTGACTTCAAATTTAGTATTCTTTCTATTCCAACACCTTACCTTTCTGAAACTAAAGTTCAGAAAACATTGCCAGTTAAAGTTGTCTTACAGCAATGCCAATGCAAAAACAATAATGAAGTGACATTTTTTTTCTGATTTGATTTGATTTTTCTTATGCAGCAATATAATTGTATAATTATATATGCCTCTATTGGATTTAACATATATTTCCATCATGTTTAACATATATTGGACCACTTGCCATCTAGGGAAAGGGAGGGAAAATTGGAACACAAGGTTTTGCAAAGGTTAATGTTGAAGAATTATCCATGCATATATTTTGAAAAATAAAAAGCTTTAATAAAATTTTTTTTAAAAAAATGAAGAGGGAAAGAAATCAATCCGGAGCAGGAGGATCGGGAAATAGGCTGTTATATCACTAAGCCTACTGCTTACTCCCTTTGGAAATGTATTGGCTTCTACTGTCTCCATGGTAACTCTCCAGTTTGGGAACTACTGGCACAAACACATTGCCCTTGCCCCCCATTGCTCATTGCATTTGGTATTCTAGTGAAATCTGGCTTGACCCTGTATAACCTCTATTTGTTCTTTGTGATTAGGATTTGATCTATGCTCTCTCCCTAGGAGGGCTCTTCCCTGTTAATTCCCCTTAATCCCTGGCATACATAAGCTCTCAGAGGTTGGGGCCCTCTCTGCCAGTGATTGATAACTTTATTTCTCACCCTCCCCATAGACACACATACACTCTCACTCAGATAAACTCTTTCCTCCACCCATGAAAGCAGCAGAGCTCCTGTGGCCACAGTCAGAGCAGACCGCTTGAGCACCGGCCACACTTTGGAGAACATTTGTAGGGTCTCATGAAGGACTGAGTGGTTCTGGAGTTAATGGGGTTAGTTGTTTTCTCTACTGGCAGCACAACTTGCTCTCGGGATCCTTTCACTAGAAAGGATCTGGGGTTTCTGCTTTATGCAGAAATTTTAAGGAATTTTAATAATTTTTTAAAAAATAAATTTAAAAAATTTTAAAATGTTACATGCAGCTGATTCATGACATTCTCCAGTGGGTATTTCCTCCCAGACCAATCCAAGGTAGCTTCTGTCTCATCTGTCAAGGATGTGTCACCCATTGGGTCAGCTGCTGTCAATGGGAAACACTCCTTATTGAACAACATGAAGGATTTTCCCTAGAATTTATGAAACACACAAGTCCACTTTAGCCTGAAGTTACTGCTCTTTATTCATAGGCAGTATGATGAGGCAGCTAGGTGGCTCAGTGCCTGGAGTGCTGGGCCTGGAGGCAGGAAGACCTGAGTTTAAAGTTTCAAACACTTACTAGCTCTGTGATCCTGGGCAAATCACTTAACTAACCTCTGTTAGCCTTCATCCACCAGAGAAGGAAATGGCAAATCACTCTGGTATCTTCGTCAAGAAAGCCCCACGAACAGCATCATCCATGGGATCACAAAGAGTTGGATGTGACTAAATGAACAACTATATGGTGTGGTGGAAAGAAAGCTAATCTCAGAATCAGAAAGGCCTGAGTTCAAGGGCTAACTGCCCCTCCAAGATCCCCTGTAGCTCTAATAAAGTCTTTTAATAAGAAAGTAAGAAAGAGAGTCTCTCATGCCTAAGAATGAAGATCACCAGAATGGGAATTAGGAGATGTGAATTTTAGCCCTAATTCTGTGCCACCAACTCACACTATAATATTGGACAAGATGCTTTATCCTTTCAGACATTAGTTTTTCATCTGTAAACTTAGAAATACTGGATAAGAAGAACTTCCAATTTAGTGATGATGGGCAAGTTGCTGTTAATCTCCAAATGCCCCCAGGTGATTCTCTAAGGCTATATTGTAAAACCCAGTACCAGTCTGCATTGGTAGAGGGAGTTCCTTATATCAGTAAAGTCACAAATTACATTAAAAAACAATTACAAGAGTGGATAGAGCACCAGTACTGAAGTCAGGAGGACTTGAGTTCAAATCTGGCCTCAGACACTTAACACTTCCTAGCTGTGTGATCCTGGGCAAATCATTTAACCCCAATTGCCTCAGAAAAAAAAAAAAAAAAAAAGGCAATTACAGGCTATACAAGGAGCAAGGGACCATGGTAGATTACATCAGCTCTTTCTGGATCCTAAGCCAGGTCTTGGTATAGGATTCTCCTGCCCTAAAGGATCAGTTTTTGAAGGGTTTAATCATAGCAGGCTGTGGTGAAGTAGCCCAGATAGCGATAGCCACTAACTTAACTGATGTTATCCAGTAGTGTACCTTTGGAAGAATCCCAACATGTAGTGGTCCCTCCAGCATTTGTCCATCATGTCTATGAGTAGCTCAGTATGTGTTTGTATAACTCAGAAAATAGCAGGTCACATCAATCCTACTATCCAGCCATCCACAAACTGACTAGTTACAAGATTACCCTCTTTCCATCCAAACCCAGACTTATTGATCCCATAGCTCATCAAACACTTAAAATTAAACATCCTTACCACTTTGTGTTGTCAGTCCCAGTTTTGTGGGACTTGGGGAGACCTCAACCAATTTTTTGGATTTGTTCTTCACTACCTGAAATTAAGCGCCTGTATGTGACAAGATCAGTGTTTTCCTGACTCAGTTTCCCTTACTCCTTTCCCCCATCCCTGATTATCCCCAGTTTCCTTGAAGCAGCTTCCTGATGTGGGAACTTCCAGCCCCATATAGTCAGTGCCTCTTAGACTTGGCGGATGTTTGAGTCACCAAGCCTTAATGACATACTAACTAGACATATTTCCAGATAGAGATAAGCTGGCTTCATTCAGAGAAACTGTCATTCTTGCTATATAGCCTTGTATTCTTTTTTTATAGTGATGCTTCTTTTTCTAAATAATAGCTTTTTATTTTCAAAATACTAAGATAGTTTTCAATATTTACCCCTTCAAAATCTTGTGTTTCAAATTTTTCTCCTTTTGTCCTTCTTCCCTAGATAGCAGATAATCCAATATATAGTCTTGTATTCTTGCTGTATCTCCTTGCTGTGTTTAGACAAGTATGCCCCCTTGTCCAATGACTCAAGATTGCCTTATTTCAGCCCAATTTCAAATCTGGATGAAGAGTTACAGCTAGACCTACAGGAACGCTGTATGTGCCTTTGATGATTGAAATGTTTCTGGATGCTCACTTTAGTTCTGATGATGACCCAGGAGACCAGACTCCTGTATATTTAAGGGAATTTTTAATTTAAGGGAATGTTGAAAAGTACTCAGCCCACCTGGAGCCTGTCTCCTTCTATCCTGCTTAAGATTACTATGGACCCACTGGGTGATGTTGGATAATGCAGCCATACATGAGAATCATGGTAAACTTAAGTACAGACTACACATTTCTCCTACATCACTTAAAGCACTGCATGGAATAGATTATCTAGCCACCTTGCCTTATATCTCCAGATATAAACTCATAGAGGGTTCTTGATACATGTAGGGAATGGGGAAGAAAAACTGAGGATGGGAGCCCATTTGAGATATGTTGGGTGGATATGAAAACATTTCAGCAGGATTTTGCAGGGGGTGACGGAGCCAAATGCAAGACCAGAGGTGTCATCTTATGGTTCTGACCACAACATTCCAAGCACACCCCAGAAATAGGTTAAAATGTAATTAAGAAATATTTAACAAAATAAATTTATTGTTCATTTGTTTAGTCATATCCAACTCTTTGTGACTGTGTATGGAATGTTGTTGATGAAGATATTGAGTGGTTTTCCATTTCCTTCTCCAGTGGATTAAGTTAAACAGAATTATATGACTTACGTGGGATCACCTGGTTAAGTATCTGGAATCAGATTTGAACTCAGGTCTTCTTGACTCCAGGCTCAATACTTTATCCACTGAGCCACCTAACTGCCCCAAAAATACAATAAAATACAAATAAAATTAGATTTTAAATCTAAGTTAATGTATGCTCCACAAGGATCCATATATATGGATATATGGATTAATGGCCCCTTTTTCTCTTTGACACTACTGGGCTAGACTATGCTTTTAGTGTTGTAAAGCAGAGATGTTTATCCCCATCTGTGCAATTTTGTGATTAACTTTGTCCCTAGGGCACCTATTACAGCTGACTGGATTTACTCATTGAGTAGGCCAGAGATTGAAAGAGTTTCTGAAAAGGAACTAATAGAGGGGATTCGCTGACCCTCTGGGTTTCTCATCAGAACTCCAATATGTTTGTCAAGAAGAGTGAGAAGTTGGATCTTTGCATGACAATACAGCCATAAAAGACATCACTGTATGAAATTAATATTCCTTTCTCTTGATATTTATTCTGCTATACCAGTTGGCAGGGATGCCACCTTTCACTTTTCCATGCCTATCACCCACTACATACTACTACACGTTGGATATCTAAGGTGCTCCTCTCCCTACTTACCTTGTCATAGAATTCTATGACAATACTGTGATTTGATGGCCAGTATGGAAATATGTTTGACATGACTTCATATGTATAATCAATATTATTATTGCTTGCCTTCTCAAGAGATAGGAATGGATAAAGTGGAGGGAGACATTTCAGAGCTTAATTTTTAAAAAATTAATGTTAAAATTTTTTTAAAAAAGTAATTGGGGGGCAGCTAGGTGGCGCAGTGGATAGAGTACCAGACCTGAAGTCAGGAGGACCTGAGTTCAAATCTGGTCTCAGACACTTAACATTCCCTAGCTGTGTGATCCTGGGCAAGTGACTTAACCTCAATTGCCTCAGCAAAAAGCAAAAAAAAAAAAAAAAAAAAGTAATTGGGAAATATTTAATGAAATAAATAGAAATATATTTAAAAATAAATAATATGATTTGCCTTTTAAACTCCAAATTATGCCTTTTTACGTGAACAATATAAATTCCATCCCCAGTATTTCTCTGCATTTACTCAACTTACCACATTCCCTGTGATGAATTTGTACCTGAGTGAGCTGAAAGCTGCCCAGACTAACTTATAGAACATTTACAGGCAACCAAAAGCCAACAAAAGGGAGATCAACTACCAGAGTCCTGAAGGGATCTTGTCTGACTCTATTTCCATAATCTAGGGACCAATAAGCTTTTTCTGGAAGTTGGTGGAAAGTCAGTCAACAAGTATTTTTCTTTTTCTTTTTTTTTTTTCAAAAAGTATTTTTCAAGCTCTTTGTGCCAGGCACTATCAATACAAAGAATGACAAAGCATGATCCCTACTGTCAAGGATTTCACTTTCTAATAATCAACATTTATTAAGCCCTGAATATATCTTTTATATGTATGTTTTATGTACATATAAAAGATATATTCAGTTTACACTGAAAGTGATCTCAGAGGGAAGGAGAGTAGGGTAGATGGTAGGAAAGATCTCCAGGATGTAGATTTGAGCTGAGTCCTGAAGCAAGGCAGGAGATGAAGGCAAAAAAGGGAGAAAGGATAATAGGTAGCTTTTCCATCACTGATGATGTATCATATGGTCAAATGGGTTATATCCTTACTCTGTATCTATTCAATATCCCTCCCTTTAGTCTTCATTATCCCAAACCAGATCTACTGAATCCTTCGCTGCCCAATAATTAAATATGGTTAAGAAGAATATATGTTTAAGAGGCTCCTAAATATAGGTAGTCATTAGTGTCTCCAGTACCATCTGTACCTAATATAGGCAGACTTATAGACCTGAGGAGAGGATATGAGAACCCACAGGCAACTTTATGGAATTGGTAGAAGCTTTCCACCAAGGTTATCTCACTAAGTTGTGACCTTGAACTCTGTGGATTTCTTCTAAGGAGAAGGAATATGAAGGTCAAGAATAGGGTTCAGCAAGGTGAATTTTGAAACCTATTTTTGAATGTATTTGGGAAAAGCAACTATTAAAAAAAGAATAGGTTTCAATGAGCATATTATTATTATAGAAGAATATCATCTGAATTAGGAAAACAACATGGAATAAAACAACTTGTCAGTCATGCCTAAGACTTTCCTTTTTCATATGTTTGCCCAGATTCCATGCTGACTTCCTGTCTTTGGTTTCATTACTGATCCAAACTTTCCTAATTCCTCTCCAGCCCCCTTTGGATTTAACATTTCAATGAACTATGGCTAGACTTAGCATGATTTTAACTTTGTTCCCTTAGATAGGTTTGTTTTCTTTTATAAATTTTTATTTCTACTGCTGTTTTTTGATATCACTTATATTTCTCATTTTACTCTTCCTATAATAAAGAATTTTTAAAAGGGGGAAAAACAAGTTTGGCAAAACTAACCAAGAAAAAGTTTTCTATTACATTTAGTGTTCCACACCCATGAGTGTGGGGATCCAAATCATGGGGATCCAAAGAGATCATAAAAAAAGGGGAAAGGACCCACATATACAGCTCTCTTTGTGGTAGCAAAGAACTGGAAGTTGAGAGAATGCCCATAAAGTAGGAAATGACTGAACAAATTCTGGTATAGGAATATAATGGAATACCATTGTTCTATGAAAAATGATGAGCAGGCTGATTTCAAAAAAAATCTGGAAAGATTTACATGAACGGATGCTGAGTAAAGTAAGCAGAAGCAGGAGAATGTTGTACACAGTAATAGCAACATTTTGTGATAGATTATTAGCTTTGATTCTTAGCTCTATTTAGCAACACAATGATTGAAGACAATTCCAAAACACTTGTGATAGAAAATACTATCTACATCCAGAGGAAAAAACAATAGAATCTGAATGCAGAGCAAAATATACTATTTTCACTTTTTTTTTCTTTCTTATGGTTTTTACTTTTTCTTCTATTTCTTCTTCCACAACATAATTGATATGGAAATATGTTTAATATGATTGTTCATGCATAACCTAAAAAAAAAAAGAAACATCAACATCTTAGAAGGAATAGTAACAGATATACAGTAAACACTTAATAAATGCTTTCATGGTCATTAAAAAAAAAAGAAAAAAAGAAGCAGGGAGATAAGAGAGGAGGATCTTCTCTCTTTTCTTTAATCTTATACTTGTCTATTCAGTTTCCCAGCAGTCAGTTTTAGTGTTATTCTTTCCATTAACACTGTTGTAGTCTATGGGTATATGGTTTTCCTGGTTCTGCTTACTTAATCGGTTCATATAAATCTTTCCATCTTTCTCTGTAATCCAGATTTACTTTTTTACCGTACTTTGGGATTTTCCCCAGTAGATCTCTTCCCTGAAAACCTGTCAGTTGTCCTTAACCATTGGAAATCAATAAAGTTAATTACTTATAGATGCTTTTTTTAAACTAATCCTTCCAAAAGTATCCAAAAGAGGATACAACTATATAACTATTGTTTTTTTAATTTGTATTCACACTGCCTAGAACATTGGCTGGCAGTGGTGAGTAGGTACTTAATAAAGGCCTATGGAATTAACAAATATTATGCTTATATGAAGTAAATATAATAAGTTAATTATAAGTAGTTTCTCATCTTAAAATTAATTTTCAATTTTTCACACTACAATATCATCTTAAAATAAATTATTATAATTGTCATGTTACATGCACAAATGAGAAAATCTCAAAAATTTGTGCTAAAAAAATTGTATACCAAAGAACTGAGCATTTTCATGCACAGAGAATGAGTAAAATGATCAGAGTACAAAAAAGAAATTTGAGCTTTTAAAAAAGGATTATTTATTTATCTCTTATTATTTAGAAATAATGAATGAGTTAAAAAAAAGGTTTCAATTCATAGCATCCCTAATCACTTCCTGTATAGGACTAGATTAATTGATTTTTTTTCCCCCACTGTAATTACTGGACTCATTTAGATTGTATTGAGCAGTTAAAAATGAAGTGTTCTGGTTTTGTTGTTGATGATGCCTGGCTCTTTTTTTCCCCATAAAGTAGAATTTCATTACATTTATTGTTCATGTATTCCCTCCTTTCTTTTCTTTTGTTAATATGTCACATTACAATACTAAAGGTGGAAAAAAGTATGCAACATTTATTTTCCATTGCAAATTAAAATTGAAGAATTATTCAAGCTTGCAGGAAATTAGTCTGCAGATTTTCAAAGCTTGGGTATAGTAATGAAGAAAGTAAATAACCAAAATTTGGAGAGGAATCAGTTTAGTCAGAGTTAATAGAGTGTAATGAAATCATTAAATCCTTTATGTTTTAATTGTATGAGTTGGAATCCCGAAAAAGATCCATTAATTTTGACTGGTTCTTCCCTATTTTGGGAGTATTTATCAGCAGATGAGGTACAGTAGGGGTTGAGTCCTATTTCAGTTCATTCTTTCAACAAATATAGTTTACCTTTAAAATTCATTGCTTGTGAGTTATAGATCATTTGCAGAAACCAGGCCATATATAAGTAGATGGATATTTGCAAATGGGTTGGCTATTTGAAACCATTAGTACTCTGCCTTCTGCCTTTCTAGCTCTTCAGTAACAGGAAGTGTCATGAAAGTCTAGATTCAGAGCTAGGAGGAACCTTAGAGTTCATGTAGGCAACTTCGTCATTTTATAGATGAGGAAACTGAGGCTCAGATAGGTTAACTAACTTGCCCAGGGCCACGTTACAAGTAAGAATTTGAATTTGAGCTCAGCTCCTAATGCTTCCAATTCGAGAATTCTATCCACTGTGCTATTCAATGTCCAGATAGCTTAGAGTGGATTTCATTATTTTGTTTATTTATATCAGGGCTTCTTAAACTTTTTCCATTTGTAACTCTTTTTAGCCTGAGAAATTTTTATGTGATCCTGAGTGTGTAGATATATAAAATAGGCATACAAATAATACATTTACTGATAATAAATCATAATTTCATAACCCACAAATTCAATTACAAGACCCCACATGGGGTTGAGACCCACTGTTTGAAAAAATAGGATTTATGGCACTATTACTAGAGAATTCTTTAAAATGTTTTGGCTTTTTTAACTTAATAATAATAATAATTTGACTTAATATACACCTGGAAGGAACCTCAAATACCACTTAGCATATTTCCTTTCCCCTTTTCCTCATCCCAGGTTATACATATTAGTAACTTAACATTCTCTGTTAATTGTAGCAACCATAGTTCAATTCATCTTGATACTTCATTGATTTAATATTCATTCATCAGTGTTAGAAATTTATGACCTTCCATATTAATCAGATATTCCATGATACAGTAGATATGTAGGAACTCCTAGTGAGACTCTAGACATATCCCTTTTCATTCATTAAGCTTTTTTTCAAATAACAATCATTTATTTTCTCTCTATTCCACTTTACAGCTATCCCAGGCCCTCCAGTGAAAAAATTATAGAAAAAGAAAACCAAAACTCTTGTAATATTTATGCATAGCCACCAAATCCCCACATTGGCCCTATCCAAAAATATTTGCATCCTACTAGGTTTGTTAGGAGATAGGTAGCATGTTTCATCTCTGACTCCCTGTGATGATTGTTAATTGTTGCAGTGATCTGAGTTCTTAAGTCTATCACAGTTGTTTGTCTTTACACTTTTACTGTTATTAGACAAATTGTTCTCTAGATTCTGTTTATTTTACTCTCTTAACAGTTCATATCAGTCTTGCAGGTTTTTCTGAAATCATCCCTTTTATTATTTCTTCCAGTATCTCATTAAGTTCCTGTCCCATGATTTATTTAGCTTTTTCCTTAATTGATGAATACCTACTTGCTTTCCAGTTCTTTGCCAAAAAGAGCTTTTTAAGATTTTTCTGCATATGAGCCTATTTTCTCTTTCTTTGGTTTCTTTAGGGTATAGATGGTATTGATACAAGTGGTATTGATGAATCAAAAGGTGTATGAAGTAAAGCAACTTTTAGAACATAGTTCCAAACTTTTCCAGAATGACTATTCCAATTCACATCTCCACCATGAGAGCATAAATGTTTCTATTTTCTCACATCCCCTTCAGCATTTGTCTTTTTCCTTTTTTGGGTCAGCTTTGTCACTCTGAGTCTCAAAAAAAGTTAAATGACTCATCTGGAATCACACTGAGATGACACTTGAACCCAGAACTTCCAGAGTCTAAATCTAGTTTTATAATCTCTACACCATGGAGACTCCTATTTAACCTTTCTGATGATTCTTCTATATTCATAGGTGCTCCATTTGCATCTCTCATATGCCATGCTCACATTTTAAAAAATTGATAATTTGCTGAGTGTATGTCAGTGCACTGTGCTAGGTCCTGAGGGAAATAGATGTATGAATGAGAAATAGTGCCCTAAGGGAACTTTAATCTAGTAATATTTTCCCTAAGAAAAGAAAGAGAATTAACTTATTTTTGGTTTAAGACAAAAATAACTGGAAAGGCTGGGTCCCATAGTAATGGAGCCTCTAGTCTCCTCCATAATTCTAACTTTGCACTCAAAAACTTGTGGAATCCATAGTGTTTACATAGCCTCTGTAATACATTCAATGTAACACATTTTATAGGCAAAAATGGAACCAGACTCAGCCTTAATCTCACACATCTGGACTTTTTAGGGCTAAGAAATAATAATAAATTATATACCAGATATAATCACTGCTCTGGCAGGAAGCAGAATCTCTTAAAGATATTCATTGATATTTAACTGCTAAATCCAGTGGACTTTCCTCAGTCCTCATCTTCCTTGACCTCTCTTCAGCCTTTATAATTGTTGACAATGGTCCCTCCCAGAATGCTCTCCTTTCTCTTGACCTACGTGGGATTTCTCTCTCCTGCTTCTCTTTTCTTTTTTTATACAATTCATCATCATCCTTTACCAGTTCATTATTTGTTTTCCACCCCTTCAGACCCCAAACCTGGGTCTGGACCTCTTCTTTTTTCTCTATATCACCCCCACTCTACCACAGTCAACTCCAGTGGTTTCATATTATCTCCAGAAGCAAATTTAAAATCCTTTGTCTGGCCCCATCCTACCTTTCTGGTCTTCTTATAATTTACTCCCCCGCCCTAACCTCTATATTCTATGTTCTAGTGACATTGGACTTCTTATTTTTCTTCAAGCAAGTTACTTCATCTCTTCCTTCCAAGCATTTTCACTCATCTCTCATACTTGAATTCTCTCCCTTCTGGATTCCTTGGCTTCCTTCAAGTGCCAGTTAAAATATTATTTTTTATAAGAAGCTTTTCCTAATCCTCTTTAATGCTAGTGCCTTCTCTCTGTTGATTATTCTAACAAATACCAAATATCTTATTTATACAAAGTTTTTTTTTTCCATGCTGTCTATCATTTTTACTGTGAGCTGCTCAAGGGCAGGGATTTTTGTTTGCCTTTCTCAGTATTTGTAGTGCTTAGCATAATTCCTCATACATAGTAGATTCTTAATAAATGCTTCTTGAATTGACTTCCTTATGTTTGGGGTGGGGAAGGGATAAGATTTTCATTAGTGCCTAATATGCATCAGACACAAATATCTCATATAACCATTGTTTGCAATCCATGGGACAGCCACTTAACTCTCCCTAAACTCCAAACAATAATAAGCACTATTATGCAAACTTGTTCTTGCATATACTAGGTGAATTTATATTACCTCTAGTGATCTTTACAGCTCTAGATACTGGGACTCCCTCCTAATGGGTTACTTACTTCGAAACCTGAAGGTTGTAATCTGAACATTTTTATAAAAATTCCAGTTACTACCAGTAAACTTGTTTCCTGATGAAGATGTATTGTTCCACCTGTTTTTTTTTTTTTTTCTTGAGATTTCCTCTCTCATGGAATCAAGCTAGTTCTCCAGCTTGGCATCCATACTTTGTTGTCAGATTCTCCTTCTGGAGTTTTTTTTTTTTTTATCAGTTCAGGGAAGAGGCAAATGCTTATCCCTGAGATCTTCTTTGAGGAAATTTACAAAAATCAAAAACCTGGAAGATGACTTACTTAAGGACATAGAAATAGTTAATGGAAA
Source organism: Myrmecobius fasciatus (assembly GCA_023553655.1). Lineage (NCBI taxonomy): Eukaryota > Metazoa > Chordata > Mammalia > Dasyuromorphia > Myrmecobiidae > Myrmecobius > Myrmecobius fasciatus. The sequence continues at coordinate 264,133 of JAJPUD010000952.1, forward strand.
AGCTTGGATTTGAACTCATGTCCTCTGACTCCAGAACCAATGTGCTTTCCACATTGGCATTTTAAATAGTGTTACTTAATCCAAACAATAGATTTGGATTATATATGATAGGAATATCTTTTCAAGACATTGTACTTTATTTATCAAATAGTCTTTGAGAAACAAAATGGCAGCATTTACTGATATCGAGGCACATTAGAGATCCATTTTTGTATGATTTTTGTTTATGTCTAGTGCCTAGCACAATAAAAAGCACATAACACAGGACATGGCACCCAGAAGGTGCTTAATAAATAACGATTAATTGATTATCTCTGAGGTTCTCCAGTAGAGTGTTTTTTCTATTGTTGTCTTTGCATCATAAGCACTTAACACAGTGCTTGTCATATAATAAGTGCTTAATAAATGTTTATTGGACTAAATTGAATAGAATTGAATTGAACTGAATTGTTCAAAGCATAAATCCAGTTGTTAGCAAAAGCAACATGTCAGGTGTGTGATGTAAAAGAGATTCTTGTTCAAGTATGACCTGGACCAAATGGCCCTGAAGTCCCTCCCAACACAGGAGATTTTGCAGTCATCAGAATACAAAGGAAGATTAAAGGGAATAAAATTCACAGAGATCCTTTCTTTCAGTTTTATTGTCTTTCTTGTTCCATACCTTTAAAGCCAGATTGATTTTTTCTTCAATTTTCAACAGGTTGATGAAGGTCTGATACTATACAAGCATATGAACAGTGAAATTCAAGTCTGGGATGCCGAAGACTCTTTTACGTTCACAGTATCCTCACCTCCAGCTAGTCTAGGACCCCAGGTGTTTCCTATTATAATCTCATATGATATTAATGAGCCTGGCCAGCACAGTCACCTGCTTGCAAACACAGGTAAAGTGACTAAAATGTGAGGCTGTTTTGTTTTTATGATTAACTGTAGCTGATATTGGAATGGGAAGAAAAAGCAGGGCTCAGAATTTCTCCTTTTGGCTTTTTAATCACACTAATGATATTGACCTCGGTATTTTTGGTGTATGTAGTATTCTTTTGTACACTACTATTCATCTCTCTACCTGGGGGCTTTGTCCAAACCTGTTCTGTTTCCTTTTGTGAAAAATTTTTAGAAATCATTGGGACTAAATAGGACATTATGTAACTGCTGTTGCTGAGAGACAATGAAAACAGGGATTTTTTTTGTAATTGTCATTTTTCAGTGGTGTCTGACTGTGACCCCATTTGAGGTTTTCCTGGTAAAAATACTGGCATGATTTGATATTTCCTTCCCCAACTCACTTTGCAGATGAGGAAACTGAGGCAGGCAGGTTTAAATGATTTGCCCAGGGTCTGAGGTAGTAAATATCTAAGGCTGGATTTGTACTCATTAAAGTGAGTCTTCCTAATTCCAAGACCAGTGCTCTATCCATTGTGGCATCTCAGTTATTAGAAAAGAAAAAAAAGTTCTAGATAACTTTTTACTCTTTATTATAAAGATCCAAAAAGCATTTAATGATATGCATCACTACTTTATATACTCTTGACCTAAAATTCCCAAAAGAATATATATATATACACACACACACACACACACACACACACACACACACATATAATCTTCTCCCCTGGTTTTCATTAGAATGTATGCTCTTTGAATGCAGGGACAGTACATTCAATGCTCAGCACAGGGTCTGGCACTTGGTATGCTTTTAATAAATAATTGTTAATTGGTTGGCTTTGGAAATTTGCACCTAAATCTGTGTTTAGTGTAGGGTTAATAAAAGATAGACCAGGAAATTAAAATCCCCTGAATTAAGATTTCTCCACAACAGTTCCACTCATAGTAGTGTGGAAAGGACCTTGAGTTCTCAGCCTGTGGAGCACAGGGTACAAGCTGAAAAGGTTATGAATTAGTGCCTTACTCTGAATTTATTACCAAAGAACCAGCCTAGCCTAATTCAGAGAGGTTCATCCCCAAGTGATTGATTGTGGGAACCACAACAATTGATGCAGGAAAAGCATCATGGTACAGTGGAATGTTAGCAGGCCTTGGAGTCATATATATTTATATACACACACACATATACAAATATATATACAATATACATATATATATAAATTATGGGCCTGTCACATAGTAGTTGTGTGGCCTTGAGGCAATCTCTTAAGCAAAGGTCTCTGTTTCTTCATTTATAAGATGAAGGGCTTGACTTAGACTAGGTGGTCTCAGAGTCTGTGCCCTGAAGTCTTGCTCTAAATCTGTGATCTTAAAATCAGCCTACAAGTTGCAAGTAGATTGTGATTGATTTCATGGAGGACACAACTGCACTGAGGAAATCAGATCTTTTGAAACTGAAGTGAAAGAAACTCAGCAACAAAAACAGAAAAGCAGTTTTGAAACTGAAATGCTAATTTAATAGTATGATTTGATCTGCATATTATAAATATTTGGATGAATCTAATACATCAGACAGCAAAAAACAATACAAATCCCTAAGAAACAAAGAAATTCTGGGACAGTTAGATGGTGCAGTGGATAGAACATCAGCCCTGAAGTCAGGAGGACCTGAGTTCAAATTTGGTCTCAGACACTTAACACTTCCTAGCTGTGTGATCCTAGGTAAGTTACTTAACCTCAATTGTCTCAGCAAAAAGAGAGAGAGAGAGAGAGAGAGAGAGACAGAGACAGAGACAGAGACAGAGACAGAGAGAGACAGAGACAGAGACAGAGAGAAAAAAGAAAAGAAGCAGAGGAATTTCTTATTCAGACTGTGTTTGAATGGGGAGTTAGTCAATTTATCACATACAAATTTGTTTCAATAAAATACTGTTCTTTTCTTCTTATAGGAGCCGTTGTCCAGGAAGGAAGGAAAGTCTTAATTGATAGATCTAAGTTAGATGCATCAAATCTCCTAGTTAAATTACCTGAATCTCAGCGTGCTACATATGAAGTCTGGTACCAGGTTACATCTCTTCCCTACCATGGTACAATTGTGGTTGGAGAGAGAAATATTACCAAAGAAAAACCCTATTTCTCGCAGTACATAATTAATAAATATGGCATCACATATCAGCATGATGACTCTGAATCCCTAGCTGATAATTTTACTTTCTCAGTTTGGTTGAATCAGAAGAGCAAATCCGCCACAAAACCAGAGGCCGACTTTCTCGAAGAGGTATTTAATATCACCGTGTCTCCTGTGAATGACCAAGCACCAAAGTTAAAGACTAAAGGACCTTCTCTGGAAGTGCTTCAGGGCAATACGTTCAGACTGGGTCCAGACAATCTGAAGGTGGAGGACTTGGACAACTCTCCAGAAGAGATCAGATACACAATCATCAGCAACCCCACCAATGGCTTTCTAGCAAGAACTCCCTCTCTAGACTTCCCCATTCATCAGTTTACCCAGGCAGACATCGACAGTGGCCAGGTGTGGTTTGTGCAAGATGGAAGTCCAGTGTCTGGGGTGTTTTACTTTAGTGTGACAGATGGCGAACATCGTCCACTCTACAAACTCTTCCACCTGGAGGTTATACCTATCTCTGTCACCCTTGTGAACCTGACCGATCTGCTCCTTCCCCAAGGCCAGACCTCGGTCTCCATCACTAACGTACATCTGTCAGCCATGACCAATGGCAAAAGTACCGAGATTACTTATAAACTAATCCAGCCCCTCCAGCATGGCTACCTGCTTATGGAGAATGAACAAGTCACTCACTTCCAACAGGAAGATTTATTTTCTGGAAAACTGTCCTACCACATGACAAATCTCACCGCCTCCCAGGACGAGTTACAGTTCATGTTGTTTACAACAGAGAATAATCTGACAGACCAGACCCTCCACATCCGAGTACGACCTTTGCTGCAAGTCTCATCCAGCCTGGAGATTCCCAATAGGATGACTTATCAATTGAGGCGGAAGGACCTGGATGCTACTGAGCTTGCTCATTTAACAAAGAGTGTTCCCAGATTTGAAGTTACCGAGCCACCTGTCCATGGCAGACTTATAAAAAGAGTCAGTCGCCATGCTGAACCAGAAGGAATTGATCTGTTTACCCAAATGGACATTGACCAAGGCATATTGATGCTCGATACCCACGCCAACATGACGGGTGTGGATATGATTAATGATTCCTTCACCTTCATGCTCAAGGCAGACCATGTGCAGCCAGCTGTAGGCTACTTTCCCTACACTATCGTGATGTCCGGTCCCTCGTTTGTACAAAGTTTTACCACAGAAGTACCAGTGTTGGATGGTCTGAGGACATCCCCAGTTTCCCAAGAAAAGTCTGTGATTTCCATAGGATCCACAGCACAGACTGAAGGCCCCAGGAAGACAAAGAGATTGGGTTCAGATCTCTGGAGAAACCAGAAAGGGGGAGATCAGGCAGCAGATGCAGAGACTCCCGTGACCCAGTTTGCCTGGCCAAAGATGGCCACTGAAACCAGCTCAAGGATGGCCAGAGAGAGCAGCAATCCCCTCATGGTCATCATACCCCTTGCTGTTGCCACCTTTCTGTTAATAGTGGCTGTGATGTCACTGTGTATCTGCCTGATGTGCCGCAAGACAAAGAAAGCTAACCCTTTCATCGACTCTCAGACCGGCCCAGAACCCAGGACTCCTACCCTAAGTCCAGAAAGGAGTCTGACCATCCCCTCGGTCACAGTGACACCCCTTTTAAGAAGCTCCAGCAGCCCAGCACTCAGCCCTTATCTGGCTCCAAGATGTCAGCAGTTGCTTGCCCCAGCGGCTAAACCAGTGGAAAAAATCTCTCTCTGGGATGCCTGGAGGAATCTGGATCCAGAAATGGTCCAGCACTGCCGAAAGACCAACCCAATGCTCAGGCACAATCAGTACTGGGTCTAGGCAGGCATGGAAACTTGCAAAGTGGTGCAAGTTCCCATCATCTGCAAAAAAAAAATCCGTAGTAGCACCCTTAGCTAGTTTTTAATGTTATTTATTTTTGTGTATCTTTTAGAAGAGGTTCTGTTTCCCTGAAAAGGAAGATGGAGCTTATTTACAGTATATTTTCTTTGAAACAGAAAAGTCTATTTGTATAAACTCCTTACTAAAGACTTCTTTTGTAACTCTTTTGCAACTTCTCCATCTGAATTTTTCAGTACTGGAAAAAGTGATTAAATATTTTGCTTCCAAGCAACTTTTCTCTCAAGTCAATTCATTTGTCTGTTTGGAAGCTGCAAGAAAATGCAAGAAAACTATGTTTTTTTTTTAATGGATTCACTCCCAGTGAGTCCGTTGGAAATACAAGAACTTTTTCAGTAAGCAAAAAAATCTATTGAAACACTGAACCTGTTTTCTATGTTGTTTATTTTAAAATTTGCTTTGTTTCTTTCAACCTTGAGCTACAACTTTTAATCTTTGTTCATTTCTTAATGCAATAAATGTTTCTATCATCATCCATAGTCTGGGAGAGACGGCCAGCAGGACTGGCTATGCATCTGGGACATTTTCTACAGACTATGTACACATCTAGAAACATCTGCTAGTTTCTATTACAAACCAGGACTTTATAGCACACTTCACTTTAAGAGTTAAACAAAGTCAAAAAGTTAAAACATAGTTGTGACTTTTTGTGGATTGATTACACAAGTTAACTGCATTACCTGTGCCTTTTACTGTATGAAATATTTTGTATTGCCAGCAATTTTATTTAAGTGGTCTGGTAGAGGGAAGAAATATTCTATTTTACACTCCCTAAGCCTCAGTTTCTCCTAAAGTAAAATGAGGATAGCAACATGTAGGCCAGAAAATTTTCCTTTGATCTTTTAGATCTGAGGCTTGTTGAATGTATCAGTTTTATATTTTGATCTGTTTTGTGTAAACTGTAGTGAAAAGTTCCCTCCCTTTGTATACACTGTGAAAGATGAATAAACTTGCTATTGAGTATATGTGTAAAGTATATTTTGTAGCATACCACAAAAGGGAGGGGTTGGAAATTCCACAGTAATATGTTTTAAAACTTGTCTCCAAAATGGTAACCATAAGCAGTTTTTTTTTTTGGTGAATTGCATTAATGTCCCTTAAATTTTTTAACATATAGACATTTTGAAAGAGTAGGTCAAAGAACCTAGAAGTCCTTTGTTAGCTGGTGGAACACATTAAAAAAAGATACTTGATAGAAATATTTACAGAAGTGGGGAGGGGGCACAGCCCCCCTAAAAGTCTCCCTTGACCAACTAAGTACACTCCATATGGAAATTACTTTTCCCCCCTTTCTTTTCAGCACTTCTGCCTTTTCATCCTAGCCAGAGCTGTTTTACTCTGTTAAACATCCAGAGCTATTTTAAACTCATCCATTTTGAGAGGCAACATGCATAATTTACAAAGTCAATTGGAGAATAACATGTATTACAGCCTAGTTTCCATGCTTTGTAAGTGAGAAGATGCAGGAAAACTGGAAAATACAGTTGAGAGTCATCACACCCAAAGTCTCAGGGAGCCTCAGGGCCTTTCTATATCAAGCAAGAGATACAAGGGATAAGGCAATGATGCCTCAAGTTTTTATTCTCACATAGACTAACAGATGTCATGTCAGCTGCAGTTACCTTTAAAATAGGGGACTGTATGCATACCCTTTGACCCAGCAGTGTTTCTATTAGGCTTATATCCCAAAGAGATCTTAAAGGAAGGAAAAGGCCCCACATGTGCAAGAATGTTTGTGGCACAACATAACATTTTCATGCTCTCTATTGAGGTTTGCTTGCATTGTGTTGCCTTTCTCTGATTTTCTTTTTTTTTCTTGTAGATAGGATTTTTCTTGCACAACTTGTCAAGTATTTCAACATTATTAACATGTAGTGGACTTCCTGCCATCTAGGGGAGGGGAGGGGGCTGGGGGTAAAATCTGTAATGGAAAGCTTTGTAAAGATCAATGCTGGGGAACTACCCATACATATGTTATACAAATAAAAAGCTTTAAAAAAAAAAGAATGTTTGTGGCAGCCCTTTTTGTAGTGCCTAGAAACTGGAAACTGAGTGGATTCCCATCAATTGGAGAATGGCTGAATAAATTATGGCATATGAATGTCATGAAATATTATTGCTCTGTAAGAAACGACCAGCAGGAAGATTTCAGAGAGACCTGGAGAGACTTGCATGAACTGATGCTGAGTGAAACGAGCAGAACCAGGAGATCATTGGACAAGGCAACATCAGTATAAGACAATTCTGATGGACGTAGCTCTCTTCAACAGTGAGGTGATTCAGGCCAATTCCAATAGACTTGTGATGGAGAAAACCATCTGCATTCTGAGAGAAAACTTTGGAGACTGTGAATCACAACATGACATTTTCATCTTTTTGTTATTTTATTGCATTTTGTTTTCTTTCTCTCCCTATTTGATCTGATTTTTTTTTGCTCAGCATGATAATTGTGGAAATATGCATAGAAGAATAGCACATGACTAATATATGTTAGATTACTTGCCACCTAAGGGAGGGCGTGGGAGTAGGGGCAGGAGAAAAAAATTGGAACACGGGTTTTGCAAGAGTGAATTTTGAAAACTATTATTGCATATATTTTGAAAATAAAAAGCTAAAAAGTGTAAAATTAAATAGGGAAGTGCTATTGTCCCCCACTCAGAGCATAGAAGCCTTCGTGCATCTCTGTTTATTAAAGAAGTTTCCAAGATAGTTTTACATCTTAATGAAACCTGTGGATACCCTTAGAAAGTAGAGAAGAGCATTTTGTTTCCATTTTGTTTTTCTTGGAGAGAAAAATAGGACAAGGATGGCACCAGCTAATGAGAGGAGAAGTAGAGGAAAAGAGAATAATTGACTTCTTTTTGGCATTTGGCTACAAATTGAGGATAGATATAGGTAATCATTTTTTTTGAGGTTTTCAGATGCTTTTTTAAAAATTAAAGCTTTTTATTGGCATAACATATGTATGGGTAATTCTTCAACACTGACCCTTACAAAGTTTTCCATTACAAATCCCCCCCCCAGTCCTCTCCTCTCCCCTAGATAGCAGGAAGTCCACTACATGTTAATTATATTAAAATACTTGACAAGTTGAATATTTGTATACATATTTCCATACTTGCTGTGCAAGAACAATCATATCTACATGAACAAAAAATATCTGAGAAAGGAAACCCAATGCAAGCAAACCTCAGCAGAGAGCATGAAAATGTTATGTTGTGGTCCACATTTCATATCCCTCTCTCTGGGTGTATATGGCTTTCTTCACTGAACAATAGGAAGTGGTTTGAATCACATCATTGTTGAAGAGAACCATGTCCATCAGAATTGATCATTGTATAGTCTTGTTGCTGTGTATAATGATCTCCTGGTTCTGTTCATTTCACTCAGCATCAGTTCATGCAAGGCCTCTCTGAAATCATCCTGCTGGTCGTTTCTTATAGAACAATAATATTCCATAACATTCATATAGATATAGTTAATCATTTAAGAAGTTAGCAGTGTCCAGTGAATCTCTGATTTTTCCTTTTTTTTTTTTTTTTAAAGTTTATGTACTTGCTGAAGGTAGTTGAAAAGGAACCAGTAGGAAGCGAGAGATTGAAGATTAGAGGCAGAATGGTTTTGAGAGCAATCTCCCAGAGATTGGATGGAAAAGGGCTGGCCTAGGGGAGAGATAAAAATAGGGACAGTGAGACAGTGGATAGAGTGCTACACCTACAGTCAGGAAAATCTGAGTTTAAATCCAGTCTCCAACATGAGCTATAGTGCTCAGCTATAAAATGGGAATAATAGGGCCAAATCCTCCAGATTATTGTAAGGATCAAATGAGATGATGTTCATAGAGCACCTGAAACGCTGCCTGGCACATAGTAGGCACTTAATGTTTGCTTCTTTTTTTCCTCTTTTTCTCAGAAATGGGATGAAGTCATGGAAGATACTGTTCAGTCCTTGCAATTATATTCAACTCTTCATGATCCCATTTGGGGTTTTCTTGGCAAAAATACTGGAATGGTTTGTTATTTCTTTTTTCAGCTCATTCAGTAGATGAGGAAATGAGGCAAATAGGGTTAAATGACTTGAGTTCACACAGCTTATAAGTGTTTGAAGCCAGATTTGAATTTAGGAAGAGGATCTTCCACTTTAGGTCTGCTGCTTTATCCACTCTGTTATCCTTCTATTTTCTCAGTAAAATATGTTTCTAGTTCCTCAACTGAGAAGGCAGAAAGAATGGATAGTTTCAGAACTTTAAGGAGAGAAGATTTTAAACAATCTCTTTGGGGAATAGGATAACAAATCAGGAAAGAGTAAAAGTATTTTCTTGTTGTGAGAAGGATTTGCACTCCTTAGATCCTGATGGCATGTACCTACAGAAAGCAGTATTTCCAGAGGCAGACAACCGTAAGGTTCTTTCAGGAGAGCATCTCTCTGTCATTGCTATATAATTTATGTGATGGCCAACCTTCTTCAAACCCTTCTGAGTTTGGGTCTTGTGACGCTTTCCTGAAGGGAGCAAACAGAGTTTGGTCAATGTTATACAAATATTCTTTAAATGGGAAATTAGGAATCTGAGGCTCTAGACACAAAATACATTACTCAAATACAGAAGAGCTGTATCTAGTTCTTTGTTTTTTTGTTGTTGTAGATATGATTTACATTAATAAATAGAACTGAACTGAATTCCAACACCATCTTCAATCATTTAACTAGCTATGTGACTGAGCAAGTCAACTTCCCTGAACCTCAATTTCCTTCTCTATAAAATGAGGATAATAATATCTAGAATACTCAGGGTCATCTCAAGGATTACATGAGATATAGTGTATATAAAGCATTTTACAAATTTTTAGATCACATCCTAAAATTTTCATGAAGTTTTAAGCTATTAGATTTCCCATCCCAAGAAAAGAGAATATCAGAGCATGTCATCTGTGACAAAGCTCACAGAATCAAAAATTTTGATGACCAAAAGTCATAGATGGCCCTTTGGTCATAATGTCTGTGGTTAAGCATATCTTCTGTCCAAGTCTAAATGGAAGAGACCCAAATATTTTCCCTCCATTTTATTTTCTTCATTTAATAGGGACTGGTGTTGAAAAATCATTTATCCCTGTTAGAAGGAAATGCTTAGACACAAATTATAGTTCAATCATGTTGCTTTTTAAGAATGTCTGCTAGAATAAAAACACTATAAAAGTCAAAGGGTGGAAGCTCTTTATGAATTCCTTTATTAATTATGGGGTTTAAGAAAGTTTATTTCTGAAGAACTTTGAAAGGGGATCCCCCACTGATTTCCAGATGGATTCAATTAAAAAAAAAACAACAACATTTGCTTTTGGTGCAAGCTCCAACCCATAAAAATGAAAAAAAAAAAAAAAAAGGAAGAGAGAATAAGTAGTAGTTTGGACAGTCATCTACAGTGTTGAAAAGGGGGTTTTAAAATTCAATTCAATTTACAGTTATTCATTTTAGGGCCTGAAAACAATGGGAACAACCATAAATAAAAGATGATCCCATAAGTGAAGAACCATTATGGATGGGAGAGATTAGAAAGGTTGATACTTGATGAGCAGCTCTTGCATACTTTCCTGGCAGAATTACAGAGTATTGGAGTGAGAAAGGACCTTAAAGAACATCTTGTCCATCCCCTTTCTTGCTTCATTTTGCAAAGGAGGAAACGGAAGCAAAAATTTAAAAAAAGAAGTGGCTTTTTTATGACCACACACCTTGGTGGCAGAACCAGAAAGCAAACGCAGGTCTTTTGACTGTAAATTGTGAGATGTAGTGATTGGGGTAAGGGGCTGGAGAGATGAAGGGGAGAGGCACAGTTTCGCTGTGGTTAAAAATGGATGCGTGGTGATTCTGATCTGCTACTGAGTTTTCAGTTGTGTCATCAAGTCTAGATGTGGGGGGTTAAACCCATCCTGCAGGGGATGATAAATAACATTGTCTGAATTCCCTCCAGTGTATTCTCAGTGGTGAAGAGAGCCTTAACCTTAAGCAATTAATTTCTCTAGAATTCAGTTGTGTAGAATAATAATGATAATAATAATAATGTTACTTCTTACCTCTACTATTGCAGCAGTTTCCAATAGAGCTCCCAGCCTCAATTCAATCCATTCTACACACTCCTGCCAAAGTAATTTTCCTTGAGCACAGCTGTGACCATATGACTCTCTGACTATCAAGTACAGGTGACTTTTTCTTGCACAGTGGATAGGGTGCCAGGCCTGGAATCAGGAACACTCACTTTTCTGAGTTCAAATCTGGCCTCAGATACTTACTAGCTGAATGATCCTGGGCAAGTCACTTAAACCTGTTTGCCTCAGTTCCTCACCTATAAAATGAATTGCAGAAGGTTTGCCATTTCCTTCTAGTATTTTTCCAAGAAAATCTTAAATGGAGTCATGAAGAGTTGGATGCAACCTAAAACAGCTGAATGACAACACAATAATAATAACTAGCATTTATTTAAGGCTTTAAGATTGCAAAGCAGTTTATGTCATCTCAATTGTTCTTCACAATAACCCTGGAGGTCAAATACTGTTATTATTTCCATTTTACAGATGAGGGAACTGAGGCAAATGTTAGCCCAAGTCACCTCTATGATCCATCAGACGTAAATGGATGTTCTTTTCATCTCTTAGTTCAGACACTTGCTATTTCTTACTTCTACTATTGCAGCAGTCTCCAGTGGAGCTCCCAGCTTCAATTCAATCCATTCTACACACTCCTGCCAAAGTAATTTTCCTTGAGCACAGATGTGATCATATGATTCTCTGACTATCAAGTACAGTTTACTTTTTCTTGCATCTAGGATAATGCAAATGCCTGTTTAGTTTATAAAGCCCTACACAATCTGATCTCAGACTATTGTCTAGCCTTATCTATATCTCCTCCCAAACTGACGCTTTTTCTTTATATCACCCTTTTATTTTCACATTACAAGGACCATCTTTATTGTGCCATCAAGACCAGGGGCAGCCAGGTAGCATAGTGGATAGAGAACTGGGCTTCGAATCAGACTTACCTTCCTGAATTCAAATCCAGCCTCAGACCCTTACTAACTGTGACCCTGGACAAGTCACTTCACTTTGTGCCTTGGGTTCCTCTTCTGTAAAATGGGCTGGAGAAGGAAATGGCAAACTACTGCAGTATCTTTGCCAAGAAAACCCTAGATTGCCATGAAGAGTTGGATGTGACTGAAACAACTGTACAAATAGGACCATAAGTTCAAATTGTTAGCTTTCTTCAAAGCTCAGCTCAAGTACTCAAGCTCAAGAGGTCCCCCCACCTAGTAGTATCTCCCTTGCAAAATAATAATTATTCCCTTGTATTTATTTTATCTATATTTTGTATATGCATTCTTCCCTGATAGAATATAAGCTCCTGGAGGAAAGGGATTGATTCATTTCTTTTTCTGGAGCCCCAGCACATAGAACAGAGTTTAGAGTTTTAAATTTTTTTCCATTTGTGACTCCTTTTTGCCTGAGAAATTTTTATGCGACCCCAAGTATAAAGGTACATAAAATAGGTATACAAATCAAATGTTTACTAATAATAAATCATAATTTCATAGCCCCCACATTCAGTTATAAGACCCTATATGAGGACACTTGCAAGAAAGCTTCTTTGAGTTTCAACTCAAAGTGATAGAGACAGAGAAAAGACAAAAAAGTCCCCAACATTTCCCTTCTCCCCCTCCTTCTTTCTACTCCTTAAGGGCTAAACTTTGAAATTGCTAGTGACTTCTAAAGTTTCAGTCCTCAAGGCTGTCCCATGCCTATTGCCATGGATAAGCTCGTGGGATCATTAAAATAGATTTAGGGTTGCAGAGATCCTTAGAAGTCAACTACTTCAGTCCCTTCATTGTACAAATGAAGAAAATAAGATCCAGAGAAGTTAAGCCATTTGTTCAAGATTATACAGGTAGTAAAGTGCAAAATTGGGATTTGAATTTAGCTCCTCTGGGGCAGCTAGGTGGTGCAGTGGATAGAGCACCAGCCCTGAAGTCAGGAGGACCTGAGTTCAAATCTGGTCTCGTCTCAGATACAACATTCCCTAGCTGTGTGACCCTGGGCAAGTCACTTAACCTCAATTGCCTCAGCACCCCCCTCCAAAAAAAAGAATTTAGATCCTCTGATTCCTAACAGGTTTTCCCAGCTTTGACCAGTTCTCTCAAGCTTCCTTGAATGTATGTGGCTTGAATAATTCATGTACTTCTAGCAAAGCTATCTTCCTTGCCACAGATTCGCCATAAATTGTGCACACAGAATGGCTCATAGAGCTGTTGGGTACATGTAGTAACATAAGCATTAGGGAACAGAAGGTCCTGTGGTATCCTGTAATATCCTGGATCTCCTGGGGCTCCCTCATCCCCTGGGCTAAGCTGCAGGCCCAGCCCACTGTACAAACTTTCTCGATGTGTCTTGCAGCTTCTCTGCCCATTAGACCAGATCCCAGAAGTCAAAAATGTGTCAGTGCCATGTTCTACAGCAAGACTACAATTTATTACATTTCCTAATATTTTTAGAAAGACTCAATGGTGTTTAGTCTGACGGAGGCCTGGGCTTTCACAGTAGTGGTTGTGTCAGCAGCCCTGCCATAAACTCCTCAGCTCAGGTTGCAGGAGCTCAGTGGGAAGAATGTACAGTTGATTGAAAGGGTGCATTAAAACTGTGGTCTAGGGAAATTGGGTTTCATTATAGAATGTGAGCAGTGTTAATTTGGCCATTCAAAATGTTTATGTCTATGGAAAGAAAGCCTAGAAGTTCCACATGTGTTATGGGGCCAGGCTAAATTTAGAAAGGCCCTCACTGGGGCCTCTGGAACTTGAGGAATATTATTAGTGAGGGCCATAATGAGGGTGTAGCAAGAGAAATACAGGACAGCCTTAGCACTCATCTTGTACAAAGGTGCCAAAAGGGCCTCCCTTCCTGCCCATTGCTACCTTCTGTTGGGGGTCAGAAGCCAGGTTAAAATGTAATTAATAAAAAGCAGGCAGCTAAGTGGCTCGGTGGATAAAGTCTGGACCTAGAGTCAGGAAAACCCAAGTTCATATATAGCTTTAGACATTTAGTGTGATCCTGGTGCAAGTCTTTTAATCTATTTGTCTTAAGAGAAAGAAATGGAATCTTTATGTACAGTTTAATGGTAATGAAGATATCAGAAAGGAAGTTAAATGACTACTCTCCATTCCCCTCATTTTCTGGATTTTACCACCCTGAGGAAACTTCCATTTTGAGGCTCTCTTTCTTGCAGGTGAGGGCAGGAGTTGACTAGAGAGCTTTGTGGAGGAGGGATGAGCTTCCTTTTTGCTTGTAGAGGAGGAATGCTGTTCTAGACTCATTTGGGAAATGATTTCAGAGAGTGAGAAAATAATTTTGGAAATTGTAGACATACAGGAGGCTCCTCAACATCCTCTGGTTTCCAGCATCATTAGAAACATCTAGGCTAGAACCTCTTATCTGGGGGAAGAAAAGAGGTAGAAATCAACCTTCCCCGAAGCCTCAGCTCACAGAATCCCTCAGGGACTTGAAAATAGGTTCCATTTGTATTTATATCCTAATGCTTAGCACGGTACCTGGCACATAGTAAGTACTGTTAAATTTTCTTCTTTCCTGCTTCCCTCCCTCTTTCCCTCCTTCCTTACCTCCTTCTGTGCCTCCCTTCTTGCCTTTCTTTCTTTCTTTTCCCTTTGTTTCTTTTCCTTTCTTTTCTTTTCTTTCTTTCTTTCTTTCTTTCTCTCTCTTTTTCTTTCTTTCTTTCTCTTTTTCTTTCTTTCTCCTTTCTTTCTTTTTCTTTTCTTTTTCTCTTTCTTTCTCTTTCTCTATTCCTTCCTTCCCTCCTTCCTTCCTTCCCTCCCTCCCTCCCTCCCTTCCCTCCCTCCCTCCCTCCCTCCTTCCTTCCTTCCTTCCTTCCTTCCTTCCTTCCTTCCTTCCTTCCTTCCTTCCTTCCTTCCTTCTTTCCTTCCTTCCTTCCTTCCTTCTTTCCTTCCTTCCTTCCTTCCTTCCTTTCTTCCCCCCCTTCTTCCTCCCTTCTGTGATAGCAATAGCCATTCTCACATTGACAATGGATTCCACCACAAGTACTTTTAATGATTTTCAAGAAGGAAAGAAAAAAGGAAATAAACATCTGTTAAGTGAACACTGTGTACCAGACATGCACTAGGTACTGGAGAAATAAATTTAAGCAAAAAAAAAAAAAAAAAAGATATCCCTGCCCTTAAGGGGCTTATATTCTAATGGGAGAAGATTACACAAAAGGGAGTTGAAAAGTGGATGGAAGGGCATGAAAAAATGAGGCTTGATTTGATTTTGAAATTCTGAAAGTCAGGAACAAGGCTGGGAAGAAAATGAAGGCAGATGAGCCTAGGTCTCTTTATAAAATGGAGGCTACAGAGAGTAGATTGAGACTGAGTTGAACAGACCTCAGGGATGGTAAGATAAGTCAAGATGAGGAAAACCCCAAGTACTGAAGGAAGTTTCCCAATGAGACAGAAGTAGAAGCACATGATTTTTAAATCCAGAAAATCAGGAAGCAGCCTGAGAGGAGAATGAAGGAGAAACAATGCATTGTGAGAAGCATGTCTACTTAAACTGACAGGCTTGGCAGCTTTAGTGTGATTGTATCCATAATTCTCAGAGAGCAATTTGGATGGTTTATTGCTGATCCTCTGTGCTCTCTTTTTATGGCTATATTAATTTTTCTCAGTGTTATTCCACTGATTAAAGATGACTATCAAGTATGATTTCTGAGCCTGCTACTTGAAGGATAAAAATTGCTTCAGAAAAAAATTCAGAAAATTGAAGGCTTAATATCATATAAAGACTCATTTGGGGTATCATTTTGCTAGTGTTGTGGCTAGAAAAATTCATATTCTGATAATAGCAACTTATGAAATAGAGAACTATATAATAGGTTATAATGGATTTAAGATGTCATAGTGAATAGTCTGATAGTAGAGTCATACTTTCAAAATGTCTGTGTAAGGTACAGAATTCCATGATATTCTTGACATAAAAGTCACCATCTTCTCAATCTCCTCTTCCTAGTTTCCCACCATCCTCCCAGTCACTCAGGCTAGAAATCTTGGGATCATCCTCAACTCCTTTCCCAGTCCACACATATTTTGTGGTTGTTATTTAGTCATTTCAGGTGTGTCTGACTAATAATCCCATTTGGGGATTTCTTGGCAAAGGTACTGGAATGATTTGACATTTCCTTCACCAACTCACTTTACAGATGCAGAAACAGAAGCAGAGTTAAAGTGACAATCCATCCCTCATCTCCATGCTTTTGGATTGTCCCACCCTGATGTCTCCTTCCCTCCATCTTTTAGTTTCCCTGACTTCCTAAAAGATTTAATTCTAATCCCATTTTCTGCATGAGCCTTCCGACCCCACCTTCACTCGATTCTTCTCTACATTGTAATTTTATTTGTTATGTTATTTTTATAGTTTATGTATTTTAAACATGCATATTGTTTCTCCCATTTGAATGTAAACTCCTTGAGGGTAGGGACTAGTTTGTTTTTTCTTTGTATCCACAATGCTTAGCACAGTATCTGGCACATAGTCATAATAAATGTTTAATAAATATTTACCGACTGACAGAACAGATGAAATACATGAAATACCTCAAAGAAAGCACTAACATCATGTAAGAAGAAATATAATTTGTTTGTTAGGAATCATGAAGATTAAATCATTCACACTGGGGGGGGGGAATGCCCACAAATATACAGAAACAAGCATCATATTTGATGGGTTTTTTTAAGTTTAGTGTGATTGGATCAAGATGTTTTCTTAAAGGAAATTTTGATTATATGTGTGGAAATCATGATGATGTGAATGACTATGCTCTGTGTTTATTAAAAAGGAATCTCATAGATGGAGCACAACATAGCACGCATTCTTGAGGGGTTGTACAAATGTAATTTTTTCATGTTCAATTAAGGAAAACAGAAATGATGTATTACAATAAAAAAGACCATAACTGTTTAACTGTGCATATTTTTCTATCATAGCATCCCTTTGTAAATCTATGTTTACATATGTATTACAAATATTCAAATTCAAATTTGAATTTTGAATCAGATTTTTTTGGGAAAGAAAAAAAGAAAGAGTTAAAATTATATATGTCTGAATCTTCTGCATATAAAACTTATTTCTAAATATACTTCAGCAATTGGAAAGTCAGAGGTTAAAAGAGGCTTTACAGACCATTTTGTCCAATCCCCTCATTTTACAAGGGAAAAAAACCTGAACCCTTGAGTAGATCAGGGACTTACCCAAGATCACACAAATAATAAGTATTAGGAGGATTTGAACTGTTCTTTCTATGATACCAAGCTGTCTCCAGCAAGCTGTCATTTGTGCTCCAAATTCCCTCAATTCCTTTAGGTTTAATGTTCCCTCCATTCATTTCCTTCTGATACAAACTGGAAGTAACCTCATCAGCCATTTAGTACATCCTCCTAATTTAAAAAATATATATATTATTATTTTTCCAATTAATAAGCATTGGTTTTTATTCCCTTACCATTCACCAACAAGAAAAATAAAACCTTCATAGCAAATATGCATAATGAAGAGAAGCCAGTTCCCACATTGGCCACATCCAGGATTATATATCTCATTCTGCATTTTAAATCCCTCGACTCTCTGGCAGGAGGTAGGTGGCGTGCTTTATTTTGAGATCTCTAGAAACATGGTTTGTCATTACATGGATCAAAGTTCTAATGCTTCTCAGAGTTAATTTTCTTTATAATGTTATTGTAATTATATAAATTTCTCTATTGGTTCTACTCACTTCCTTGTATTATTTCATAGACATCTTACAAGTTTCCTCTGAAATTGTCTGGTTGTCATTTCTATGCCACAATAACATCTCTATATTCCTATATATATATGTGTGTGTGTGTGTGTGTGTGTGTGTGTGTGTGTGTGTATTACTATATTCCTTTACTATTATTTGTTTATTCATACTCCTATAGTATCCCGCAGATTCTTGTTTTTGTTCCTGTGACAAGAGATGTTGTATAGACTTTTGTACATAGTCTGATTCTAGAACCAGTGTCTTTTCACTGAACTGCCTTCAGCCACATTCCACTATGCTTTTTCAAGCACAAATAGTTCCCTCTGCTTTCAGATTATAGACTATTGCAGTTGGAAGGAAGCCTAGAGATCACTGAATTTAAAAAGTCCATTTTACAGAAAAAGAAACTGAGTGTCAGGGAGTCCCTTTTGAAGGCCATCCAGAGAGTGAAAGATAAGGCATTGGAACCCAGAATTCCTTATTCTTAGGCCAGATTTGTTTCATTCCACCTTGAGACTATCTTTTATTGTATCCCTTCTCCTTCACCTTAACTACTCTCGTTTTCCTTTCTTCTTCCTAAGATGGACACAGTTTGTTTTCCAACACTGAAGGATCCTTGTTTTTCACCACTTTACACCAAATGACAGATGTCTCTGACTCTAGCTTCTCTTGTCCTGGATCTGAGAATCAAGGAATTATCTTGGAGCCTCTCTGAGTCTTGGAGCAGAGAGAAGCAGGAGTCTCACTTCTGAGAAGCTGCAGGAAGAGAACGGAGGATGGAGGAATGAGTTTGGACCACACTTCTCTCCCCTTGTTTAGAGGGGGAAGCCCCTCCCAAGAATTGCAGAGACAGCAATCTGACCCTTTCTTTCCAACTCACAGTAAATGGAGTCTGCATTTATTCTGAAAAGAGTTCCCATCTTTGTGGCTGATGTTGCCATGGCCAATTGCAAACCCAAAGACTCAGATTCAGAAACTCCCTCCCAGAGTATTGTATTGTAATTGAAAGCAGAGCTGGGTTGCACAGCCCTTCCAAGGGTCTGATAGGGAGAATTGAGAGAAACTAGGACAGAGAGGGGAAAAAAATGATCAGAGCCAGAAAAGACAATGTTTTAGTAGTTATAAGAAAGAAAAGGGGATGGAGGTTGCTATATGGGTAATTTCTATTCAGCTTAATAAAATGCTAGGAAGGGCTCCAGGTCTGGATCCAAAGGTTCTGTGCCCGGGGCAAGAAGGATTAATTGAAATGGCCCTCTGACTTGTGTTACTAATATTGTCTGTTAGCATCTCCCCTTCCCTAGAATGTTACAATGAATTGAACACAGGACTGAAACCTAAGTTCAACAATCCCTCCGATACTTACTAATGGTGTGACCCTAGGTAAGTCACTTAAACTCTCAGCCTCAATTTCTCCATCTGTAAAATGGGGATAATAATAGTACCCTCTTCATAATATAAATCAAGTGAGATAACAAGTAGGATGTTTCCAAATCTTAAAGCATTATATAAGTACTAGCTAACATCATCATTATCATTATCTGTTAAATGGAAAGATCCAAACCTACCATTATCTGCTATAAAGGCCTCTGGGAAAGATTTCTTAGGACATCATTATTGCCTGAGCTCACACAAGGAAAGTCATCCATATACATTAAACATATTTTCAGCAGATAAGGAAATAAAGCTTATTTCTATGAGAATATTCAAAGGATCCAGTAGAGAATGCTTCCACAGATACAGGAGCAACTTGAATGTGACTTAGTAGATAAGTCCTGAGGCAATGATTAAGTGATGAATATTAAACAATCAACTCTCTGGGGAAAAAATGGGCAAAGGACATACTTTTGAGTTTAAGCTGCATTATTAATATTTAATACTTTAAGTCTAGACAATCCACAAAATAATATATCAAATCCTGGTTATTGTATTTACTAATTTCTAAGGTGCAAATGCTCACACTGAAAATTAATAATCATTAGAGATGACTCTAGTATACCTCTGACCTCAGAGAACTTCCTGAGGTACCTAGAGATTAAGTGGCTTTTTGTATTGGAAGGGGCATTAGAGGTCATTACAGATAATAAGATTGACGCTCAGAGGGATGAAGTGACTTACCCAGAATCACTTGGAAAG
The DNA here is from genome assembly GCA_023553655.1 of Myrmecobius fasciatus. Classification (NCBI taxonomy): domain Eukaryota; kingdom Metazoa; phylum Chordata; class Mammalia; order Dasyuromorphia; family Myrmecobiidae; genus Myrmecobius; species Myrmecobius fasciatus. The sequence continues at coordinate 284,015 of JAJPUD010000952.1, forward strand.
TACACACCAGAGGGAGGTTTGGAACCCAGCACTTTCTGACTCTGAGCCCAGCAATCTATCACAGCATAGTAAACCACTATAATTTACTTGCATGAGACCAATATTTCTGTCTAGCAAGAGGTCTCTGAATGGTGACACAGTGATGACTGACCTGTCCATCCTAATTTCTTCCTCCTACAGCCCTTTGCCTTAGGAAGTCTTATTTACTTAGTTTCAAAAAAAACTAAAACCAATAGCAGCATATGATTCAGGCCATGAGGCAGAACTCCAGATGTCGGATCTGTGTTCCAAAGTGTTGATCACTGGTAAAACCAAACCTGGAATGGGTCCAAGACTGAAAGATTTACTTCTCAGTTTTTGTTGGGAGGAAGACTTGGATTTTTTCCAGGACTGAAAATGCATTATTTCAGTTCCTGGAAGAAACTACAGATCAGCTGCGGTTTGGGAGCTCACCTCAAAAGACTGAGACCTCTCCCTCCTAATAATAATTGGAATTGCCATAGGTCCTTCAGGTTTACAACTGGCTTTACCTAAATTATTCCATTTGATCCTCACAACTGCTACAGACATTATTATCTCCATTTTATAGATGAAAAAACTGAGCCCAAGAGGGATTATATGATTTGGCTACATAAAGTCCACTTACAATTAGCTACTCTCTCTGAGACAGGATTTATAGCAAAATCTTCTTGACCCTATTCATTATCCTATTACCCCACACTATCCTCTGAAAAGGGATCTTGGAGTCCTTAGTGAGAAGGCATTGTCTCACCCATTCACGTACTCATTGATTCATCCATCCCTCTCCTGGTCACCAAGGAAAGCATTTTATATCAAGTTACAGAGCCTTGCTTGGTTGTAGTGGTTTCTTTCTAGGGTAATCCAAAGGAATTTTTTTTATACTATAGACAGTACAGTTTATAGAATTTTGATCCTGGAGCCAGGAAAACTCATCTTTCTAAGTTCAAATCTAGCCTTAGACACTTACAGGCTGTGTGACCCTGGGCAAGTCACTTAATTCTGTTTGCCTCAGTTTCCTCATCTGTAAAATGAGCTGAAGAAGGAAATGACAAAATACTCCTGTATCTTAGCCAAGAGAACCCTAAATGAGATCACAAAGAGTTGGACAAAACTAAAACAACTAAACAACATCTGTTGTTAAATCCATGAACTCTTCTTTGAACCTGGAGTCTAGCCTATCATTGAATAAACAGTGGGCTGAGCCATAGGCCCCCTCAGGACTTAATTCTCTTTTCACCACCTTTAGGAACCTTTCCTGAGAACACAAATCCCAAAGTCTCAGGTTTCTTACTGTTATTGTCTTCATTCTCAGAGAGACCAATGACATCACTGTAGAATAAATTCATTAAAAGCAGGGACTATGGTTTATACTTTTAAGTGGCCTGGACTTGGTCAAGATCAGTATCTGAATGGTACTTCAGGCATACTCACTGTGTAATCTGAGTAAGACACTTAGATTCTACTTTCCTCATATGCAAAATGGGGATAATAGTAAGAGTACTTACCTCACCAGGATTGCTATGAGAATCAAATGAAATTACCCATGAAAATTTGATTTTAAACCTTAAAGCAATATATAAATAAATGCTAGCTATTAATATTACTAATAATGGTGCTTGTATTTCCCCAGCATGTAAAACAGTGCCTAAGACAGAGTGAATGTTCCATGCACACTTTTGCCTGATTGTGGGGCTGTTTTCCTAAGGCCTTTAGCTATGAGACCCAGGACTTCCTGGCAGAGAGTTCCATGCTATGCAGAGGGATTTGTCCCAGCCTGAGAAGGTGGAGGACTCTAGCCATAATTTGAAGATCACATCCTGAAAGTGGGGCAGGAGAACTCTCCAAGACAAACACTCCTCCCCTCTCTGCTTTCCCCACTTCTCCATTCCCACCCCTTGGAGCTGGTTTAATAGAATGAACAAACATTATTCCTGGCTTACTTAGCAGATTTAGACTCTCTCTACCTACTGTGCTGAGTTGATTTTTTTTTTTTATAATGCTAGGCCCTTCAATTCCAGGTTTGATTCAGTAAGTATTAATTAAGCACCTACTATGTGAGACAACATGGTAGCAAAGAGTCAACCTTACAGTCAAAATGATAATTAATCATAATAATAATAGCTAGCATTTATATATATAAATATATATATATATATATATATATATATATATAGGGACTGTTCTTTACAAATCTCTTTTGATCCTCAAGAAACCTTGCAAGGTGATGTTATTGCCCCCATTTTACTGTTGAGGCTGGATTTGAACTCAGGTCTTCAGAAAGAATTGAGTTTATTTCCTAATTCCAACACATTTGGCTCTGTAATCCCAAATAGATCCTTTAACTTCTCAGTATATTGGGCAACTCTCTTTGGTCACTTTAAAGTACAAAAAAAAATTGTTGATCTTTCTGGGTAGTAGGAATTTCCTCACCAGAAATTCCCCACACCAATTAAATCACAAGTCTAGACAAAAAAACAACAACAAAAAAATATAAGGGCAGTGTGCTAGGATCTGGGAATATTAGCTCCTATGCATCTAGGATCTCACTGAGATGAATATTCCTTCCAAACAATACAATAAACTCTAGTTGTGCTCTATTGCTTCTCGGAAAATACCTATCCCTCCTTTAAAACTCTAAAATACCAAGCTACCTTTCCAGTCTCCATGTCTTCCACAGACCAACTATTCTAGCCTTCTTGGGAGCCTTAGGTTCATAATACTCCATTTCTGGTCTCTGATCAGAGGGAAGCTAGGTGGTGGGCCTGGAGTCAGGAAAACTCATTTTCCTGAATTCAAATCTGGCCTCAGATACTCAGATAGATACCTATATGGTAAAGGTGTTGTAAAGATTATGGAACATTGTTAGCAAACCTGTCTAACTGTTTTATACTTTTCTTGACATTGATAATCAGAAGATCATTAAGTAAAATGGTTATGGTTGTATTTATATCTTGTATAACATCATCTTGTGCACAAGAAAAAACTTATGAGGAGAGCCTTTAAGGCTGAGTTTTGTTCTCTTGAGTCAATATTTCTTTACAATTGACAAGCACTAAATACAGAAAAACACTGTAGTCCCTATAATTTGCATGTCATAATAACTAGTAACATTTATATAACATGCTAAGATTTTCTTTAAATGTATTATCTCATGGGATTCTCACAACAATCCTATGAAATAGATGCTATTCTTTTCTCCATTTTGCATATGAGGAAATAGACTGAAAGAGGTTCTTAACAAAGAGTCATAGAGCTAGTTGTTGTCTGAAGGAAGGTATGTGATAGACAAGAGTAGATTATGGCATACAGAGAAATAAATTTTTATGAGTCTGTCACTTCAGTCCTGGCATTATCCTGTATGCCAACGCCTCTTAAACTCTGTAACTGAATGTGGGGGGGGGGCGTCATAAAATTATGATCTGTTACCAGTAAATGTCTGATTTGTATATTTGTTTTAAATATCTATATACTTGGGATTATGTAAAAACTTCTCAGATAAAAAGGGGTCACCAGTGGAAAAAGTTTAAGAAGCTCTGCCCTATGCCACCAAGTTGCCAAACTTCTTAAAATCATCTTTCTATGGAAACAATTCTGTTCACAAATAGGAGCATCTGGACTCCCTCACTCTCTATAGGGAATTCTCCTTCTTGTACTCTGAGCTGCACATCCTCCATGAGAGTGATCAATACCTTGCATGAACTTATCTCCTTGTCTAGTGCCTCGCTTGATGTTAATAACCAGAGAGTCATTGAACAAAGTGAATTCTGTTGTGTTAATTGATTGTGTTAATCTCTAGAACACTGCATAAAATGAGATCATACTCACTCAACAAAGTCTGGTTATACTAATTACACATGAAGAAGAAAAAAAGAAAGAATGAATAATACTTCTTCCCTAGATTGTGTTATCTAGTTGGATAGGCAGATGATAGAATTAAAATGTATATATTTATGCATGCGTATATATATATTAAGTATGCATGTATAAATATGTACTAAGTATTAATGTGTGTATATATCTGTACATTTGTGTATTTTGGATAAACACTGTAGATACAAAACAAATTGGGCCCAAAATTGAGGAGGAAGAGGAGGAGGAGGAGGAGGAGGAGGAGGAGGAGGAGAAGGAGGAAGAGGAGGAAAAGGAGACTGGGTTTGAGAAACTGAATAATGGTCTTAATGATCCTAAACTTTTTCCTGAAACAAAGACCCATGTTTTTAACATCAGCATTCTATCATAGTCCCTGAAGAAATAAAGCTGAAGGTCAACCAAAGGATAGTGGGAAGGTACATGGTGGACAAGAGTAGATACATTTTCATGAGAAGTGATAAAAAAGATATCATTGGAGAACAGTATTACCTGAAACGAGGTGGGCTGGTCCTGTGACAAGGATGAAGGCTAGCCAGTAAACAAGCCTATATGTTCCATTGATATTGATGCTGCATGAGGAAATGTAGGAGAAAGCTCCTGCCATATTTTGTATACCCTTTTCTGGCTCTCTAATTCAATAAAGTATTGTGATAAAGACATGTGAGTCTTCTGAGTAGTTTGTTTTTGCTTCTTAGTTTCTTAATTTGGAAGCATATTCCATGATGGAAATAGTCCTTCTCTGGGCCTCCCATCATATTGTAATCACTGAGTATACATATTTATGTTGACTTACTTTGGAAGACCTTATTAAGCTGTCACTATACAGATTGTAGATATTTCATAGTAATCTCTTTTACTTTGAGACTGGATAACCAAGTATTTCTGAAGTGTTCAATGAAACCAATTTTGCCAATTCATTTGCCTCCTTCAGAAGAACCTCTTCCATTTATCTGAAAACTCCTTATATCTTCTGGTTTCCCTTTTAATGAGAATGTGAACATTGATATCATTCCTATTCTCTAATAGCAAATCAGATGATTATTGGTTGTTGGACAAAGATCTTACTTTCTGAGCACCAACAATTAAATTAATGTTTGTAGATGGCCTAAGAAGTGTTTCTTAGCACACTTTAATCTTTTTTTAACTACTCTGCTATCATCACTGCAAAAGTACAAGGCTACTGTGAACCATTCTATATTGTTTCTGTTTCATGGGTTGCTATGGAGAAATAATTCATCACCCAGTAGACACCTTATTGGTGATAGATAAGTGGGTCCTTGAATAAGTGGGCCCAGCTCATGACTAGGATTATATTTGGAGTCTTTCTAGCATTAAATACCTTCTAGAGTTTGTGCTCTACCTGGCATGGCCTCCAAAAAATTTGGGTTTTCAACCAAAGCTTAAAACTCCATTTTTCATCTGCTGACTTGCCTGCTTTCAACTCCACAAAACAAGAAGTCCCTCCCAGTATAAACTCATCACTTCTAAACTCATCAAATTCTGCTAAATGAAGCCTTGAATGACTATCTTCCTCAGCCTTCTTTCTCCTCTGATTAGAGAACTGGAGAGTAGATATTGAACTCCTCCCAATGCTTTCCTTTATAAAGGGCAGAAACTGGACTCTCAGGTTATTCTACTTTGCATCTGCTGCCTTGCTTGGGTTTAACTCCAAATAACAAGATGTCCCCTTGTTGTCTATCCCTAGTGTCCCTCCCCACCACATACACCCTTCCCTGCCTCCTTTAGTATGTTGTCTCCTCTTTTAGATTGGAAACTCACTGAGAGGAAGGGACTTCTAAAAAAATTAATTGTATCTCCAGTGGTTTAGTGGAAGGTCTTTCATGAAATGAAATGAAGTGAACATTAACATTAATAAATGTTGATTGAATTGGATTGGAATGTATTGATTATCTCATACTACAATGAAGCATCAGGATAAGATTTCAGAAGACTATCTGGTCAATAATAGTCATATGTTATATAGTCAATAAAAATGGTCAACAATAGTCATACATTACAAGTCAATAAAATAATGATTTCCATTTCTATGGAACTTTTTGGTTATAATGTACTTTACATACATTTTCTCATTTGATCTTTGTAAAAATCCTGTCTCTGCAATCTTAGAGTATGGTTTTTAATATGATCATTTCATATATGAAAAAATTGAGACCAAAGATAAATGACTAGCTAGACTTTATTCAGTGCTTTTATGTTATACTAAATTGTTTCCCTAAGCAGAAAGTTCCAAACTCATCCAAGAAGCATCCTTTTGGGTTTTAATCAGTAGGTGGTAAAGAGGGTAAGTTGACCTTAGAATAGAAGAAAACCAAATGGATGAAGGAGAAAGAATGTTATCCCAGTTCTCACAGGATTAGGAAATTTAGAGATAATTTAGTCCAGTTTCTTTATTTTACAAATCAGGTAATTGAGGTTCAAAGAGATCCAAATACAGTGTTCTTTCCACTATAAATTTCTGCAAATATTAGGAATTAATTATGGGTGATATAACTGTTTTTTCTTTATGAACAATCTTTACTGTCATTAAATCCATTGAAAGAAATCCAATTACAAACATTTATTTTTGAATACATGTATTTGAAAACATTTTCCTCAATATATAAATGTGACAATACACTGGGAAAGTGGAAAAAGCTGTTAAAATTGCTCTGACAGAAACCCCACAATATAGGTTTGAATCCTCCTTCAGCATTTAGTTGTGTAACCATCAGCAATAATTTTACTTCTCCACACCTCAGTTTCCTGCATCTGTAAAACGGGTTAAATTTGCACTATTTTATCCCCTCGTCTTGTAAGAAACTACTTTGTTTAAGTGTCAGTTATTCATCACATTTCTATCTTATTGTTCTACTGGTAATTTCCTCTCTTCTCAGATAAGCACTTCACTTCTCACCTCCAACTTTCCTAACATATTTTAAGTAAAAATAAAGAAACAAACCATATTTTAAAAGAATATTACCCCAGCTTCACCTCTTAAACAACATAAAAATTGAGATTATAATGGAATGAGATCTTGTATAATGCAAAAAAAACATATTGGCCCTGGAGGCAAGAGATCTGCATAACAACCTTAAGAGACTTGGGTTTCAACTCTAAAATTCTGATAAAAGGAATTTAAAAGTTTCAGTAACTGTAAGGTATTGTTATTAACACACATATTTTAGTATATAGTCAGCAGCAGAGAGAAGGTTCTTAATTTTTTTTGTTTCATAGACCCCTCTGGCAGTGAAACCTATGGACCCTTCTTAGAATTTTTTTTAATTCATAATTGGAGGAAAAGCTAAATCTTTGTCAGAGGTTAGTGAAAATTAAAGATGTAATATTTTCCTCCATCTACATTCACAGATCCTGTAGGGTGATGTAACTATTAAAGTGTCAAGACTATACAGGCATGGGATAGAAGTGGAGCTCACTCTTTTCAGATTAAGTCTTGTTTCATTTTAAAGATAATTGCATCCTTCAAAAGACAAAGGAATCAATGAGAGGAACAGCTATTCTGGAGCTAATTCTAACCAATGAGGAGGAAATAAATGGTTGCTGAAGTAGAAATCATGGTAACCTTGGGGGGAAAAACTGACAACTCTATCTTAAAATTAGTGACAGAGGAGGAGAAAACCAGACATAATCTAATAGTCATGCTAGATTTTATACGGAAATTTCAAAAGGTCGAAAAAGTTTATATGAAAAGCTAAAAATCCCATGGCCTGAGCAGCTGAGTGGAACAGTGACAAAACAGCAGCCTCGGAATCAGCAGAGGAGTTGAGTTCAAATTCAGCCTCAGGCACTTGATACTTACTAGCTGTGGCAAGTCACTTAACCCTGGTTGCTTCACCAAAAAAAAAATTAAAAAAATTAAAATCAAAATCCCCTTGGCCTAAAATTCTACCAGGAGAATAGAGGACTTTAAAAAATTCTGGAACTGCTAACAGAAACAATTCTAATAAGGAAGAAAAAGGGAAACCAGCTAAAGAAGGAACTTATAATATGAACTAATTTGGAATGTTGAAAATCAGGTTTAGGAGAAATAAAGAAGAATGAATGCAAAAAAGTGGCAATAATGTGAAAATAATGGAAAGAGAGCTAAAGTTGAGGCTGCAAGTGAATGGTTAAGGACAACAACAACAAAAAACCAAAGACTTTTTTTTTTTTTAAGGTAGGACAGAATCAGAGAAGAACACTGCTAATTAGACTGTGTCTGCAGAAATATGGTATCTAAAAGGTTGTTGGTTACTGTGCTATTTAATTTTTTTTTTGATCAGACTACATTTCAGGAGAGCTGTGTTCGAGTCTCAGTTCTTTTTATTTATTAGCTTTGTGACTTTGGGTAACTTCTTTCATGGGTCATCGATTTAGAGTGGAAGGGACATTTAAAGGTCTAGTCCCCTCATTTTACATATAAAAAATTAATGCTTAGAGAGGTTAATGATGTTCTCAAACAAATTTATTAACTATGTTCTTCATATAATTAATTAATATCCAAGCCTGGGATTTTTAATCCAGCTTCTCTGACTACACATGCTCACTGACAAGAATTCCCTGTTCAGCTGCAATCTTCATATTTTTGAAAGAATATTGACAATCTGGAAAGCATCCAAAGGTAGAAAACCAAGATGGTAGCAGTTTTCAACACTGTGCTGTAAGAGGGTTAATTAAAGGACTACAATATTTTAGCCTTAAGGATTCCAGGGAAAGCAAGATGCCTGTCTTCAAAGGGTTATAACATGTAAGAAGACTTACCTTTGTTCTACTTATCCCCAGAGGAAACAATGGATGAAAGTTGTAGGGAAGCAGATTTAGGTTTGATATAAGAAAAATTCCTAAAAATCACAGCGATCTTGGAAGGGGATGGGCTGCCTTAAGAGGCAATGAGTGACTTTCTACTCATTAGAATTCTTGAACTGAAGACTTGCTGAGGATTTGTGAGTGCTGCTATGGAAGAGCTGCTTGGTGGAGTGCAGGTTAGAAGAGGTAATTTCTGACATTTTTTTTCCAGCTGAGATTATGGAGTTGATTCTGTGTTTCAATCCCTGCTGAGATAAATGAGTATTATGGATATGATGGGTGCTGGAGAAAAAAAAGAACAGAATAAAACCTGTACACATATGCATGAAATATAATCATTCAGGGATTTAACCTTTTTGACATCTCTTATTTCTTGTCAGTCACTTTCAGTCATGTCTGATTCTTTGTGACTCCATTTGGGGTTTTCTTGGCAGAGATACTGGAATGGCTTGCCATTTTCTTCCCTAGTTCATTTTACAAATGAGGAAACTGAGACAAGCAGGGTTAAGTTACTTGCCCAATGTCACAGAGCTAGTAAGTGTCTAAGGTCAGATTTCAATTCAGGAAGATGTCTTCTTGATTCCAGCCCTACACCAACTAGCTGTCCATTCTTTATCTCCCCCTATATTCCAGACATCTCATATTAAATCCAGAGCTTTCCTGCTTCTGTATCTTTACTTACCCTCTTCTTTAAACCTTTAAAAAGTATTCTTGGTGATGTGGTGTAGTGTCTCTTGCCCAATGTCATGGATGTAGTAAATGACATACTTAAGATTTTAAACCAGGTAAAAGGACTATAGGTCAGAAAATCATGGCTAGAAAGCTAAAATGGACAAGAATATCAAAGACTGATAGATGGCCATAAAGGGCCTCAGAGTGTGTCTAATTCAAAACATGCATTTATTTCACAGCTGCAAATTTGAGAAAATTTGGCCAAGGTCTCTCAGGGAATATACATCAGAGGTAAGATTTGAATTCAGGTCCTAAAGTCAGTGAGTGCCCTTTTCATTAATACTGATAGATGCCATCTAGTTTAACCCATTCATTGTTCAATGGTTTTAGAATATGTTTTCCAAACATATACATATATACACATATATATATGTGTATATATACACACACATACACATATACATATACTACAGCTAGGTGGTACAATTAATAGAGTGCTGGACCTTGCCTCAGGAAGATCTCATTGCAAAGCCTTCCTAGCTGTGTGACCCAGGGCAATCCTCCTAATCTCTGTGTGACTTAAGTTCCTATTTTGTAAAAGAGGGAATATCAACTAGGGCAGTTAGGTGATAGAATGTATACAGCACTGGGTCTGGAGTCAGGAAAACTCATTTTCCTGAATTCAAATCTGGCTTGGGTACTCACTAGCTGTGTGATCCTGGGCAAGTCACTGGGATCTGTTTGCCTCAGTTTCCTCATCTGTAGAATGAGCTGGAGAAGAAAATGACAAGCCATTCAGTATCTTTGTCAAGAAAACTCTAAATGAAGTCACAAAGAATTGGACATAACTCAAAGTGAATAACAATAGCAATTACTAACCATAGTTGTTTTCTTATCAAATGAGATAATATTACAAAATGCTTTAAAAACCTTAAAGTGTTATACAAATATAACTGCTATTTATTACATATGTACATATATTTTATCCATAAAGCACTATACAAATGTGAACTATTATAATTATTCAGGTAACCTGGCACTACTTTAACCTGGAACCAATGCCATTTTGTCTCAATGAGCTTAATTAACCACAGTTATAAACATTGCCCAAACAACACTGACTTTGATGTGAGTTCCTAAAAAGGCAACTTTTTGCTAGTTTTGCAGTTAACATGGGCAAAGGAGCACTTCATGACCTTTCCCTCTGAGGGTCCAGAATATAAATTAATAGTGCTGGCCTGGACATTGACTTCCGTCCATCAGGAAAGGCAGTAGATCTATTTCCTGGGCTTGCCCCTTGACAGGGCATGTCTACATGCTGCACTGTGACAGGAGAACAATGGAACTAGGGATTTTCTGGAGGAGTGAGATTGTCCCTTTCCAGCTGCCTAAGTGCTGTAGTTCTGACTCAGAGCTAACCACCAAAAGGATTCACCTCCTGTGCCTCTGTAGGCAGAGCTAGGGCTTCTTGTGGTCTGTCACAATGCCATAAGCAAGACTGAACTCCCAGATCAATGGTTTCACTCACTGTCGTCTCTGTGGCAGACAGGATGTGATGCATCCAAAGTGTGAGTGAATAGTTGCTGATTATCTACATTAGTTGAAAGATATGAATGGATAACTCAACCTTGGCCTTTTTCACTGAATGAATACAACCTCCGTGTAATACAGGAATGATGATGCATTTTGCCATTAGCAAAACTAGCAAAATGACCATCTTTTTGTGGTTAAAACTAAACTGTTTTAAAGGGGAGGAAGATGGTAACAAAATCCTGAGTTCTTTGAGGAAGGAGGAAAAATGTCTTTAAATGAGATTTTTTTTTTTACAACTTTTCTGTACAATCTGAGGCAAATCTCTTCTTTTCTGGACCTCAGTTGGAAAAGGGAAGGTTGGAATAGATCTTAAGATCCCAACAAAATCTAAGTTCTATGATCCTTTGATTTGCTTTTTTTTCTTTGAGTTGGGGAACCTCTCAAGGATCCTGCCTCCTCCTCAGATTAAACATTTTACAAGCGATTTCCTTGTGAGCTTGACCAAAGGAGTGAGCGTGGTAAAAGAGAGTTACTTTTTCTTAAGGAAAAAAAAATCTGTTCATTTCAGTGGCTCTTCACTCTCATTCAGTATTTAGCACCCCCTTGTTTCTCTCATGGTAGTGAGAAATCTCACCACTGAGAATTTCACAAGTTTTATTTTAGCAAAAGAGACTCAGCACTTCCATCTTCCTCATTTCCTTCAATTGTCTTCCTTTCATATCTATTTTGTCTTTCAAATATCCTTTCCCAGGCTGCATTTACACGGAGTTGTTATATCGACCATTTTGGCTTCACTGAGCAATTCATTGTTTCTTATTAAATTCAATGGTTAGTGTGACTTTTACTCTCTGTCTCAGTTCCCTGAGCTGTTGATCTTATTATCCACTAAAGTCACTAACCTTTCTGCCTTTCTTTCTTTGGAATTTTCCCTAATGACTATATTTCTTTCTGGTTTCTTCCATGCTGTGCATATGTGAAAAAAAATGTTCCCTGAATTATGCTTTCTCTTATTAAAAAAAAAAGTCTTTTTTTTTGCCTCATCTACCACTTACTACCTCTAGTTATAGTCCCTAAACTTCCACCATTATCCTCTTTTCACCTTTCACTCACTTCTCTACAATTTGAAATTAGATTTCTCAGATGGTAATCATATATCTAGAATGGGAGTGGGATGGGGATGGGGTGGAGAGAAGGAGAAAAAAGAAAAATAAAGAAATGTACACAGTATATTTATTATATATTTAAAAGAACTAGAAAGTAGTTCATAATGGATTTGGAGTTTCCTATGCAATCATCTTTTTTTAAAATTATACTATGTTATAGAAATCCTTGTTGTATTCCATAAATTAAAAAGTAAAATAAAGAGAAAAAAAGAAATTTGATTTCTCTTTCTGCCATTCTACCCAAACTTCTCTCTCTAAGTTTACAAATGACCTCTTAACTGCCCATTCCAATGAGTTTATTTTGCTCCTCAGTGGAATTCATATAGAAATAATACAGAATATAGAATACAGAAGTAGCTTTTGATATTGAAGTTACAATGAAGCTGGAGTCCCTGTGGATACTCTCTTCCTTAGTTTCCTTGACCTTGCTTCTTCTTTTTTCCTATTTGTCCAGCTACTGCTTCTTCATTTCCTTTTCTGGATAGATCTGGAGGTCGAAGGGACTTCAGGAGAAATCTATTCCAATCCCTTCCTTTTCTAGGTGAGGAAACTGAGTCTCAAGGTTAAGAGGTTAATCTTTGGGAAGAGTAGCCATAGAATATATATACTTCTATAGCTAGGTGGCAATGTGAATTGAATATTGGCTCTGGAGTCAAGAAGATTTGAATTCAAATCCTGTCTTTTTTTTAATGTAAAATTAACTAATGATTTTTTTTTTATATATTTGATAGGCTTCTCTTGTAAATTGATCTGGTCTTAGTTTTTGTTGTTATTGTTTTAGGTTTTGTTTTGTTTTGTTCTTTTGCTTTGGAAACTCATGTCTTTTTCTGAGATTGGGTTTTTTAAGTTCTCTATAACTTTTTCTGTTAACCTGAGTATTTTATATTTTTATAGATATTTATACCTTTCATTAGTTGTTAGCTTTTTCATCATCAAATTAGGCAAAATAGTTTCTAATAATTTTCTTTATTTTCTTGTTTGTTGTAAATTTTACTTTCTTCTTTTTTATTTTAATAATTTGAGGCTTACTCTTATTTTTTAGATTAAATTATCTAAAGACATCTATTTTATTAGTTTAGAAAATCTCAGATTTTTAAAAATTTACCAGTTTTATGGGATTATTTTGCTATCAGTTTTGTTTATTATTTCCTTGATTTTTTAAAAAAATTTCTATGTAATGAAGGCCTAGCCAGTGGGAATATTATCCTCTTCATATGTGCAGTGTGCTCTGCTTACTATTAGCCCACATGAAAGAAGCTGGAGAACCTGAAAGACATTTAATTAAATTAATTATTTTAAAATTTATTTATGTGTAATAGAAGTTCTTTGCTCCTCAGTATTGAATATTCATTCTATGACTGATTCCACCAGTCATCTCATCATGTGAAAATTGTTGATAGGCTGTTAAAGCAGATGAACATACCTTCCAAAGGTACAAACCAGTCAAAGCTAATCTCTTGTTCTCACTTTTTTCCTGCCCTGCTGTGTTTGGGAAACAATATGCTAGTAAATGTTTAACAGTCAGGACTAGGAGGTGGGGGGAGGAGATTGATGGGGTATTCACAATACACTTGTAAAGTTTCATTTGCATTATCATCCTTTTCTCCATCACTTTCCTAAATTTAGACAATCACCAAAGCAATATTGCTTATTTCCAAGGTAGATGTTTATGCTAGAATTTTAATAATAGACTCTTGTAAATTGGTTACACTTATCACTAATATATCCTTGGGTTTGGGGGAGAGAGATATATTTTAAACCTCTTAACAGAAGAGGTCTCACCCTTATCCTCTTCCCACCATATGAGACCAATATGAGACCTATGAAGGTGGACCTCTGTTCTTTGCTTCTATGTGTTTATTCTTTCTTGCCTTAAGTGAAGGAGCATTAGAAATGGCTATTACCTTGTGAAATTTAAAGGATTTGCAGGTGCACAAAGTCTAGATTCCAAGCCAAGATTTGCTGGAAGCCATGTGATGATGAGCAAAATCTGTAATGATCTGACTGATCCAGCATAGATCAAAGGTACCCTAGAGAGCTACAGCAGTTTATCTCTCTACCATACAGAATATGATGTAAACTTCCAAAAAGGGGTAAATGCTAAGATAAAAGTGTTTGAATTTGAGCATATTTTCCACAGAGATTAAAGTGGTATGGGGAGAATGTGCCCTTAGGTGGTGGAGAGGGGGTGGAGATTCTTTCTTCTGCTCTTGCCTTTATTAAAAATAAGTATCCATTTGTAAAAATTAATCCATGTAGTTGGTTAAATGAAATTAGAATGCTAACTACTGGTGACTAATATTGAGGAGAACACATAGAGAAAGATAGCCTATCACCTTTGGAGTACCATGATATCTATTTTGTTTTGAATTGGAATTTAAAAATTTGTTCCTTTCAACAAAAATTGCATACACAATTCATTGTTCTATCCTTTCTTTTATTAAGGATATTCTTTAGGGCTGTAAATTTCCCCCTCAAGACTACTTTAACTGCATTGCAAAAGGTTTGACATCTTGTATTGTTTCTTTGATGAAATTATCTAATTTTTTTGTGATTTGTTCTTTGAGCTACTATTTCTTCAGTATTAAATAATTTGGTCAGTATTTAAGTATGAACTATTTCTTCAAAGACATTTTGTTTTTTATAATATAATTGCATAATTCTAAGTAAATAATGTGTTTAATATTTCTGCTTTTTTTCATGTTTTATAAGATTTTTAATGCTCTAGGATCCAGCTTCTCAAATTGTGTTTTAAGATCCAGTATGGAGTTTCATAATTGAATGTGTGATTTATTATCAATAAATATTTGACTTATGTACCTATTTTATATATACACAGGATTGGGTGAAATTTTCTTGCACAAAAAGGGGAAAAAGTTTAAGAAACTCTGCTCTAGCATAGGGTCAATTTTTGTAAAGATGCCATATACATCTAAGAAAAGTTGTATACTATCTTCCTTTCCCATTCAATAATTGCCAGAGTTCTATCATATCAAATTTCCTAAAATTCTATTTAGGTCCTTAATTTTCTTTCTTGGTTATATTTTTGTCAGCATTATCTAGGCCTGACAATGTCACTCTGAAATCCCTATTTACAATGTGATTAGTGTAGATCAGGTCCCTAATTTAATTAGTTTTTTTTTCTTTAAGTATTTAGATGCTATGCTATTTATTGTAAATGCCAAGTATCAACATTATTTCATCATCTATAGTGCTTATTAACATAATGTAATTTCCTTGCTTATTTTTTACCTTGTCTATTTTTATTGTTGATTGATTTGATATGATTATTTCCATCTATTTTTAGTTTAAAAAATTTTACTTGAGGTATAATTAATTTTGCTTTCATCATTCATCATAAGTCCCTGTGAATCTCTGTGTTTCTAATATTGTTGGGTTCTGCTTTTTAGTCCATTTTGCTACCCTCCTTTGTTTTATGTCTGAGTTTATCTTTATTTGTGGTTATGACTGATAATTGTGTTTTTCCTCAATAATATCCTGCCATGCTACTTCTTTTTTTGGCATAATGTCTACTTGCATCATTAAGATATATTAAGTTGAAATATTTGTGAAATCCTTTTTTACAGTCACAAAATTTAACTTATCATTAATAATGGGACTTACAATATCCATAAGAAGAGTCATTTGCTATTTAGGAAACAGTACTAAGTTCTTCAACAAAGCAAAATGATCTGATTTGCACAAAACAGGTGAATAAATAATAATTACAATTGTTTCTCATGGAAATTAGCAACAGATACAATAAAACTTTACTACTTATATTTGATCACTATGAATACCTTCATTTAATTTATTATCATAAAATATCATAAAGAAGTATTTTATAACAAAACAAAGCTAAACGGAAAGAAAATATCGATGGCTTATATATAAGTTGTCATTGTTCAATGGTCTCACTTAATCCACATCTTAGGCAGAAAGGAAAAGCTGATTTCAACTTCTTTCTTCAGTCTGAGGGCTCTCAAATAACAGTCATCTCCATTATGTAGTCTTCAGGCAACAAGCCAATGGTTCCCTTCATTTCTTCTATCCACCAGCCAAATCTATTGTGGTTCTTATTGAGAATGAAGATAACATCATCATGTTTCAATGACAACTCAGCAAGAACAGCCCCTCTGTAGTATGCCATAAAAAATAACATATTCTGTGTTTTTTTCTTCTGGAATATCAGTAACATCTTGACTCATCCACCTTTGTTCCCTCATTTTCCCAGCAGCACTGTCAGCTTCTTCTGGAAGTATTTCATACATTTTATCATTCATTCATTTTCCATTTGGCAGTGGACTCTTGATTGGAGAGACTGATCAACATCATAATATACTTCTCCTATTTTATCATTAACCTCAGAAATAACATCAGATTCCACATCTTGTAACAAAAATTTCAACTAGTTTATCCATTCCTCAGTGTCTAGGGGAGTACCTGTTATAAATGGATATATTTATCAAAAGCTGAGATTTCAAAAGTATTCTTCCCAAGGCTGTTATTCATTCTGCCATAGTATGCATCAATAGCAAATTCACCCTACTGTTATTTATCTTTGTCACTTCCATGATAATAGAAAACTTGCTGAAAGCACTAGACTACTGCCATTCAAATCCTAGAAAACTGTAATCTTCATTTTTCAAGGTAGCAGGCCTTTAAAATAAATGCAAGGTTCAGCACTGCAGCTGGATGAAACTGGTTTCCATCAGCAGGTGCTTCAGCTATCATAGAATAGTCCCTTTCACAACAATCTGGTGTTTGGGAGAGTGTATTTTGAATCCCTAGGAGAAGGATCATCATATTCCTCCCCATCTTTATGACCTTTTCTTGGAATCCTGGAAAATAGACTTTGCATTTCTTATTTTCTTCATTAGGGAGTCTCTCTTTTCCTTACCTTTATTGGACAGTTCCCCTTTTGGTGAAGTTACAAATAGTTCAAGCAAATTTGCATAGCTTTTCCAGGTTAGCTTCCAACTAAGTCGTGCTGCTGTGATACAGCATAGTAGGAGCTGAAAAGAGAAATCCTCCTGATTCCAGGCGCTCTCTCCCACTGGCCACCAAGCTCTTCCTGTGATCAACACTACTAATTTATAATTAAAGTGGTGTGATCACATTCTTTTACTTCTTCGCTTTTTTCTAGTCTAGATCCCAATCATGAGTTCAAGACTTTTCTTTCTCTCCTTCTGGTCCTCCCTTTATGATCCAGTATTTGCAAAATTTGCTTTTCTCCAACTTGCCCCTTACTCTTCAATTTTGTTCTCCTTATTAGTGTTTGATTTCCTATTGAATTTAACATATATCCATACCAAACTATATGAGTATACATGTTCAATTTTTCTTTGTCTAGTTAAGATGAAATCAAATTTATTAAGATGCCATCTCCATTCCTGTCCAAGTTTTTATACTCTTTTTCTAACATTTACCAATTATGAAAAAGTAAGTTCTTCCTCTTTTCTTTCAGTCTATTCTCTTTTTTCCCCTTTCTTTCCTCTCTTAAAACCAACAATAAAGAAGTAAGATATTCCCCAGACTCTTTTTCTTTAATCAATTAATGATGTTAGAAGCCAGAGAGATTTTGATTTGTCTGTTATTAGAATGTAAGCACTTCATCGTTATTTTATATTTGCATCCCTGATGCAGTGCCTGGCATAATTTGATTGCTCATTTAGCCTCATTACCATTGCTCAAATGTATTTCCCTTCATAGGTTTTTCTTGTCTTCTATCTTCACATTTCAAAGATTTTACTCAGTTCTAATCTGTTTTTTAATTAGAAATAAAATCCTGTAGAACTACACTCAGTTTTTGTAGGATAAGTTATTCTTGGTTTGTTTTGTAACCCTTCATTTTTTGGCTCTTGAAATATAGTACAGTATTCCAAGATTTTCTTTTCTTTATGATAATTGGTGTCAAGTTTTCATGTTTCTAACTGCGCTTTATTGGCACTTGAATTCTTTCCCCTTTGATTAAATGAAATATTTTCTTTGACATCATAGTTTGGATTTTAATTATGAAATTCCTTGTCATTTTCAAACTGGATTCTTCCCTACTATTATGTTGTTCCCTCACCTAATAGATCTTGGTAATTTTCTTTCATGATTTCTTGAAGAACTTTTTTCAGATTTTTGTTTGGACATAGTTTTTTGAGAGTCTAATATTTTTGAGAGTCTAATTATTCTTAAATTCTCTCTCCTCAAAGTGTTTCCCAGGTCAGTTGTTTTTAATAATAAATATCTTACATTTCTTTCCATTATTTTCATCTTTTGACTTTGTCCTAATATTTCTTGTTGCCTCATGGAATTATTGATTTTTAATCTATTTTTCAGAAAGTCCATTATTTGAATAAGTTTTCCATCTAGGTTTAATAAAGTATTTATTTTCCTTCTATTTTTTCTACTACTCCATAGCACTTAATTCTATCCCAATTTGATTATTTTTTCATTTCTTGCTTCATTATTTCCAGCAATTTTTATAGACCTTGTGGCCAAGCTGTTTTTTTTTACCTTTACAATTCAACTTGAATTTGTAGAGTTTCCCCTATTCATCACAGTTTACCTCTTAAGCTTCTCTTACTTCATAATATTTTATTATATTTTATATTTTCGTATATTTGCTCATATCACTAACCTGTTTTTAGTTTGGGAATTGCTATTTACTCCTTTCTGCACTCTTAGATAGAGTGATCAGATGCTGCTTGGTCCTGCTTCTTCTATAGCTTGGATTTTATTTTTTTTGCCATTCTAGCAGTGGCTAATCCTAGGATGCACCTTCTTTTTTATTAAAAAGTTGTTTTTATTTTCAGTTGCAAATTTTCTCCCTTTCCTACTTATTGAGAAGGCAAGAAATAGCTATCATACACTGGAAGTCATGTAAAACATGCTTCCATGTTAATCATAGAGGAGAGAAGGGTAGGAAGCAAAAAAAACCGAAGAAAACCCAACAGCAACAAAAACTGTTCAATTTGCACTCAGAATCTATCAGCTCTCTTTTTTGGAGGTGAATAGCATTTTTCATCATAATTCTTTGGCAATTGTGGTGAATCATTGTATTGACTAGGGTTTCTAAGTATTTCACAGTTGATTGTTGTTACTATGTACAAAGTTCTAGGATTCCCTTTCTAAAGACATACCTGGCTTCTGGCTCATTTCCTAGAGGACTCAATTCAGGTTTTGGTTTCAGTTTATTTTCTATTTAGCAGTTCTTCTCTGGATGCAGATAGCATCTTCCTTCATATGTCCTTTGTAGTTCATTTGGGTTTTTATAATAGTCAAAATAACTTATTTGCTCAAAGTCATTCTTAAAACAACATTGCTGTTACTGTATACAATGTTCTCTTAGTTCTTCTCATTTCACTCTTCACTGTTTTGTGCAAGACTATGTCTTTCAAAGATCATTGAGGTCTTCATTTTTTCTTTGCTTAGTGTCTACTAGATCCTTGTAATATTTTTTTGTGCAGTCCTGCGCAGAATAGAGGAGGTTGTAGACCTTTCTGGCTTTCTTTGTCATTATTCTTTCTGTTCAGCAAGTTATAACTTTGCTGGAATACTTGAGGGGAAACCTAGATTCCTCTAGAACCTCTCATGTCATCATCTTAATTTGAAGTCTCCAAGAACTTTTTTTGCCAAATCCTGCAGTCAATTCCATTCTACAGAGGATAATTCTGGGCCACCCAAGCCTCCCCTCATTCTTCCCAGTCTGCAATTAGGTTTCTATGGCCTAAAAGAGCTCATATCTGACTAGCTGTAAAAGTCTCCACCTGAAAGGCAAATCTAACCTTGAGCCTCAGGATGTCTAATTTTTGAAAGCCAGACATTTTTGGATGTGATGACCTAAGAATTGGCAGAATTCTATGAAATTGGAGCTTTAAAATTGACCATAAACTAATAATATGAGAAAGCATGATGACTAGTCACTTCTCCATATCCACATCCAAAATATGTTCCCTATATTAAAAATGGGAAACTGAATAACACCCACTTAAAAACATTAATATTTCAACTTATCTCAATGCCAAAAAGATAATTAAGTCAGAAAGGGCATTTTCTAGTTGTTGGATGATATCCCTTTCTTAAGCAAAATGATTACTGACTTTTCAGAAGTTATTGGAGAATAAGGTTCAGGGTTTTTTAAACAAGGGTGTGTAGGAAAGGGGAAAGGTGTCCATTTACAGCCAAGGCAGGGTGTGGGGGGACCAGTGCTCCCTGGCACTGTTCATTTACATTGATGCCAATTCCTCACTGCACTGGGGAATACACAAAAGGCAAACTCCCTTTTGCAGCTGTACAAACTTCCATGCAGATGCACAACTCACTCTTTGCTCCTGAGGTAATTCCAGACCCATGTTTGACTTGAACCTCCTTTAAGGACCAAAAAAACCCCTGCTCACTTTAGTGTGGTTCTAGTTCCTCTTTTAGACCAAAGTGGCTGAAGTAAAGTTTGAACTCAGGAGCTATGACTCTAATCTACGTAGGTGCCCTGTCATGCATCCTGGGATAGCTTGCTTAAGAGGAAATACCAGATCCTTTAAAAACAGACAAATAAATAGATAATAAATAAAGAAATGAATAAAGAAATAGATGGCTCCCTGGATAGTTTTCTCTGCAATAATGTAAAAATAGGTTTCTGTCCAGTCTTGAAAAAGAGGTTTGCATTTAACTGAGGCAAATTCAAGACTTTCTCCAAGGAAAATTGTTCAGGAGTAGGGATAGGGGAGAGGTGGAGAGCAAAGGGGCAGGTGGCTGTAAGGAAGAATTCCTGCAAATAAGATATTTTGAAGCATTTAGCACAGTGCCTGAGACATAGTAGGGGCTTAATAAATGCTTATTCTTATTACCCTTACTAATGGTGAAGTTATGCATCAGGCATTTTCTCACTATTGTATTAGTTTCCTTATAAAAGAGGCAGTAGTGAATAGAGAGTCTGAATAGAAGCTAGCTTCAGAGGGAAAAAAATCCCAGTTCAAGTCCTTCCTGAAATCCTGTCTGGCCTGATGTTATACCCATTAAACTTTATGATATACCCTACTGCTGAACCTTTTTGGTAGACTTAACACTCTCACCTGTGGAACTTCTTCCCTGCAGCATGTATTGTTTGGAGTGATGAGATCTCAGTCATATAACTTATTCTATGTAAAACCCTAGTCTTGCTTCATATGTATTAGACTGTAAGCTTCTGGAGGACAGGGACTATCTTTTACTTCATTTTGTATACTCTGTCTTAGCACAATGCATGACATATAATAGGTGCTTAATAAATGTCTATTGATTCCATTCCAGCCATTTTCTTATAACTCTTCAGACTACTCACCCTTGACATCTGCTTTATCCTCAAAAATAAATAGGATACCTATATCCTATGGTAGAGGGAGTTTCCTGACTGAGCCTTCTCTATGCCAATTAAATCACAGGTCTGGAAAAAAAATAATGTAATCCCAAAGATTTTTTTTAATAAAGCTTTTTATTTACAAAACATATGAGTGATTTTTCTACATTGACCTTTGCAAAAACTTTTTTTCCCAAGCTTTTCCCCTCCTTCCCCCCATCCCCCACCCCTAGAAGACAGGTAATCTAATACATGCTAAATAGGATAAATTATATGACAAATACAATATATGTATACAGATCTATACAGTTATCTTACTGCACAAGAAACATCAGATCTAGAAAGAGAAGAAGAAGAAAACAACCTAAGAAGGAAAACAAAATGCATGGAGATATTCATAGAAAGCGTTAAAATGCTGTGTTGTGGTCCACACTCAGTTCCCACAGGCCTCTCTCTGGATGTATATGACTATCTTCATCGCTGAACAACTGGTTTGAATCACATCATTGCTGAAGAGAACCATGTCCATCAAAATTGATCATCGTATAGTCTTGTTGCTGTGTATAATGTTCTCCTGGTTCTACTGATTTCACTCAGCATCAGTTCATGCAAGTCTCTCCAGGCCTCTCTGAAATCCTCCTGTTGGTCGTTTCTTACAGAGTAATAATATTCCATAACATTCATATACCATAATTTATTCAGCCATTCTCCAATTGATAGGCATCCTTTCAATTTCCAGTTTCTTGCCACTACAAAAAGGGCTGCCACAAACATTTTTGCACATGTGGGTCCCTTTCCCTCCTTTAAAATCTCTTTGGGATATAGGCCCAGTAGAAACACTGCTGGGTCAAATGGTATGCACAGTTTGACAACTTTTTGAGCATAGTTCCAAATTGCTCTCCAGAATGGTTGGATCTGTTCACAGTTCCACCAACAATGTATCAGTGTCCCAGTTTTCCCACATCCCCTCCAACATTCATCATTATCTTTTCCTGTCATTTTAGCCAATCTGACAGGTGTGTAGTGGTATCTCAGAGTTGTCTTAATTTGCATTTCTCTGATCAATAGTGACTTGGAGCACCTTTTCATGTGACCTGAAATAGTTTCAATTTCTTCATCTGAAAATTGTCTGTTCATATCTTTTGACCATTTATCAATTGGAGAATGGCTTGAATTCTTATATATTTGAGTCAATTCTCGATATATTTTAGAAATGAGGCCTTTATCAGAATTTTTGGATGTGAAAATATTTTCCCAGTTTACTGCTACCCTTCTAATCTTGTCTGCATTCATTTTGTTTGTACAAAAACTTTTTAACTTGATATAGTCAAACTTATCTATTTTGTGATTAATGATAACCTCTAGTTCTTCTTTGGTCACAAATTCCTTCCCCTTCCACAGGTCTGAGAGGTAAACCATCCTACATTGTTCTAATTTGTTTATAATATCATTCTTTATGCCTAGATCATGAATCCATTTTGACCTTATCTTGGTATATGGTGTTAGGTGTGGGTCAATGCCTAATTTCTTCCATACTAGTTTCCAATTATCCCAGCAGTTTTTGTCAAATAGTGAGTTTTTATCCCCAAAACTGGGGTCTTTGGGTTTATCAAACACTAGATTACTATTGTCATTGAGTATTTTGTCCTGTGAACCTAACCTATTCCACTGATCCACTACTCTATTTCTTATCCAGTACCCAATGGTTTTGGTGACCACTGCTTTATAATATAGTTTTAGATCTGGTGCAGCTAGGCCACCCTCATTTGCATTTTTTTCATTAATTCCCTTGAAATTCTTGACCTTCTGTTTTTCCAGATGAATTTTGTTGTTATTTTTTCCAGGTCAGTTAAATAATCTCTTGGGAGTTTGATTGGTATAGCACTAAATAGATTAGTTTAGGTAGTATTGCCATCTTTATTATATTCGCTCCACCTATCCAAGAGCACTTGATGTTTTTCCAATTATTTAGATCTGACTTTATTTGTGTGGAGAGTGTTCTGTAGTTTTGCTCATATAGATCCTGACTTTCCCTTGGCAGATATATTCCCAAATATTTTATACTATCGATAGTTATTTTGAATGGAATTTCTCTTTGTATCTCTTGCTGTTGCATTTTGTAATCCCAAAGATTTAGAACAATGTATGCCACTTAGTAGGCATTTAATAAATGCTTATTGATTGAGTGAGAAAAGATGTCAATGGATAATTCCCGAGGGGAGGATTGATTGGGGGATGGTGGTTCTAAACTTCAGGCAAAGTAAGATCCCTAAGGAAGAAATATATATATATATATATATTTTAAAAAGGAAGTTATCCTCCTCCCATAGGAAGTATAGCACTCTAAAGCAAATTCCCATTCTCCCAGATTAGTTGTAGCTTCCATGAAAGACAGTCACATAGTAATTACTTAGTTTGGTGCTCTGGAGAAAAGCTAAATAAACACAGTCCATTAAAAATAGTCTTTATCCTATTATAGTGAGACACAGTCCTGGCTTAAGGAAGTATATATGACATCTCTGGATGTCATATCAATATATGACATCTATTGCAAGCCCCCCTCCTCCACATCTCACCACAAACCCTGAAGAAGCTGTTCAGAAGTTGGCCATCCCCATGGATAGCAAATCATGGCATTCACACCTTTCTCTTTTATTGCCTCCTTGGTCTCTAATTTGTTTTCCCACATTTCTGATTTCCTTTTCTGCTTCTCCTCTATTGCCATTGCCTATTCCCTATTAGCTGTCAAAACTAAGCAGCTAAATAACTAAGGAAATAAAGGGTGGGTAGGTGGAGGAGGATTGGAGTTGGGCAAGATGCCTTTGACCAACATGCTTTCTGCCTTTCTTTGGATGCCACTTCCTCCTTGTAAGCATAGTCTTTGCTCCATCCAGTGCCCAACAGAAAGGGAGGAAAAGGGGCACAAATTGAGAACCCTAAGAAGAAAATGTAGTTGACTCACATTGTTGATGTTTTCAGAATTTTTCAACATATTGATTAGTTATGCTGATTTTTTCCTCTCAAAATATTATTTGTTATAAGAGATTGTTTCAGAGAAAACTCTCTGAAAGGGCTTGGAAATGATACTAGGGATAATTATGATGATATAGAAAAACAGAAAACAGCAGTAAAAACTTATTTAATTTTTTTTAAAATGTAGCTGGTTCTAAATGAGGTCACAGCAGAACCAGTGAAATAAGATTTAGTTATATCAATTACTTTCCTTTTCTTACCTGGTTTATTCATTTTGTGCCTTCTATATTTACTGATATTCTTTCTTACCTGGCTCTGGCTCTGACTCTGTCCAACCTCCCAATTTCCTCAGTTTTCTTACCTGTAAAATAGGAATAATAACACCCCCATTATGTAATGATCTAATGAGATAATCATTGTAAAACATTTAACTCAGTGCTTGCTCACACAACTACTGAGTAGCAAAGAAGCTAATAAATGGCCTGCTGGTGGGTTTCCCTGCCATATCTCTCCCTACCTCAGTCCATTCTCCACTTAGCCACCATAGTGATTATCCTAAAACTTCCATTTGACTATGTATTTTAGTTTTTATTTTTAATTGTTATCATTATTACTTTAAAGAACAATATTTAGTCAGCAGACTTAGGGACTTAGTCAATAAACATTTATGTTTACTACAACGAACCAAGTGCTAGAGATACAAAGAAAAGTAAAAAATAACTCCTGCACCCATGCCCAAAGGGCTCTAAAACTGTGTATACCCTTTCACCCAGCAGTGCCACTACTATATCTCTATCCCAAAGATATCACAAAAGAGGGAAAGGGACCCACATGTGCAAAAATGTTTGTAGCAGCTCTTTTTGTGGTAGCAAAGAATTGGAAAGTGAGTAGATGCCAATCAAATGGGAAATGGCCAAACAAATTATAGTATATGAAAGTAATAGAATATTATTGCTCTATAAGATATCATAAACAAGCTGATTTCAGAAAAGTCTGGAAAAACTTATAGAAACTGATGTTGAGTGAAGCGAACAGAACCAGGAAAACATGGCACACAGCAACAACAAGATTGTGCTATGCTCATCTATGACAGATTTAGCTCTTCTCAACAATTCAGTGATCTAAGGCAATTCCAATAAATTTTGGATAGAAAATGCTATCTACATCCAGAGAGAGAATAATGGAGATTGAATGCAGATTGAAATATACTGTTGTCACCTTTTTTTTTTCTTCCATCATTTTTTTTCTTTCTCATGGTTTTTCCTTTTGTTCTTATTTTCCTCTCCCAACATCATTCATATGGAAATATGTAAAAAAATTAATGTACATATATAACCTAAAAATAATAATAAATAAAAAGGCAGATCCTGCCCTTGAGAAGTTCATAAGGTAGAGATAATATGTACATATTAATATACAAAGAAGTTATATGCAGAATAAATTGGGAATGATCAACAGAGGGAAGTCACTAGAGATTCAGAAAAGGGTTTTCTGTAAAAAAAAAAAGGGGGGGGGAATTTTAGTTGGGATTTGAAGGAAACTAGGGAAGCACAGAGGCAGAAATGAAAAGGGAAAGCATTTAAGGCATGGGGGAACAGCCAGGGAAAATGCCAGAACTGGGAGATAAAATGTCTAGTGCAAGGAACAGCAAGGATGCTGTGGTCACTGAATCACAGAGTATGTGGGAGAGTGAAAGGTGGAAGAAAAATGGGTGGAGACAAGTAGGATATAAAGAGCTCTGAATATCCAATAGAGGATTTTGTCTTTGATCCTGGAGGTGACAGGGAGAAAGTAGAGTTTATTGGATAGGAGGGGGATATGGTCAGAACTGAGTTTTAGGATAATTACTATGGTGATGAAATGGAGAAGGGACCAAAGTGGGGAGAGGCATGGCAAGGAGACCCACCAGCAGGTCATTTATTAGCTTTTTTGCTATTTGGTATTTGAGTGACCTTCAGTGAGACTTAGATTTCCTTTGGGTTTCAATTTCTTCTCATTGGATAAGAGTAGAACTACCAAAAACTCAATGCACTCACAAAACTACTGAGTGCAGCTGGATCCAGATTAACATGTAATTGGAAAATATTTGAAGTAAATAAAAATTGTTGTTGTTGAACCTTTTTAATCATATCCAAATC
Organism: Myrmecobius fasciatus; assembly: GCA_023553655.1. Classification (NCBI taxonomy): domain Eukaryota; kingdom Metazoa; phylum Chordata; class Mammalia; order Dasyuromorphia; family Myrmecobiidae; genus Myrmecobius; species Myrmecobius fasciatus. The sequence goes on from JAJPUD010000952.1 coordinate 310,513, forward strand.
TTTATGACTTCATTTGGGATTTTCTTGATAGAGATGCCAGAGTGGTTTGCTATTTCCTTCTCCAGCTCATTTGACAGATGAAGAGACTGAGACAAACAGGATTAAGTGACTTGGCCAGGGTCACACAGCTAGTAAGTGTCTGAGACCAGTTTTGAACTCAAGAAGATAAGTCTTCTTTATTCCAGATCCAAACTCTATCCATTTTACCACCCAGATGTCCGCCATGTCCCTCATATACATTCTGGTTACCATTTCACAGAAACACTGAAAGAAGAAAACAAAGTATGGAATTTTTTTCCCTAACTAGAATGAAAGAATTTTAGAGCAGGAAGAGACCTTAGGGACCATCTAGTCATTGGATCATAAATTTATGTCCAGAAGGGTTCTTAGATGCCATTGAGTCCTACCCCTTCATTTTACAGATAAAGAGGTTCTATGATATTTTAACTGATTTACCCAGAGTGACACAGAAACAACCCAAGTCTTCCTAACTCCCAAATCATCCACTGCCTCACTTTGCTGCTGCTGCTGAGGAAATTGAGAATTAGGAAAGGGATGTGAATTTGCCTCAGGTCTAATTTTTATTATAAAATAGCTATCTATTATACTTCATTTCTACTAATAGTAGTCTAAAATTCTTATTTAAAATACATTTCCCCCCTTTGCCAGGCTCTTAAAATTACAATAGAACATATTTTTAAATTTAATTTTGAAATTACTCCTTTGCTTCATTTCCCTTCAAACTCATTTTGGCAAATTAAAGAGAACTAGCTTTAGGCTCTTTCAGTTGTTTCTAGCTCAGCTGAATAGGAGAGGAAGGGGAACTGTTCAGAAGACAGGTGGAATGAATAGCATAGATGCTTCTTCTCTTAGAAGCACAAGTTGTAGAAGAGCTAGACATGGCCATCAAAGTGGTCTTGGAGAAGCACTGGAATCAACAATTCTTGCCCACATTCTCTATTTATGTCTTAGTTACTTCAGTTGTTTTTCAGTTGTGTCCTACTCTTTGTGACCTCAGTTGGGATGTTCTTGGCTTGGTGGGATTAATTTTTATAGATGAGGGAACTAAGGCAAATAGGGGTGAGTGACTTGCTCAGAGTCACTCAGCTAGCAAGTATTTGAAGCCAGAACTCAAGAAGATGAATCTTCTTGATTCCAGGTCAGATACTCTAACTGCTGTATCATCTAGCTGCACCATAGATTCTCTAGGGTTAAATTAAATTCTACTCAGTATGTTAAGTTCAATAAGCATTTATCATGTATATATTTTGTATTGTGCACTGTGCTAAGTGCTGGGGAATGATATTTAAATTAGATACTGCTCCTGACTTCATTAAGCTCATAGTCTGCTAGCTCACAATTACTGAAAGTATTCAAGGAGAGTTTAAATGTGTTAAGGATGTTATAAAGGGATACATGTAGTAGATAAGGGATTAGATAGATAATCTAACTCTGAGCTTCTAAGATCCTATAATCACATGGTGTGAAGGTGCAAATAACATTACTGTGTACAAAGGAATCTTATAATTTATGTTTTGATACTTTAACATATGAGTTCAGCCACTGAGGAGAGTCTTTCCACTGGTGAAGCCCCCAACCTTTCTCAGCTTTTCATCCTGTGACATTTTTATACATATCCTTCTACAAATCCACCATAGAAGATCAATATGGTAGACATCATCCTCCAGGTCTTTTGTGTGTTGTATAAAATGCCCTCTCTCTCTCTGAACCCTGATTTTCATTACATGACCAACATATCCCATTTTTCTGTCATACAAATTATGTACACAGTATTTTGTGTTATTTTCACCATGTAAGTAATTATTGTCAAATTCTGGTTGTTGAATTGTTGGTGTTATTCTGGGATTCATAGAGTTAGAGGAAACAGTGATTAATTTCATCTGCTCATATCCCCTACCATTGAGCAGTAAATGCTTTCTAAAGTCATGGTTTTTGTGCTGGGCCATTAACAACATCAAAGCAGAAAAGGCAGCTCATGCACAGAATTTGTAATCTAATGAGTTTTATTGAAAAATAATTTTTATAGTGATTAGAAAGAAACAATAGGGAAACAGGATGCTGTAATCCTGATCTGAGTTACTAGCTATTTTGGCAACTATCTATAAACTCAGATAAGTTCATAGGATTGGCACAACATTGGATGGTTTGTGGGTATGGCACCCCACCTCTCTCTTTTAATACAGAATCTCTGATTGTGCCAGCGCACCTTCAGTTTATTAGTTCCCAAAGATTCTAAGGCAATGATTGGTGGAGAGACAAGATGTTGATAACTTATGTCCTCTGCTCCAAGATCTATACTTTAGGGCCTTTAAACATTGTGCTTTATTGGAGGGGCAATATTTTCCAAATTTATTAGGCATATTCTCATGAATAACTGACTTGATGGATAAATAAAGGAAAAAAAACCACTTATTGAGCACTCACTATGTTCCAGACACTATGTGAGTTGATGGAGATAAAAATCAGAGTGAAACAGTCCTTGACCTCAAGGAGTTTACATTCTAATAAGGTGCAATATATATGTGTATATATATGTATATATATATATATATATGAAGGAATATTAGCTAGGGAAGGAAGTTTTGTTTATGATGGAGGAGCCAGGAATGAGTAGAACCATAGAGCAGTTGACTGTCATATCCTTCCTAGAAGTAATGGTAGCATTGATTACTGTTCACAAAAAAAGAAATGGAAAAGGACATCTTGCCAAGATAGAGAGTACAGAAACATGGCATATGCAGATTAGATAGATGTGAATATTCTAGGTGAATTTGCACTTATTAACCAATTAGTCAGGTTCTGTCCCAGTGGAAAGAAAGATGTCCCAAAATATCTAAAATAGATGATCTTGGTTATGGGCTGAGAAATTTTCTGTCAAGAGTTTTTCAAACCAATATAGTCAATATTAGAAGGAAAGCAGGAAAGAGGGAAATTTTTTATAGCAAGTTTCTCTAATAAAAGTCTCATTTCTCAAATATATAGGGAATCAAGCCAAACATAAACATAAGGCAATTGATAAATGGTCAAAGGATATGAGCTGTTATACCCATCAGATTAGCTAACATGACAGAAAAAAAATGGAAAAGGAAGGAAGGAAGGAAGGAAGGAAGGAAGGAAAGAAAGAAAGAAAGAAAAGAGAAAGAAAGAAAGAAGGGAGAAGGAAAGGAAGAAGGGAAGAAAGAAGGAAGAAAAGGAAAGAAAGTAAGGAAGAAGAGAAGAAACAGAAAGAAAGGAAGGAAGAAGAGAAGAAAGAAGGAAAGAAAGAAAGAAGAAAAGAAGGAAAGGAAGGAAGGGAGAAAGGAAAGGAAGGAGAGAGGAAGGGAGGAAGGGAGGCAGAGAGGGAGGAAGGAAGGAAAGAAGGAAAGAAAGACGGGAGGGAGAAAATGAAAAATAATATGCTTTGTTCTATATACAGATCTCATCACTTCTTTCTCTGGAGACAATATCATTTTTCATTATGAGTATTTGGGATTGTTTTGGATCATTGTATTGCAGAAAATAATTAAGTCATTCAGAGTTGTTCATCTTATAATATTGCTGCTACTATATACAATGCTCTCCTGGTTCTTCTCACTTCATTCTCTATCAGTTCATGTAAGTCCAAATTTTTCCAAAATCAGTCTGTTCATCATTTCTTATAGCACAATAATATTCCACCATAATCATTTACACAACTTGTTCAGTCATTTCTGAATTGATTTCCTTTCAGTTTCCAATTCTTTCTCACGTCATGAAAAACAGATCTTTTTTTTTCTTTTTTCTCTTTGGGGTACAAACCTAATATCAGTATTGCTGGGTCTATACAGTTTTATAGCCCTTTGAGCATAATTCTAAATTGTTGTCCAGAAAAGTTGATCAGTTTCACCAACAGTGCATTATTGTCCCTATTTTTCTACATCCTTTCCAGAATTTGTCATATTTCTTTTCTGGCATATTAGCTAATCTGATGGATATAAGGTGGAACCTTAGAGTTTCTTAAATTTACATTTCTCTAATTATTAGTGAGTTAGAGAACATTTTCATATAACTATTAATTACTTTGACTTCTCCAAACTGCCTGTTTATACCCTTTGATTCCTCCAGTTTCTAATTCTTTTTCATTTCAAAAAAGACAGTTATTTTTGTTGGCTAAGAATAGGAAAATGAGGATATAGTCAGCAATTGGTGAATGGCTATACAAATTGTGATATAGGATTGTGCTGGAGTGTTATTGTGCTACAAATGGTTTTGGAAAAAAAGCTTGGAAGACTTATATGAGCTGATGCTGAAATAAAGTGAGCAGAACCAGGAGAACATGGCACACAGAATATACGTGTGCCAGATTATCATTTTTAAAAGCTGCTACAAGAAATATATATATATAATTTCATATTTGAAATTATATTCTCATTATAGACCTACCTTCAGAGAGAGAGAACTGATAAACTCTGAATACAGATTGAAGCATAATTTTTTTCACTTCATTTTTCTTGCTTTTTTTGGCAACATGGCTAATGTAGAAATATATTTTGCATGACTTCATATGTATGATGGATATCAGATTTCTTGTCTTCTCAATAGGTTGGGGAAGAGATGAAGGGAGGGAGAGAATTTGGAACAGAAATAAAAATAAAAAAGAAAGTTTTTTTAGAATTCAGGAATTGATTCTATCACACAGGTAGTTGTAACTCATGGGAATTATGGATAAGGGGCATCATGTTGTAGTGACTGCAAGATTAGCCAAACAAAAACCGAAAGATCATTACAACTTCTTTTGTAGAACTTCTTAAAAGCTACCTTGAAATCTTTTCCAGAAACCAAATACTAGATAGCTAGAATTTCTATCCCAGAGTCTTGCTTTCCTGATTGGCCATTACATCAGGCACTTACTACATGCCTGGACTCCAATCACTCTTTACTTCACTCTCTGGACTTCTCACCAGTCACCATGACATTATACACATAACTCTTGTATTGTCTAGCCTTGCTTCCCTGTTCTGGAACCATCATCAAATTTGTTCTCAAAGAGTGTGCCAGTTTCTCTGTAACTTTTCAAACCTAAATATGTTTCCCTGGCCACCACACTTCTGTAGATGTAGTCCCTTTATTAAACTGTAATCTCCTTGTCTTTATTCTTATATTTATATCTCCAATGCTTACACAATGCATGACATAATAAATACTTCAGAAATATCTTTTCATTTGTTCATTAAATTTGTCCGTGGCATGTTTAACTTAACTTTTCTGAGTCTTTAACCTCTAAAATAAGTTATCTATAATTCTTAGATACAGTTAACAATCAACAGCTTTTCTTCAAGATTTAATATATTTTGGTGTCTTGCATCTCTTAAGATGAATCAGCAGACAATTACAGAGTGACTGAAATTGGTCTTAGAGATGCTGGTACCTTGTCATAGTTTTGTTAAAGCTACCATTAATCTTTCCTTGATCCTTTGAAATACCTATGATTTTGAGATTGATATTCAGCACCAGTCATAGACTAAAGGGTATTAAAAATATGAGCTTCAATGGGAGGGAGCAATTTGAAGGTCCTTGAGAGCACTACACAATTTCCCAAATTCAATTTAATTTAATGAACATTTATTTTTAATAGTATTTTATTTTTCCAGTTGCATGTAAAAATAATTTTCAACATTTACCTTTGCAAAACCTTGTATTATAAATTTTTCTCCCTCTCCCGTCCTAGACAGCAAGCAATATAGGCTAAACATGTGCAATTCTTCTAAACACATTTCCATATTCATCATGCTGCACAAGAAAAATCAAACCAACAACAAAAAATGAAGCAAACAACGACAAAAAGGTGAAAATACTATCCTTAAATCTACATTCAGTCTCTATTGTTCTCTCAAGTCTTTTCCAATTATTACCTTAAATCAACTCATTGTTGAAGAGACAAGTCTTTGTCTTGAAATTGTCTTGAAAAGAAACAGTTGATCATCATATAATCTTATTGTTGCTCTATATAATGTTCTCTTTGTTCTCACTTCACTTAGCATCAGTTCATGTAAGTTTCTCCAGACTTTTCTTAAATCATTCTGCTCATCATTTCTTATAGAACAATAATATTCCATAATATTCATATACCATAACTTAGTCAGCCATTCTCCAACTTATGGGCATCCACTCACTTTCCAGTTCCTTGCCACTACAAAAAGAACTGTTACAAACATTTTTGCATATATAGGTCTTTTTCCCTTTTTTATGATCTCTGTGGGATATAAGCCAAGTAGAGACACTGCTGGATCAAAGGGTGTGCATAGTTTTGTAGCCCTTTGGAATGAACATTTATTAAGGATTTATTATCTACTTGCAAGGCACTGTGCTAAGTGCTGTATATATAGAAACATTTTTTAAAGAGCTCTTGCTTTTAAGTTACATCTAGATATAACATGGATAGGCATTAAAGTGCTTAGCATAGTTCCTGGAATATAGTAAGTGCTTAATATATTGGATCATATATCTAGAGCTGAAAGTGACCTTAGAGGACATCAAGTCCCTCCTCTTTGCTTTATACATAAGAAAAGATGTTGAGTGGCTTGCTTAAAGTCATCTAGACCACAGGACTTCTTATACTTCTTCCACTCATGACCCCTTTTCATCCAAGAAATTTTTATGCAACATCAGCTATACAAAATAGGTATATAAATCAAACATTTACCGATAATAAATTATAATTTCATGACCCTCACTTTCATTCATGAGATCCCATATGGGGTTGCAAACCATAGTTTAAAATGTTGGTACCTAGGGAGTAAATGGCGGAAGGGGGATTTGATCCCACTCTCCCAATTTCTCCTACAAAATAATATGAGAAGTGAGAGAACACTAACAACTGGAGGAATCAGACATTCAAGGTGACATGAAAGAACATAGAGAGCCTAGCTTTCCCACATAAGTTCTAAATACCAGAAAAGGTCTAAAAGAAAACTAGATTACATAATGAATGACCAAGAAATCCACAGAGGAACAACAGTAAATTCCTTCATCCATCCTTCCAATGTTGAACAAAAAGACATTCAGCCACATAGGGCAATGGAAGATGATCCCTAACAAGGAAGGGGATGGGTGTGTTTATGAATATATGTTTATATATATACATATACACTTACATACATATAAAAATATACAGAGAGAGACACAGAGAGAGAGAGAGATAGAGAGACAGAGAGACAGAGACAGAGAGAGACACAGAGAGAGAGACAGAGAGAGAGAGACAGAGGGAGGGAGAGGGAGAAGGGAGAGGAAGTCTACAGGAGCATTCTGACCAGTGATGTCCAAGGTATGCTGGAAGATTGCAATATCCCTCCATGGTTTGTCTCGAGGAAGCTGTCAAGGAGACCCAAGGATTGTCAGAACACTAGAGTATTCTACCCAGGAATACCCAGAGTCCTAAAATCACAGAGCTCTGGCCAGGGACACTGAAGGTTGCCAGCACTTTGAGGGCAGATGTATAGTTTGGGTGGGGAAGGAAAAAAAGTAGAAACCATAAGTGAAATGGATCATTAATAAAACAAATAACTTTCAAGCATTCTTGATTAAACCATGATAGCTGAGTTGAAACTATGAAATTCAAACAATGAAATCAAAATAAACTTTAAAAGGATAAATATGTTTGACTAGTTGGAAAGGGCTAAATGGGCAGCAGTTGGACTTTAGACAAGGCTTCCTCTAGAATCCTAATGTTTAAAAGCATTAATCTTAAGGGAGGAAAGACATTCATCTATTAAGGAACACACAGGAATTATAGGACTTATAATTACTACTTTTTTTAACAGAAAAAGGAAAGATAAATATTTAAAGATTAATTAATTACTCATGGCTGATTTGTACTAATATGATAAAAATAGCAATATTGCCTAAGTTAATTTACCAAATAGGCACTTTAGCAATTAAATTATCAAATGATGACTATATAGAATTAAATTAAATCATAATGAAATTACCTAGAGAAACAAAAGATCAAGAATCTCAAGGGAAATTATTTTAAAAAGTGGGGAGAGAGGGAGCTTAGCAGTATCAGATCTCTGTCTATACTCTAAACAGTAATCAATCAAAACTAATTTGGAACTGGCTAACAAGATAGAAAAGTTGTTCAATGGGACAAATTAGGCATACAAGAGCCAGAAGAACTGAACAGTATAGTGTTTAAGTTAATTTAAGTTCTTCAGAGAGACCTTGAGAGTGTCCTTCCTTGCATTGCTTCTTCTGACCACCATGTGAGCACTTGCCTTTTGTGAGTTTTCTGGAAAACAGTCCTACTAGGAATAAGAGCTCAACAAAAATATTAGAAAATTAGAAAGCGGGTTGAGGGAAATTAGGCTTAGAACAATATCCTACACCATATCATAACAAGGTCCAAATAGATGCAAGAACTAGATATGAAAGGTTATGCTATAAATAAATTGAAAGATCAGCAAAAGAGATCTGTACATAGTAGTGATTCACAATTTCACATACAATACATTTTCCAATCTTCTTTGTATATGAAAATGCTTATGCCTATTGGAATTCTTATTTTAATTCTACCTCCAATTTTTTTAAATTACAATTTTTTTTCAAGAATGAAACTTGAAATCGCTTTCTTTAAACTCAACATCTTGACAGGATATTTAATGGATCAGTCAATTCATAAGTATTTAATGAATCTTTCTCTCTTCCTGGAAAGAATTCAGGCCACAATTTAACTTCCCTTACTAGCTAGGAATTCTTGGGATGGTTTACATTTCACCAATAAAAAGATTAATATTTTAACAGTATAAATGTCAGTTATTATTGCTATCATTAGTATAGTTTATCATTAAAGCATTGTAGGGGCATGAATCTCAATAACACATTTATAGCTTTATTTGGAAGAGACAAGAATATTTAAGAGCGCTGGCAAGCACAAATTTCTATCACAATACAAAGATCTATGTATTAAAAATGAATATGTGTATATATTTAAAATATTTTAATATATATTTAAAATATAATAACTTAATATATGCTAATTGATATAAATTAACTTAAAATTTTGAATTTATTTACAATTTATAATTATTTTTAAAAATGAATGTCTGTGTGGTATAGGGGATAGAGAGTATGTCTTGAAGACAAGAAAACCTGGGTTACAGTACCTGTCACATACTAGCTGTATGACCAGGACCAAATTCTTCTAAACTCTCAGGGATGAAAGACAGCCTAAGATTTCAAGTTACAGACAAATTTGTCCCCATGTATAAAGGGAGGGAGTTTTTATATAGAGAATTTCTTTTATCAATGAAATCACTAATCTGAATTCCTTTTCCCTAAATTTTATAACAATGTGATTTCAACAGTTATCCTAACATGTAGAATCTTATAAAGAAGAAAAATTAGACTACAAGCTGTACCTCTCTTAGGCTCAAGAAATAAACCATGTGAATGGCAGAGACAGAAAGAAATGAGGAGGCTGGACAAAGCCATGTCCTTTGCTTCCCAATGGGTACCTGCTTTTTGGAATATCTCCAAACAAAAGAGAGAAAAAAGATGTTAATTCTTGATCAGATTACCAGGGTTAAGAGAAGACGACATCTGTTAATGTCAAGGATCTAGCAGACAAAGTTAGAGAAAACTTCTTTGAGCTTTTCCTCTATTCTACCTAATATTTCTAGCCTAGTCATATTATATGTACACAGCACAAATTATTTTCCCTTCTGCTCTGTTCTCCAGAGTCTCAGTGGGTCTGTTTCAACCCAAATCCCAGCCTTGCAAGATAAAGGTAAAGGTAAAAAAAATCTACCTTCTGGATTTCAATTTCAACCTGATAATCATTTGTTTTAGTTAATGGGGAAGGGCACTGACCTTTTAAAGGACAAGCAGTATCTTAGTGGAGAAGATTCTATTTTCTTTTCAACAGAAAATTATTTTCTCCTAGACTTACTGTTCTGACCAGAGTTCCACATAGCTATAAAGTAATGAATGAGGAATCTATGGAGTATTCTGCTATTCAAGCCTTTTTACAGTACTAAGGATAGAACTAAAAGAGATATGTTAAATATAAAGAAATATAAAAGATAGCCCTATCTTGGAGGAGGATTTACTTTAATCAAATAAAAGTCTTTGGATACAGAGGGAAGAAAAAAGGGATTCTTTTTGTCCTTCCCAATTTTTTCTTCCTTCAAACTTTTGCCATAGATTCAACATTTAAAAGTATAAACATCCCTTGGGATGTCTTCAAATGGACTCAACAGAGAAGCAATGTTGTGAATATTATCAAGATAGGAGCCTGACTCCCTCTCCTATTTAAGAGAAGCACAGGCCACTAAATTTTAGGTAAAAATTTGCCTCTTTCATTGTATTAATTTGAATAACCCAGAGATATGGAGTCAGGCAGAGATTTTAATTTTGTTGCTAGGATGTTTGTTTCTTAGGAAAAGAAGATTATGATCTTTTATAATCAAACTTACGTAAGAAGAAATATGAAGTTTTATTTACATGCCAATTTCTCTTTTTTTATAAACTACAAATGTAACATTGATTTCCATACACTACAAAATAAGAATCAGTTGTTTATTGCAGACATGGAAAGGGCAGGTCCCAAAAGAACTCTTGTGTCCTCTCTATTATTTTGTCTCCTAAATGTCTCTAAGCAACTGAATTAGGGTATGAAGATCCAGGACATAGTCCACAATTGAAAAGGAACAGATGGGGACAATTCAAAAATGTTCCAAGCTGATTGGGAAAGTATGGTATCATCCTCAGATTCAGTAATGTTAAGCACTTGGGTACTGAGGTCTACGCTGGGAAACTCCTATCTCTTGCTAGCTCTATGAACCTTTGAGAAGTTGTTTCATCCATCAGGGCCTCAGTTTCCCCATGTATAAAGTGGGGCATCAAGGTCACAAAGTCCAAGGCTTCTTAAACTTTTTCCATTTGCAACCCATTTTTTGCCCAAGAAATTTTTTGTGACCCTGGGCATATAAAATAGGTCTACAAACCAAATATTTACTGATAATAAATCATAATTACACATTCAGTTATGAGACCTTATATGGGGTCACACACCACAGATTAAGAAGCTGGGATCTAAAAGTCTCTTTCATATTTTATCATTTTATGAGACTATAAGAAGGTACTGAAGGAAGAAATCTGTGTGTGCAGGTATGTTGGGGAAGGATCCCAGGATAAGTCTAAGCAAAGATATTTTCATCATAGGCTATAGCTATCTGCCTTTACTTCTTCCCAACAAACCCTCCTCTTCTGAATATCTGAACCCTTTGATTTTAGGTCCAAGTTGTGGTCTAATTTTCTTTTCTATACCTTGTTATCTGCCACTTTTAGTACTTTATGTGCTTTATGATATTTTAGACTTCATATACATACTGTATATCTACAATATATAGTATATAGATGTACAATATGATATATAGCATATATTCCATATATACAAGAAATCTAATACTATATATTACTATCCTATATGGTATAATGTATATATGTATGAAAAGCCTAATACTATGTGGTACTATACTATACTGTATATGTACTATAATGTATATATAATACACCATATATTTCATCTTTTTTTGATCATTTTTAGTTTTGTTTAGTGGAAAAAAACAAAACAAAACAGAAGAAAGCTAGATCCATTGCTTGTGGAGGATAATAAAATGTTAACAGATGGTGGAGAGGACCTAACCACATAGAACTACTTGTCATATTGTGCTTTCTCTTTTCTGGGGAAAATATATCTTTGATCTGGAAAGGATAGAAGAAAAATTACTAGAAAGAATGGAAGGCTGAAACTGGAACATTTTCAATGAGTTTAAGTTTCCAGGCTCAGATGAATGATATTCCAAGGCACCAAAAGAATGAACTATGTTTATAAAGTCATAGATTTTGAGAGAGAAGGAATGTTATGTACCCATAGCAGATGCTCAATCAATATTTGACTTGAATTGATATAGTTCATCTTATTTAAGGGAGACATTTGACAAAGCTTCTGTAGTAGATAGGATGAAGGTTAACATATGGTGGCCAAATTCAATGGAATCTTAGTTAATTGAATGACTATACCTCCCTAAATGTTGCTTAATTTAATGTCAACTTGAAGAGAAAGCTTTAGTGGCTTGGTGTAGAAATCTATACTCCTCCCTGTTAATCAACAAACATTTGTTAACTACTAACCATGTTCCAGAAACCATGCTAAGTGCTGGGGATCCAAAGAAAGGGAGAAAAAAAAGTCCCTATCCCCAGGAATCTCACATTCTAATAGGAGAGACAGCATATAAATAACAAGGATTGTTGTTCAATCATATCCAACTCTATTTGACCCCATGGACATTTTCCATGGAGTTTTCTTGGCAAAGATGCTAGATTGTTTAGCCATTTCCTTCTCCAGTATATCCCCATTTTACAGATGAGGAACTGAGGCAAACAGGATTAAGTGACTTAGCCAGTGTCACACAGCTAGTAAGAGTCTGAGTTCAAATTTAAACTTTGATCTTCTTGACTCCAGGTCTTTCCACTGCACCACTTTGCTGTGCCTAAATAACAATGTACATACTATATATTTGTAGAATATATGGAAGGTAGTCACAAAGTGGAAGGTGCTTACAACTGGGATGATTAGAATAGCCAGCTGGCAGAGAGTGAGATTTAAGGAAATCTTACTTGACCCTAGAGGAAACAGTCACTGGAACTCATTGATGGGGAGGCAGGGAGTGACATAGCAGAAATACTTTAGAAAAATCACCTTGGCAGCTGAGGAGTTTTATTTTGGGCATTTTGAGCTTGAGGTGCCTTTGAGATACCCAGTTGTGATTTCCAAAAGGCAGGTGATGATGTGTGACTGTAGACCAGGAGAGAGATTGGGGCTGGCTATGGAGAGCTGGGAGCTGTTTTTATAGAATGATCATTGAGCCCATGAGAGCTGTTGAGATCATCAGTGACCATTGCCATTGAAAAGAGAAGAGGGGTAACGGTAGAACCTCAAGGAACACACCTATAACTACTATTTATGACATGGGTGAAGAACTAGCAAACAAGGCTAAGAGCAGCAATGACCCACTGCTTTAGACCCAAGGGATCCCATAAGAGAAACAGCTGTGTACCTAAGATTGCAGGCTCACACAACTGCTCACAGTTCTCACTTGAACCCTGTAGTTATTAAGTGAATCAGTCCCCTGAGGCATAAAAAGGTTAAGGGACCCAGGAGACAGGATTTGCACTTGGGTCTTCTTAACCACAGGCCCAGCATCCTTATTACTTTTTACTACACATATTTCTCTTTCTAAAGCTATGATAATAAGATATCTAGTATCCATAATAAGGAAGGATTATGGTCCCACTGGGAATTGTATTGTAAGCAGTATCCTGGCAAACTGGAGCACATCTAAAGGAAAATAAGCAAGATGATTATGGGTCTAGAAATCATGTTATATGAGGAAATTAAAGAAATAGAAATACTTAAACAAAGAAATTAAAATATTATAAACATAAATATATAGATGTTATATGTAATGATTATATCTCTAAACCATATATTATTAAATAATATTTAATATGCCATTAAACATTTTATATAGATTTATTATAAATAAAAATATTGAATATAAATATAACAATAAAACCTTTTTCTACTATTGGATAAAAAACTATTTGTACATAACAAAAAGCCAACATATTAGATGATAGATTCAAAAATGTTTAAAGATCTTAATGGAATAAAATGATGGGCCATGATAATTATTTTCAAATATTTGAAGAACTGAATTGTAGAAAAGAGAATGTAGAAAGGAAAATTTCACATTAGTAATAAAGAATGGTTTGATATTTAGAACAAAATGGAAGAGGATGGCTTATGGAGGCATGTGTGTGTGTGTGTGTGTGTGTGTGTGTGTGTGTGTGTGTGTGTGTATACTAAGAATTGGAAACTGAAAGGATGGCCATCAACTGGGAGGTAGCTAAACAAACTGTAGTACATTTGTAATGGAAATGACAAGTGGGATGGTTTCAGAAGAAACCTCCAAAGATGCACATAAATTGATGCATGGTTAAGTAAACCAAATCAGAACATTGTACACAATAACAGAAATATTGTTCACTGAAGAACTGTGAATGACTTCTCAGCAATGCAATAATCTACGTCAATCCCAAAAAACTGACAAAAGTAGAATATCCTTTTTCCACTTTTTTTTGTTCTTTTTCTTTTATTCAAATCTTCTGTATAAACTGACTAATGTGGAAGTGTTTTGCATGATTGCACATGTTTTACATGAGATGCATGTGCATAACTAAATCTGATTGCTTACTATCCAGGGGTGGGGGAGGAGGAGGGATGGAATTTGAAACTCCAAACTTAAAAAAAAAGTTAGAAAATTGTTTTATCATGTAGTCAGGAGTAAATAAAATATATAATAATATAGCATATCAATATATACTTTAATATATAAAAATACATAATTTTAAACAAGAAAAAAAACAAGTTTCAAGTCGGAAAGTTTTTCCTAATGTCTAATATTAGAAGCAATTATGGCTTACTCTCATTTGTTCTGTCCTTAGGGGAAATGGATTTATAAAGTCATAGAATTTTAGAGTTGGTCATCTACTTCAATCTTCTTCCCTTCAGTCCTGTCAATAAACAATTTATTAAGTGCCTGACTAGATGCTAGTCACTATGCTAGGTTCTGAGGATAAGTAAATAAAAATGAAACCATTCCTACCTACCCTCAAGGATCTTATATTCCATTGAGACAAATAAACTGTATACTGGTTAATAAATATAAATATATACAAAGTCAATATATATTAAGTGAGAGATTGGAAGGAGAGGTTGATGGATGGCACCCACATGCAATCTGGAAAAGGCTTTACATAGAGGCTCTGCCTGAGTTGAATTTTTAAGGGAAACAGATCGAGAAGGGAGACTGATAAAAAAAAAAAAAATCTTTGGATTTGACAATTAAGAAGTCATTACTAATTTAGGTTTTTGGATTTTTGAGGCAATTGGGGTTTAGCAATTTGCCCAGCATCAGACAGCTCTAGACTGCAAGGCTGGTGCTGTATCCACTGTACCACCTAATTCTCCTAATTTTTCTACCATTGGTAACATTAGAGACGTCCATTAAGAATAGAAATATAGAAATCTCCTCTATTAGAAGATGAGAAAGCAAGTCTGAATGATTCTTTATATTATAAAATCTAATACAGGAACTTTCTCCAATGATTAAAAAACAAAACAAATCAAAAATCTTTTTATCTATTAAATCCATATAAAACCCTTAATTTTTTAAGCCCCATTCTTTCCATAAACTAATGAAATGTCTAAATTAGGGCTATTCATTGTAGAAACTGCAATGAGAGCCTTTGAGTTAGAGTACTTCCAGATGATTAGTTTCTCCTACCCATTTCAATTCCCTCTATTTGGCAGCAAATGCCTCTCTAAATGAGTGATTATGTGGTAACCCACTGTCTGCGCCAGACTGGGGAAAGGAAATTCACATATAAGACTTACATGTCTAAAAGGATTTATAAAAGAATATCCTTTTCAGCTGGCCAAAGATAAGGGTGGGATGCTGTAGACCTTTAACTCTTTGTTCAGATTGGAGCAATGATGTGGCAATTACTCAAATTGGGGTGATGTGGCAAGATAGTCTCCTAGGTTTGTACAGGAAAATCCTCATCTCTGACATGTATTAGAGATTTTCCCTCCTTTTTAGAGGTTCAGAATGATGATTGATTGGGACCAAGATGTTTTAAGCTACTTCTGTTTCCAAACCAACATTTTGGAATCTCTGAACACAGTAATTAGTTGAGGGGAATGAGAGAATGAGAAAGGAATGCTTTCCAATTTACTTAAGATTAGCTAACGAGAGGGTTGTAGCGGGTCTCATTTATGATTGTAGGTGCCAGTGGAGCCATTCAGACCCAGGTAGATATTAATCCATGAAATTTTAATTGGGAAAATAGGGAGAAAACTTTGATGTTCATTTAGAAATAAGCAAAAGGAATCAAGAAATATTTGTAGGCTTCTGGATACTTTATATGGGTATGGATCTTACAGGGAATTCTGCCTTTTAAGTTGCCTTGTTGGTGCTTGGGAAATGATCTTGAGTTGTTTTGTCAAAGAGTATTGAAAAACAGAGAGATATCTAGTTTCCATTCTTGATATTCTACATATAAATGCTTATTTGAATTCTTTAGAGAAGGGGAAACAAGCTTCTAATAAATCCTGATGGGAATTATGAATATAGCTATGTATAAAGGTGTGTGGATGTGTCTATTTATGTGTATATAAATATGCATATATGTTATAGAATAAGATTCTATTGAATGCAGTGAACACAACTTATAGTCTTTAAAAAGGCAACCTACTAAATATAACATGCTATAAGCTGATTGCGAAATGAATAATGACTTCTTGTTTTAACTGTTTCCCCACCAAAAAAAAAAAGAACACATTATAAAAACATTTTCATATCGGTAGAAACTTTAGTGACTGAGACCAGCTTTTGTTATACCAATAGCCTTAAAATATCATGTTAAAAATAAGTAGATCTATCAACTGTGCCATCAGCTGCAGCCTAAGACCTATCAGCTTTGGGTTTATATGGATTTTATTAACCTCAAGAATTGCCTTAAAAGATCTCTGGCTAAAAATGCCCCCAACCAAAATTAGCTCATGTTGTTCAGTCATTCAGATGTATCTGACTTTTCATGACTTCATAGATTATAGTGCATTAATGTGTCCTCCACTATCTCCTGAAGTTTATCCACGCTCACAGAGTTAACTCCAAGATATCTCTAAGTATAACCTGTATACAACTCATGTCCAAGTTTCCACAAATATGGGAAACAAAGTCCTTAGCTTCCACATATTCATTCAAGGTAACAAGTTGATACAGATTAAAGGAGAGCCTTTATATCATCCCTAGAAAATATGAAAAATACAAAGAACTTGAAGGATTTCATGAGCAAATTCTACAAGTAACTTGCACTATCCAACTAATTCACTCTAGTGAATACTAGGGAATATGGAGGGGGAGCAATAAGAGTGGCAAGGTTCTAATCTCTTGATTCTCCTATAACATGACTTTAATCCCCTATTGGTATTTCTCCCCAAATCATGTATTATATGTATGATTCTCTTTCCTTTCAATGGGCATCAAACTCAGGAAATTCTTCTTCTTTTGTTAAAAGGCTAAAACTAGAAGTTACTTTCCAGGCAACTTTCAAAAGCATTAATACCATAGAAAGCTTTTCTTTTTGGCTAGAAAGCTATAATTCAAAATTGCAAAGCCTAGGAACAAGACCTCTAACCAAGAGACAGAGGCTGAAGTTCATCAATAATATCCATGATTTCTCCCTGCTTGAGCCACTTGAGCAAGTTTGTGAACCTTCTATGGGATTCTTCAAGATAGACTACCACTGCTCTGGCTATTGCATCTCCTCATCTCAAGGCCTCTGGTGTCTGATCTTTGCTCAGAAAAAGGAAAAAAAGGCAAAATATTGGGTCCATGGCATATTCAGCTCCTATATGCATCTGCCCCAAAACAATGATCAGTAAATAGTTCTTGGGTGGAGACTGGAGGGAGCCATATGCAGTAGATAAATAAAGAAACTTGAGTACCATTGTCCTGCTATCTCTTCTGTGACTATTATATATCTGGAAGAAATTTGGAAGGGAAAAGGCAAAAAGAAGCTCAAGAGGGATTGAGCATATCTGTCAACTTACTTTTATAGATAATCATCCCAAAAGTTTAAGATAATCTAATTTGTCTTTAGAACAGTGCCAACTACTGAGACATAATCAGAGGAAAAGAGATAATTCCTGTTAATAAGCTGCCAGTGCTCTTCCATTGGGAAGCTGTATACAGAACCTAACCTTTGAAACAAAGACTCCCTTCCTAGTAAGTTTATCAAATTGATCAGGGAACTCCCTTGATCAATTTCAAATTCAAATATTTTGGCAAATAGTAACAATTATCTAAGTCACAGGTGGATGATCTCTTGCCCCCTGTTTTCTTGGAAAGTCCAAAGGGCAATGGCACTGGCTAGGAGTTAGTTTTTATTTGAAAGAGTTCTTTGATCAGTCTTTTGATGGTGGTGATGGTGGTGGGAGGGAGGGTTGATGGGTCTCCTGACAACAAAACAGCCTCTGCCCCTCTTTAGCCTCTCTGCTTCCTGATTGATTTGGAGGGCATAGGATGAAAGCAGATGACATGAGTCTCTATAGCTCCAGATCCAGATGGACTCTCCTGTGCTTCTGGCTGACTTGTTTGATCTTCAGTCCTAAGGACCAGACTTTTAAAAAAATTAGCTCAAGCTGGGGACAAAGGAATAGCATCCTTCAGTTTAAATCAAAGGTAGAGTCTAGGCAGGAAGTCCCAAAGGACTGAGAATCCATGTCTTGATATGGAAACGAGGAACATCAATTATTCTCTATCCTGCCTCAGTATCTGTTAAATTCTGAGGAAATTAGTTATAAATTGGAAGTTTTGTTGCCTATCACTTGTTAGAGTTACGTTTTCTAGTGCTGATTTTTTTTTTTACATTCTCATTGTTATAAAACCAGTGGAAGATAAAATTGTCATAGGAAGACTCATCTGACCTCAGACACTTACTAGCTGTGTGGTCCTGGGCAAGTCCCTTAATCCCATTTCTTTGTCTATAAAATAGCAACTACTCCAGTATCTTTGCCAAGAAAACCGTAAAAGGGGTCATGGAGTTGAACATGACTAAAGAACAGCAGGAAGTTATATACATATAATTAATAATATTTTAATACATTACTATATTATTAGTAACAATAATATAATAATAACAATAATAAACCCTTATACACTATAGAAATATGAGCTGCTGTTAAACAGCATACAAAAGTCTGAGTAACTGTGACACAAAGCAAACTTGGTTAACAGTGGATTTTTTCAGATGCTGTCATATTTTTCCTAGAGTTTTAAGTTGTTATTAGGTATATATAAATCATTTCATCTAATTTTATTTTTTTAATAAAAACAATTCTGTATATATCAAATGAAATGTGATATAATTTGACTATATATACAGTTCTGTAAAAGTATAAAAATATAAAATACACAATACATATGCATTATTTATAGTATATAAATATATACACATGTAATATATATATATATACATATATGTGTGCATATGTGTATATATGTATGTGTGTGTATTTTCCCCCACAAGACAAGGGGAAAAAAAGCCCTTTGTCAGACCACATATCCCAGCATTTGGTTCTAGAAATGTAGTCCCCTTGTCTTTATCTCATCAGATGGGCTATCTCACTTGAGATATGCAAATATACTTTAAAAATTAATCATCTTGACAAATTCAATGTTTCATTCACTTCCTTTTTAATTTCATTCCTTGTTTGTAAGGAACTGGCTACAATCTCTCCCTTGAGCTCCAGCTCCAGAATTCCATTGTCCTACCAGATGTTTCCACCTGGATATCCTTATAATTCCTCATTGAATTTACCATCTTCAAATCTAAACCTGCCTTCTTTGTGTGTTTCCTTATTTTTGTTCATTTGCACCTCAAATACCCAATTTTATTGTTATTGTTTAATTGTTTAGTCATGTGCAATTTTTTGTGGGACTTTGTGGAATTTTCTTGGCAAAGATACTAGAGTCGTTTTCTGTTTCCTTCTCTAATATTTTCTCTCTTTACAGAAGAGGAATTGAGATAAATAAGGATTAACTTATCTGCCCACAGTCACACTGCTAATAAGTATTTGAAGCTGAATTTGAACTCATATCTTTCTGACTCAAGGCCCAGTTCCCTATTCAGGGTATCACCTAACTAACTTCATCTATCCAATTACCTACACTCAACAACTTAGAATCCTCTTTGATTCTTTCCTTCATTCTCCAAATTCACTGGGTCCTTTAGATACTACTTCCACAAACTTTTACTGGAGCACACACTGGAGTTAGGGTATGCAAACCTTAATTTAAATCTTGCAGATACTATTTATTTCCTCTGTGACTTTGAATAAATCACTTCATCTCTAATGACCTCAGTTTCCTAATCTGTAAAATGGAGGACTAGAATGAACTAGATGTTTTCTGAGGCTCTTTCTTCTTCTGAATCTTAAGACCATAGATTCGATCTGATAAGGACCAAGCCATCAGGTCAATCCCTCCTCACACCCCAAACTCCCAGCTATTTTGTTATAGATGCGAAAACAAAGGAACAGAGTGATTGAGTGACTGGACCAGAATCACATGCTAGTAAATGTTAGCAGTAGGTTTTGAAGCCAGATTCTTCAGATTCCAACTCTAGTAACCCATCCACTTTGCACCATGATACAGATACTAGATAATCTGTATCCCCTCCTTAACATTGTAATCTCCCAGTTCAAGCCCCTCTTGCTTCTCCCTGCCTTCAGCATGTCACCTTTTAGAGAGCTACTCTTTGGAGTCCAGTTTTGACATGTCACTTAGCTGATCACAAATCCTTCGATGGAATCCCTTCAGTGTAAAATAAAACACATGCTCGTTAGCCCAGCATTTGAGAGTCTACAAAGTCTGGTTCCAACCTAGCTATCCACACTTCCCATCCTTCCCTTTAATATAATATATGTTTATTTGACAGTAAAAAGAAAGGGAGGAAAGTGTATTGTACCTTTGTGGTCTTTCAATTTCTTCTGACTCAATTTCCTTTCCTAATTATTGCTTTGGTGCCATTTTATGGTGATTATGCTTTTGTGAGTCTCTCTTCACTCTCCCCAAGCTTTTTGATGAGTGTTTATGAGAACCAATTCAAATGGTGGATGGGAAAATCCATCAAGAGAGAAGTGCCTACTTAGTTAATGTGCTTTAAAACAAGCCTGTCTTCCAGAAAATGGAATCTTCTCCCCTAAAAGAAAGAAAGCATAAATTTCTGACTATTGGAGAAAACTTCAAGTGTTTTAAAAGGTAGAGGGCTCACTTCTGTGTAAACTTGCTGAAATTATTGTCATATTTGCATTACCTTCCAATACCTTCCAAAGCACTCTTAACTGTGTGTATTCTAACCTGTGTTTTTATAATCCAGTTATTAGAAAGCAAATTGTTTTATTTACTTTTTTGCTAATTTGCAGGTTGTTAAATCATTTGCTGACAGTGGCATTGGGCCAAAATGAGTCTAGAAAATGGGTAATGACTTGTGTTTGCTGAGGAAATGTAAATTCTAGGACTGCTTTTGGTGCTCAGAAGAACATTCAATTCCATCCCATTCAAACCAAGAAACATTTATTAATCACTTATTATGTACCAAGCATTGTACTAAAGGTTGGGGATTCAAAGACCCAAAACAGAACAGTCTGCTTTCAAGAAACTTACATTTTACTAATATATTCTTTAGATCCTCAGCCTCAGAGACCAGCAAATAATATTAGCATTCAGCAGAGGTATAACTAGTAATTTTTGTATTTGAGGAAAACGTGCAAACCACATTGGCAGCAAGAGGCACTAACTGTCTCAAGAGAGGAAGATAGAGAATCTGGGATAGTGGCATTTGGGCACTTCTAGAAAAACTGCTATAAATTGGAGAAGAGCCTGGAAGGATGGGAGAGGAGCTCATTTCAGTGCACCAAATGCTGTCAGGGGTCTCTAAATTTGGTGCCCTAGGGAAGAACCCTAATTATGGCTCCAGCAGTCAGGTACCCAAACACAGCTCAGAAAAGGTGTTTGTGAACTCTGGACAAAGTTTGAGATTAAGTCTACCTTGCATTTAAAAAAATTGTATTTGCTATTTATTATCAGCCATCAGGATGATAATTAAAGCTTTCCCTGCTGCCTTGAATCTCACGGTGAGCTCTACAGATAACAGAAACTTTATAAATGTTTGTGACAAATGATGACATTCAAAGCCAGGTGACCAATGGAACACAAAGGTGAGTGGTGGATATTTAGGGGAGAATCAAGAATTATGAAATAAATAAATATGAGAAGAGTAAGATGTATCATCAGGTTCCAGAAAGACAGTAACAAAAGGAGTCTGTCCAGCATCCAGCTGCCTTTCTCTTCATATCTTGCTAAGGATAAATTCTTAAGCAAGAACAGCTAGGACTGAATTTTCTGGATTGATCTATTTGGGAATGGGGGTGGAAGGTTTTTGTATGGAAAAAATTCCATACAAAGAATTGAATAGGACATGCATAATTATGCAGACTTGATTCTGTAGTTGTTGTAGTTGTTGTTATAACCCCATTTGGAGTTATCTGGTAAATGACAAAATAATTTGCCATTTCCTTCTTCAGTTCATTGTACAAATGAAGAACTGAGGCAAACAGGATTAAATAATTTGTCTAGGATCACACAGCTAGATTTGAATTCATAAAGATGAATCTTCCTGACTCCAAGCCCAGTGCTTCATCCACTGTACCACATATGTATGATGTTTACTATTTCTTAATCGGTTTAGATTTGCAAGTTTAATATTCTAGAGGCTATTTATACCACTTTGGCTATTTTCTCATCAATTAAAGTACACTGCCCCTAGTTAAGTCCTTTAGATGAAATTTATAGACTCAATCTCCAGGTAATGTTATTAAAGAAATTAATATGGATATTCCTTTAGTTATATTTTTGAAAAATAAAAAATATGCCTCAATATTTAAAAGATCTTGGATTTCAGTATTCTCCCTGCAAATTCAGATTATAGCCCCTCTACATATCTTTAAAAAACTTTTGTGTCCAGAAAGATCCATTGTTCTTTGATGATCTTTCCAGCCTTCCTTTTGTATGAGTTGTCCATAACTGGTCCATACGGGAAGCCTTTCTAGTTTGGCAGGACTATAACATTGGTTCTGCTGACCACCAGGAGTCTTCAAGAATCTAGGGTCACTTCCAAGTCATGATGAGGTACTGGAGAAGGACTTAAGTTACAGTTATCTATGATCCATACTAAAACCTCCAATCTTCATAGTTAAAAACATATATAGTTCCCAAGGGTAAATCATTTAGTAAACTATACCCAGGGGCTCCTTTGTCCACTAATCTTCTACTTTTATCCATCTCTGGTTTAATTCCCAGGTTTGAGTAGAACTTTTCTTTTTTTCTCACAGTAAATCTAATTCACTTGCAATCAAGATATCACTCTCAAGAGGGAAGGACAAGCAACAACAGATGTCAATGAAAGACTTATCTTTCTTTTTATCTGACTCTTCTCCCTTGCCCCCTTGTATCTTTCTATCTTCTTTCATATACAAGTAGTTTCTTCCTGTAAATAGGGATGCTCTCTAAGAACGAATCCCTAATGTATAGCATAGGGTTTCACATCTAGTAGGTGCTTAATGTGCTCTCATTAAATGCTTGTGCAGTGATTGACTAGCTTTCCTTCCTGTTGATAAATGGGCAACAGAAAGACAATTTGCAACAGTGAGCCAGAACTACATTTTCCATATCAGAAGGTTTCTTAGGTGTGGGAAGACCATTAACACTTCCTTCTGTTCTGGAGAGTTAAGTTTAATTCATTATTCACTTGTCTGAAATTTTAGCAGATACTTGATTCAGAAATACCTGCTTCCTGATACAAACTACTTTTCTTTTAAAGGGGTCACATTCCTTCTCAGTCGTTAATTCTAGTTGACCATAACATTATTTTAAAACCTATATTCATTCCTAATACAGACCATCCTGTAATCCAGAATCCAGTGTCTAACCACTTCTGTCTCTTAGAATCCCTAGCTTCTTGTAAGGCTCAGCTCATGGGAAGCCTTTCCTAATTCCTCCCAGTTATTATTCCTTTCTCTATTTTCAAATCACCTCCTACAGCAGTGACTTATTTGTTAAGACAATAGTATTTCCTAGATAAGGATTCTTAACTAGAAGTCTGCAAATTTGCTTTTAAAAATATTTTGATACTTATATTTCAAAGAATTGGTTTCCTTGGCAATCCTATAAATTTTATTTTATGCATTTAAGAACATTATTCTGAGACAATTCCAAGGGTTTCCATCATAACATAAAGAGGGTTAAGAGCTTCTGCCTTACCAGTTCCAATAGACTTGTGATAGAGAGAGCCATCTGCATCTAAAGAGAGTTCTATGGGGACTAAATGTGATCACAAGATAGTATTTTCACCTTTGTTGTTGTTGTTTACTTGCTTGCTTTTTTCTTTCTCATTTTCCCCTTTTTAATCTGATTTTTTTTGTGCAGCACGATAAATGTAGAAATATATTTAGAAAAATTGCCTATGTTTAACCTATATTGAATTATTGACTCTCTAGGGGAGGGGGGAGGAGAAGAGAGAGAGAGAAAATTTGGAACCATGGTTGTACAAGGGTGAATGTTGGAAATTATCTTTGCATGTATTTTGAAAAATAAAAAGCTATTATTATTTAAAAAAGAAAAAACAGAAACTCTTTTAAGATATAACTTAGCATAATGGATAAGGGATTGGACTTGGTATAGGAAAGAATGGGTTCAAATCTTGCCTTAGATAGTTATTAGCTGTGTGAACCTAGATAAATTACTTAATGTTTTTCTGCCTCAGTTTCTTTATCTAGAAAATAAGGACATGGCTTTTAAGGTCCCTTACAACTCTAACCTATGATCTTATAATTCTTTTCTTTTTTTTAATCTCCATATTTCTGACACCTACACAGTATTTTGCCCAAAATGGAGGCTTAACAAAAAATTGATATGTTAGAAAATATTATTAATACCTTTTTGTTTTTATCAAGTATGTTTCCTAATGTATCTTACCAAAAAGAAATCACTTATGACAAGGGAAAAAAAGTATGGGGAAGGGGAAAAGATGTTCAATAAAACTAAGCAACACATTGAAACGTGATATTACATGAAGTGCTACATTACTACAGTTTTCTATCTTTTTTTTTTTTGCGTTTGAAAAATAGATTTATTGAGAATCCACCAGCTCCAAGTTGATTTGGACACATCAGGCAGCTTCTTCTTTGGCAACCCGGTCTTTTTTGAGTGGTCCCATAAAAGCTTTCTTCTCCTCCACAGTCTGGAACCGCCCATGGCCAAATTTGGAGGTTGTGTCGATGAACTTCAAGTCGATCTTCTCCAGGGCACGACGCTTGGTCTGTACCAGCAGAGACTTTCGCAGGGTGAGGACCCGCTTCTTGGTCCCAACAACACAGCCTTTCAGCATGATAAAGTCATTGGTCACTTCACCATAATGGACAAAGCCTCCCAGGGGGTTGATGCTCTTGTCAGACAGATCATAATCAGTGGACGCGTTGTTTTTGATCAGCTTGCCGTCCTTGACCTGGTAGCCCTGGCCAATCTTGTAGATCTTTTTGTTGATTTCAGTGCGATGGTGGTAGCCCTTCTGACCAGCCCGAGCCACGGAGAAGGCTACACGGGCAGGATGCCAAGCTCCAATACAGGCCACCTTGCGCAGGCCACGGTGAGTTTTTCGGGGCAGTTTCTTTGTGTGCCAGCGGCTGGTGACACCTTTGTAGCCCTTGTCCTTGGTCACCCCAATGACATCAATCATCTCATCTTGTCCAAAGACGGTGGACACGGGCACCTGCTGCTCCAGCTTTTCACGGGCCCAATCCAGTTTCTCAGACACACTGCCACCATTCACCTGGATCTCCATCAGGTGAGACTTCTTCTGCCTCAGAGGGAGCAGGCGCATCTGTGTGTGGGCAATGACCCGGATCACCTGGCAGTACTTCTTCATACTGTTGAAGTCCTTCTCCAGCTGCTTCTTGCCATCATCATCCTGCCACTTCTTGCAGTACTTGGTGAAGGCCTTCTTCTTGGACTTATGCCAGTTCTTGTAGAACCGCCTCTTACACTCATCACTGATGTGCTCAGCAAAGATGGTCTTGAAGCTCCGAAGGCCTCGTGGGGTCTGAACGTAGCCCACGATGCCAACGATCACCATGGGGGGTGTCTCCACTATGGTGACCGCCTCCACCACTTCCTTCTTATTGACCTTTGAGCCAGGTCTGTCCACCTCTCGAACAATATGGGTCATGCCAGCCTTATAGCCCAGGAAGGCTGTCAGGTGGATGGGCTTGGTGGGGTCATCTTTGGGGAAGCTCTTCACCTTCCCCCGGTGCCTGCTACTTCTCTTCCGAGGCAGGAAGCCCAGAGACCCATGCCTGGGAGCGGAGAACTTCCTGTGGGACATGATGCTGCCGATGCGGCTGTGAAGGCCGCCGAGGCTAGCTGGGAGAGCTACAGTTTTCTATCTTGACAAAAACAGGGGAGTTGAGAAATGCCCTTCATATTAAGACTGTGGTACAATGGAGAGATCCAGACCTGCAGAAAGAGAGGTAGCTTTATTTATACCCTACCTTACTCCCTATGTTTCTGGGTGAGTTATGTGAATTCCCTGGGCCTCAGTTCTTTTATTTGCAAAATGAAGACATTAGACTAAGATACCTTAGAGGTCCCTTCTAGCCCTAGATATGCAATCGTATGATTTCTTCTTTTGGACCAAGTTTAGTCATAATTTCACAGCATTCAGGTTTTTTTATGGATTTTTATGGAGTTTTAAAAATATCATCTATATTTCCTTCTATATTCCTCTCTTTCTTCCCTTCCAGAGAGTTATACCACACACCAAACAATTTAAAAATAAGAAAAAGATAAAATTTAGCCAAACTAATCACATTAAGAAGGGGGAAAAAAAGCTGACATTATGTGCAACGTCCCATCCCAAGAACTCTATTTGTACAAAGGAACAGGAGGAGATGTCTTCTTATATGTCTCCTTTGGAGCTAATTTGCATCATTATAATTTAGCAACATTCAGTTTTGATTGTTTTGTAGTTATTTTTCCATTTGCATTATGATAATCATTGTATGGAGGCAGCTAGGTGATTCAGTGGTTAGGGAGCTGAGCATCAGGTTAGGAAAAACCTGAATTCAAATCCAGTATGTCTGACCTTGAGCAAATCACTCTATTTGCCTCAATGCCATGGAGAAGGAAATGGCAAACCTCTGGCACCTTTGACAAAAGAACCCCATGGACAGTATTGAAATGCTATTGTCCACAGGATCAGGGAAAGTTAGATGGGATTGAACAGCCACAAGTATAATGTGCATATTGTTTTCTTTGTCCAGTTTACTTTACTTTGCATCAGTGTATATGTCTTTCCATATTTCTTTATATTCATCATATTCATTGTTTCTAACAGCACATTAATATGCCATTATATTCTTGTATTTGCAGTTTGCTTAGCCATTCCCCAACCAACTGGTGATTCTTTGCTGCCACAAAAATGCCACATAATTACGCATGTGTAACATATCTGATTGCTTACCATCTGGGGGGGAAAGGAGGAATAAAATTTGGAACTCAAAACTTTAAATAAAAATGTTTTTTTAAAAAGTACTATTATAAATATTTCAGTGTTTATAAAGCCTTTTCAAAAACAACAGCCTTGGGGTATATGCGTAGAAATAGAATCTCTGAATCAAAAGATATGGATATTTTAGTCCCTTTGTTTACATGATTTCAAATGGCAGCATTTGGTTTTGATTATTTTGTTATTCATTTCCATTGTTGTAGTCATTGTGTATATTGTTTTCATGGTTCTACTTATTTAATTTTGCATCAGTAATAATAATAATAATAATAATAGTTAGAATCATTTGTAAAATGAGAGGTCTGGACTCCATGATTTCTGAGTCCCTTTACACTAAATCCATCTATGATTGAGGAGTGGGGATTAGGTATTAGTCTTGTTTTCTTTGTTTATAGAAGTAGAACCTCCTACTATCCTGGGGTATCATCCTCTCCTGGCTCACTCTCCCAAGTAGAGAGGTATTAGAACCAGCTCTAACCACTGACATCTTTAAAAATAAGGACTTGATTTATTGCTTTGTTGGTTATCTGGATTTAAAAGTGCTACTAATGCAGTTAAATTTTAAAGTGTTTGTGTGTATACATTTTTCCCTCCACAGAGAGTCTGGTTGTTAAACATTTATCAGCACACTCCTGTATTAATCTATAAATATTGCTTGAGCTCAGCCAGAGTGCAGAGAATGAGGTCATCATCCAGTTGAAGTCCTGGTGAATAGAAATTAATGATGATGATGACAATGAGGTAGAAACGTCCCCTTTCACTTTCACCAGTAACAGAAAATTGTTAATATAATAACAGAAATTATTAATACCAAATGTAATATGGACGCCACTCCCTTAAATGATCCTTGGGATTTCAGCAATGTCCTGATATTTCTGCACTTAAGATATTTCATAGGGATTATTACCTTAGCCCCCACCAAGGGATGTTGCCCTGCACAAGCTGGATTTCAGCTTCTAGTTCCCTTCCATTGGGATTCATGGCATGAAGGGCAAAACTACCAGAATAATGTGCCTTTCCTCGCCTGGACTGCCAAGTACTACTGGGGTCTCATGAATAATACCTGCTCCTAAAATTATAAAGATTTTTTCATAGGTTTCTTTGATTGGGAAATCCATTAGACATCCCTTAGGGTGGCAGGTTTGTGACCCTGATATTTTTAATTAAAGATGCTTTATTCCATCTAGGGGAGGGGAGGGGACTGGGGGTAAAATTTGTAATGGAAAGCTTTGTAAAGATCAATGTTGGGGAACTACCCATACATATGTTATACAAATAAAAAGCTTTAATTAAAAAAAAAAAGAAAAAGATGCTTTATTCCTCAGCTCGTGGCTTTGATTTATTTTGGACCTGACAAAAATGGTAGGAAGGTAAGAGTTTCATCTCCACAGCGTGCCCTAGAAGCCTCCCTCGGCTCTGGAGTGCAGTGGCTGCCACAGGGGTTGACTTTGAGTGTAGAGTTCCTTTGTCCCTTTCTCAAGTGTGTCAGTGCTGCCCCTACAAACTACTATTCACCTACCTCCAGGTGATCCCATCTCTCTGCTATTGCTACTTCTGCCAGCTCCTAGCAGTTCTGTGCTCAGGAAATGCCTCAGTGCACTTATGTGTGGGTAGATAAGCAGGCCTCCTGCAGCCATGTTTTGACTCATGCTTTGTGAAGAACAATGGGCTCTTTCCCTTTCCCATCTAACTGTAGGATTTGTTTCACTGGAGTGCAGAGCAAACTGTGTCTGCCTAGTTCTTAAAGCCCAAAATAGGAATGGAACCTGATGAAGTCACAGAGATTTCTTTTAATATTTTGTGATTAATTTTTCCTGTCAGTTTCTGGAATGGGAGGGTGCTCGTTAGGATCTAATATTTTTAATAAGAATAAAGACACACATTTCTTATAAAAGTGATAATGTTTACAAGATATTTTTCATTGGTTGAATCACTCGAGTCTCACAATAAGCCTGTAATGGATTATTATATTCTTTTTTTTTTCTCTACAGAGAAAGAAGCTGTGGGTCAGTAAATTAGATTACTTGTCCTGCCAGGATCACACAGCCAGTCATTGACTGACAAAGGCAGAATTTGCACTCAGGTTATCATGCTATTCCATCATGCTACAAATAAACATATTTTCAATAGTGAAAAACAGGAACTGGATGCCATATTTATGCCAAGGAATGTGTTTCAATTTCTCTTTTTTGACTATATTATTTTTACTGTCATTTCCTTTGAAATGGAACCATCATCTACACAAAAGGACTTAACACTGACTACAGAATTACAAACACGTCCTTCATAAAAATTTCCCTAATTGGCAAGGGACGAATTCTTGTGATGAATTTTTTGTGGTTTCCTCTCTGTCTAAACATGCAATTCCCATGACTCTCCCTCTAAACCAAACACTTGCTCCATAACTTCGGCCTTATGTTTATGGAAAGTAGAAAGGAAAATAACTGCAGAAGTTGAATCTAAGAGAATTTATGCCAAAATGCACTGGACAATAATAACTACCATCCCCAAATACATAGAGGCCGAAGATTTACGGTACACTCTCCTTGTATGGGGATGGGTTGTGAGAGCCTGAGGCCT
Organism: Myrmecobius fasciatus; assembly: GCA_023553655.1. Lineage (NCBI taxonomy): Eukaryota > Metazoa > Chordata > Mammalia > Dasyuromorphia > Myrmecobiidae > Myrmecobius > Myrmecobius fasciatus. The sequence continues at coordinate 340,384 of JAJPUD010000952.1, forward strand.
CCAAAGGCCAAATGAATCCGATGACTTCCTTTAATTTACTCAGCCTTCCTGTAGCCTTAGATGTGTGTGCCAGTATTCTCCAGTGCCTCTCTTTGTCCTCCTAAGCTTTACCTTGATAGATCTTCCCAATGATAAAAACTTAGTTATTGAACTTAATTGCCTTTGTATACTTTTTCCAGAGCTACTCTCCCAACCCTTTCTTACCCTGGGAGGAAAAGTTCTCCAATCTATCTCCCCTTAAGTTGTAGAAGAATCCTTGAAAGGGTTAGAGGTAATTTTCCAAATCAATAAATAGCTCATAAGCTCTCATCAATTGTATATTTCTCCCATGATTATCAAGGAAATCAGCTATTCAACCAGAAAATTAATTTTTCTTTTTTTAATTTTTTTCTTTTTAATTTATGAAATAAAACAAGCATTTCCATAACATAAAACAATAACAAAGATGATTATACATTAAATTGCAAATCTACTATGTGTAACTTGCTGTCCCTTTCAAATATATAATAAAATTATCATGTAAATTTCTTTTTTTGTCCTTTCCCACTTCCCTACCCAGATGATTACCATTAGAACCAAATATAAAAATATATGTAAAATTATCATATATATATATTTCTATTAATTAGTTCTTTCTCTGGATACAGATAGCATCTTTCTTCATATGTCCTTTGTAGTTTGTTTAGATTTTTATAATAGATAAAATAATATATTTGTTCAAAGTCATTCTTAAAACAATATTGCTATTACTATATATAATGTTCTTTTGATTCTGTTCATTTCACTCTTCATTATTTTGTGAAAGTCTTTCCATATTTTTTTAATCACTGAGCTCATCATTTCTTACAGCATAGTAATATTCTATCACAATAATATACCCTGACTTATTCATCCATTCCCCAAATTAGCTTCTAAAACCAGTATTCACTAAGGCTGTATATTCTCAATAATTTATATATAACATTCTCTTATTCCAAAAGTTTGTAATACTCTGTCCCACGGATACATATTAAGTCCAGGGAAAATTGGGCCCAAAGAAATAAGAATTGATGTAGCATTTACTATGTGTCACACCGTGCTATGCTTTTTACAAATATTGTGTCATTTGATCCCCACCACAACTCTGCGAAGGGCTGTTGATATCCCCATTTTATAGTTGTAGAAACTGAGGCTGATTGCAATTGTGTCTCTAGGATCCACTCAGATACTCCTGATACCAGGCTAAGGGTGCTATTCTACCAGCTGTCTCAAGCATGAGAGCACTTGTGGCAAAGGAATAAATGATTCACTATTCTTGGAAGTCCTTTTGCTGGCATTAAGATGATTTCCTTGGGAATGTAGGGTGTAGCTTTTCTGCTAGACTCTTTGATTCTGCCAAAAACAAATAGCTAGTTGGTAAACCTAATCTATATGGCACTCAATACAATGTCATATGCAAATAGGTAGCTACTAAATTACAGATTTCCTTGGGCCTTCTCAAATATATGTAACTGCAGCATCTTTAAGTATAATTTAAATGAACTTGTCAATCCAGGTGCTAAATTGGTTTTCAATATCCATATTTGTTTTTTAATAATAGCTTTTTATTTTCAAAATGTATGCAAAGATAGTTTTGCACATTCACCCTTGCAAAATCTTGTGTTCCATATTTTTCTCCCTCTCTCTTTCTCCATCTTTCCCCTTCTCTAAACATCAAGCAATCCAATATAGCTAAAACATATGCACTTCTTCTTAACATACTTCCATGTTTATCATGCTGCACAAGAAAAATAAGATCAAAAAGGGAAAAAATGAGAGGAAAAAACAAGCAAGCAAACAACAATAAAAAAAGATGAAAATACTGTTGTAATTCACATTTAGTCCCCATAGTCCTCTCTCTGGATGCAAATGGCTCTCTCCATCACAAGTCTATTGGATAAGTTAATATATTTTCCCACAGTTAAAAACCATTTTTTGCTTTTGAGGCACATGTTTACCTATTTCCTTTAATCATTTCCCAAGGAGAGAGAACAGGTGAAAAAGCCAAATTATAATGCTCAGATCCTCTCTCAAAAGGACAGTGAGGACCTGAGTTCTGCTGGCTTCTCATTGGTTGAGCAAACCTCTCACTGCTGACCCTTCAGTCCATCCCCTCACCCTGGACTTTTTCTACCCTTCCCCTTTTGCCTTTCAAAAAAAAAAAAAGCTTAAAAGTCCATTTTAACTCTTTCATCTGTTGCTTTATTCAACTTGTTTTCCTTTGAGAGTGCATGCCCCTACATATTTTACAAGGTCTGCATTTTTATGCGTCCAAGAATAAATACATTTTTGGCTAATGACTAAGGCATATTTTTAGCAGTTGTGTGTTGGAGTTCTGTATATTTGTCTTTTGAAGACCATGATTTAAAGCAGATGCAGCAGTCCAGCATTCTTCAATTTTTTACTAATTTCTGGACATATTTACTTGAATATCTCCTACTTCTAAAAAATTATTCACATTTTTATGAGAATAGAGCCAATGTTAAATCCTTTAGTCCTGAAAAATTGATGATAAGAGAAGTTGGAAGTTGTGAATAAGGGACTTTTCTCCCAGGCTTTTTATGAAGATAAAATTAGATAATATTTGTAATGTGTTTTGCAGATTTTAAAGAATTTTATAAATGTTAGCTATTATAAATATGATTATTAGTTGGTATTCCAAATGGAGGAACATGCTCAGAGCTGTTTCAGAATTCAGGGAAGCCATTAAATTGGGGTTTGAGAGTCAAGAAGAAGAATGATTTCAGGTACAAGGGGTACATATAGAACCCAGAGAGGAAAAATTTGGATTCAAAGTAATCAGGAAATTGAGAATGTTCTGATTTAAACTTATGGAAACAGTTAGAAAAAGTTTAAATATACACCAATGCCAAAACTAAATTGAGTAATGTGAGACTCTATGTAGCTTGCTTAATATTTATATGGATTTTACCCTGAGAATCCCTTATACTATGGTAAAAAAAAATTACCAGTCTACAAACAGCAGATTGTTTTGTGCTAGATAGATTTAGGTATAAGATGAGTTCCACAGGAGAAGTAGAGAGAAAGAGGGTCTTGATTCCCTCATGGTTACTGTAAAGTTACCCAAACTTCTTTAAACTGGTGTACCCCCAATGGCCATGCTTTTTATACTCATTGATTAGTGGAGTAACAAGAGAGGAAGGAAACTAAATAGCATAATGGGTAGAAAGCTAGACCTGGAGTCAGGAAAAGTCTTTCTGAGTTCAAATATGACCTCAGATACTTACTGTGTGACCCTGGGTAAATCACTTAACTCTGCCTGCCTCAGTTTCCTCATCTGTAAAAAAAGCTGGAGAATGAAATGCCAAATTACTCCAGTACCTTTGCCAGGAAAACCTCAAATAGAGTCATGAAGAATTGGGCACAACTAAAAAAAAATGACTGAGCAATAACAAGCAGGAACTACTCCATAGCCCATTTTTTTAGACCATATTACTGAAAAAGTTTCACATCCCTCACTACAATATGGTTCATTGAACAAAAGTGTGGGATTTGGAGTCAAAAGAACTCAGCTCAGACCCTAGTTCTGCCACTTACTACTAGTATCACTTGGGAAAGTTTCTACAAAATTTTAAAGCCTCAGTTTCCTCATTTGTAAAACCAGAGGGGTTCTACTAAAGTGCTGCTAAAGCCTTTCCAGTTTCACTCTTTGATCCCAAGTTCTCCAACATTCTTTAAATTAATTTTTTTAAATTCTCAAATTAAATATTTCTGGGTAAATTCTACCAAAAGTAGTAAATTGAGTATTTCCTCTATCTAAATAAGAGAGCCTTCATCAGTATTATTGATAAAACATTTTGACAACATTGCCTGGAAGAGGGAAATTTGTTTTAAGATCTAGTGTCATTCATTAGCTGATTAAAGAATCTACTAGTTCCACACTGAGCTCGCTCTTTGCAAAAGATTCCTTATTAGGTGTGGTGATTAATAAAAATCCAGTGCCATTCAATATACACTGATGAAGCAAAAGGATATGTCAAACATCATAGTCAGTGCTGGGGTTATAATAACAAAAATTAAAACAGTTTTAAATCATGAAGAACTTATAGTTGGTTTTTTGTTTGTTTTTCCTTAATAGTATTTTATTTATCCAAATACAAGTAAATATAATTTTCAACATTCATTTCTGTAAGAATTTGTGCTCCAAATTTTTTTCTCATTCCTTCCCTCACCTGTCCCTTCCCCAAGACAGCAATCTGTTATAGGTTAAACATGTTCAATCCTTCTAAATATATTAGAGTAACGTATTTGAAGAAAGAGAAGCAATAAATCAATAAATACAAAGTAAATACTAACATAGAAGAAGGAAGGAGGCAAACATCTTATAACAGGGAGCATCTGAGCAAGTCTAGAAGGGAGGTAAGTATTCTGAGAAGGGGAGATGAGGAGAAAACATTTTAGGCATGGTGGAGAGGGGAGAGATAAATGAATTATCATATATGGTGATCTCTGGGCAAGTCATTTAACTTCTATAGTACTAAGCTTCCTCATCTGCTACAGGAAGGGTGAGATGGACTTTTTCCAATTCTAAATCTATAGTTCCTTTGATCTTATGATTAACAAACAGACCCGTTCGACTGGAGAATAGATGGCATGAAGGGATATACTGGGAAATGTCTAGAATGACAGGTTAGATTGTGATTGGGATGTACGTAAAACATAGTGCCTGCTTTCAAGGAGATATAGTGAATATAATAATAATAATATAACAAATTAAAATAATATAATATAACAAAAGTGAATATAAGTATATATATATATTTATAATATATATTATAAATATAAGAAAACAACTAACAATACAGCTTTATAAACCCTGAAATGTCTTTGTTTTGGAGCTTAATCTCCTGATTAGTGAGTTCTTAGCTAGATTCTCATTTCTTTCTTCCTTGGTTATTTTTTGTTGTTGTTGTTGTTGTTGTTATGTGTGTGTGTTTGTTTTGTTTTAGAGTCAATTGGGATCAAGAAGTTACAAAACTAGTAAATATCAGAGGTAAGATTTGAACTCAGGTTCTTCTAATTCCAGGATTGATGCTCTATCCATTGAGCCACCTACCAACCCCAGGGGATCCCCATTTCATGACTTATTCTTAGCAATGCAATGATCTAATACAATCCCTAGGGACAAATAATGAAGCATACTCTCTGCCTCCCTAGAAAAAACTGATATCATTTGAATACAGACTGAAGCATTCTATCTTTTTTCTTTTTTTCATTCCTTTTATTTGAGTTTTCTTATACAAAATAACTAATATGGAAATGTTTCATATGATGGTGTGTGTATAACGTATATCCAATTGCTTACTGTCTCAGAAAGGGGGGAGGGAAAAGGATTAAGAAAGGGATAGAATTTGGAACTCAAAACTTAAAAAAACCCAGATGTTTAGAAAATGGTTTTAATGTAATTGGGGGGAAAATAAAATAAATTAAATTAAAACAATTAAGGGGTTAGAAGGGGGTGAGGTAAAGGAGGAGGATAGAACTAGAAGGCACAGAATTAGAGTTTGAAAAGGGAGGGAGTAAGAAGGGATCAATGATTCAACTGGAGGATCATCTAAGAAGCAATGTAGGTCTGTATCCACGGTCTTTATAACAGCTGCATTTTGTAAACCCTTTCTAGTGGCAGTAGTCAAGCTTCATGTCTCCAGCAGAACTGCTGAGTCCTGCAAAGTTACCCAACTGGCTGACTGCACTTCTGTCAGTGAGTGGGAAGTTACAAAGCCATGGGAATATCAAAGGATCCCCTTTGACACACTCTAAAACAGAGCTTTCTGTTCATTTTGCTGTTTGATTCCAGGGTGAAATGAAGGATTAAATCTTTTTTTTTTTTTTGAGAGAAATTTAGAAGTGACAGGAAACATTAAACCACAGAAAATAAAGGCATTACTGATCGTGTAATTGTTCCTGGTTTGCTAGGTTTTAAAAAAAATTCCACTTATTTCTAGTTTCTTCCATTGCTGATCTCTAACTGCTGATCTTTAACTTTTTGGAGTTATTCTATGGGTAAAGACCAGCTGATCAGTCTCTCTATTTAATTTAAAGGCCAACACTATTCTTTTCACTAGTAGAGCCATCATTATGGTACAGTAGCATAGACCTTTGCCTCTGGATTCAAGTTCCACTTATGATATTTATTAACCATATGACTTTGGGTGAATCATTTAATTTCTCTGAGCCCTCAGTTTCCTCATCAGTCAAGTGGGATGGGTTGAACTGGTGGCCTCTAAAATCCCTCTAGGTTCCAGAACAATAATGCTATAATATCTGTCTAAAGGACCACTCTAAAATACATTATCTTCCAGATAGAGCAGTAGTTTGGGACCACCTTCCTCAATGGAACAAAAATAACAAGAGCTCCTCTCAGTATTTATGGGGGAATTGAGGTCCAGAATTCTAGAAGCAAGAAGATCTCACAAAACTGCATTCTTTACCAATGGAACACGGGTTTTTGCAGGACTGAATGTTGAAAGTTATACTTCTAAGTTTTTTATTTTATCTTAAATATTATTATTTATTACTTTAAATATTATTAAATATTATTTTATTTTATTTTTATTATTGTTTATAATTATTTATCAATATTTAATTATTTATTATTTTAAAAAATAAAAAAGAATTGCTTAATACTATTTCTATCGTCAAAAGATAATAAAGATTGTCTGCTTTATCTGTATAAGAAAAATGATGTCTTAGCATCAGTAATTTGGTATGGGGATAGCTAGTTGGTACAGTGTTAGGAAGTTAGGAGTCAGGAAGATCTGAGTTTGAAGCTGATCTCAGACACTTACTAGTTTGTGACTGAGCAAGTCACTTAACTCTGCTCAGTTTCCTTATGTATAAAATGAGCTGGAAAAATAAATAGAAACCACTCTAATATCTTTACCAAGAAAACTCCAAATGGAATCCTGGAGTGGGACGAAACTGAAAAATGACTAAACCACAAAAGTATATGGTGTAATACATAGAATATTAGATAAACCACAAAAGTATGTAGTGTAATTTATAGAATATTAGACTTTGATTTGAGAAGATGAGTTCAAATCCTGCCTTTGGCACTTACTAGTTGTGTGACCATGGGCAAATTAATCTTGATCTTTCTCTAAGCCTCAGTTCCCTCATCTACAAAACAGAGATAATAATAGCACCAAATTCACAGGGCTGTTGTGAAGATCAAAAGAGAAAACATATATAAAAGCACTTTGCAAACCTTAAATTGATATGTGTTAGTGATGATGATCATGTAAATGAAGATAATGATGATGAAAATTATAATAATGATGAAGATGAAGATAATGATGAACAGGTTGTAGCAGTGATAAAACAAATAGAAAACTAGCTTTAGAATCTGAGAGTCCTGGGTTCAAATTCTGTCTTCCCCCTTTACTGGCTGAGTGAAGACTGGAAAGTTGCTTTCTCAGCATCCCAAGAAACAAATTCCAGTGCCAGTGCTGACCTATTTTGATAGAGAGAGTTTCCAGATTCCTAGCTCCCCCCACAAATTAAATCACATCTCCAGACTCCCCCACCAAAAAAAATGGCTGCAGGAAGCAACTTGCCCTTTTGGACACTTCTGAAGACCCCAGTGGCTGGCCCATAGTAGGCATTTAAATGTTACTTGATTGATGAAACTCTCCAGGACAAGCAATAATTTTGGACCAGGCTACTTGGACTCCATAATCCTTCTGTCAGAGTTGAACATCATTTATCCAAAGTCCTAGGAAGATTAGGCCAGATCACAGAAAAAGTGAAACAAATAAACTCTAACACCAGAACATAGAGCAGATACTCTTCCTCCTCTCCAGTGGCTCCTTAGTAGAATTAGGGAAAATACATGAATAATCCCTTCCAAAGACAAGCTGTTAACCTTTATATAATTACCAGGGCCATGTGCATAGTTAGAGTTCCCACCAAAGCACTGAATCTATTTCTATTCAGCAGATAGGTATTTACTCTCTAATAAAGGCAGCAGATTGCTATTATTGAGCAAACCTGGTAGACACATAAGTAGGTTGTTTTGGGGTTTGGAGGGAGTTGGGATAAGGGGGAATGGAGCCTTACCTTAGTGATCATGGAAATGGTCACTCTATTTCCATTTTCCCCAAAGCCCAAGCCTGGGTTCCAGTCAGACCTTGAGGAGACTAGAGAAGCAATTCCATCTCCTAATTCACCCAGGGGAGGGGGCTCTTCACCTTCTCAGATTAAGGTTTTAAATGCTTAAAATAAAATACATAGGATTGTAAAGAAAACCAATTATATTGAAGTACAGTTATCAAAATATTAAAAAAAAAACCCAAAACAAAAAACAGCTAGGTGACCCAGTGGATAGAGCACCAGCCCTGAAGTCAGGAGGACCTGAGTTCAAATGTGACCTCAGACACTTAACACTTCCTAACTGTGTGACACTGGACAAGTCATTTAACTTCAATTGCCTCAGCAAAAAAACAAACAAAAAACAAAACAACAACAACAAAAAACCATGTTCCTGGACCTCAAGTCAAGAACTACAGAACTAAGATTATATTTTAATCAGTTAATCAATAATTATTAATTGATTGATTGTGTGTCAAATGCTATGTTGAGTACTGGAAATACAAAGACAAAAGCAAAACAGCATATTGGACAGAGAGCTAGTCTTCAAGAAAGACTAGATTCAAGTCCTACCTTTGACATAAGTCATTTAACCTTTCAATGCTCTAAGCAATTCTCTAAGATTATAACTGCAGAGAAGGTCCAAAACGGTTTTGGTGACAAGATTTCCTATATCAATGAAATCACAGGTCCAACGAAATAAATACATTTAAAAGATCCCTCTAAGAAATTACCAAAGAGTGGGAGAACAGAACAGGGAAGGTAGTCAAGATTCTCAAGTAATGAGCCACCATTCAATGACAATAGTACCTTGGAGTCCTTGACATGTCTATTTCAGATCATGGTGTTACATTCAGAGAAAGAACTATGTAGACTAAATGCAGATTGAAGCCTATTACTTTCTTTCTTTTCTTTATTCCTTTTTTTTTTTTTTTTTTTGCTGAGGCAATTGGGGTTAAGTGACTTGCCCAGGGTCACACAGCTAGAAGTGTTAAGTGTCTGAGACCAGATTTGAACTCAGGTCCTCCTGACTTCAGAGTTGGTGCTCTATCCACTGCACCACATAGCTGCCCCTGAAGCCTATTATTTTCTTTTTAAAAAAATTTTTTAATTAAAGCTTTTTATTTGCATAACATATGTATGGGTAGTTCTTCAACACTGACCATTACAAAGCTTTCTGTTACAAATTTCCCCCCCCAGTTCCCACCCCTCCCCTAGATGGCAGGAAGTCCACTACAGGTTAATTATATTAAAATATTTGACAAATCGACTATATGTATACATGTTTCCATACTTATCTTGCTGTGCAAGAACAATTGTATCTACATGAACAAAAAAATCTGAAAAAAGAAACCTAATGCAAGCAAACATCAATAGAGAGCATGAAAATGTTATGTTGTGGTCCACATCTCATATCCCTCTCTCTGGGTGTATATGGCCTTTACTGAACAATCGGAGCTGGTTTGAAACATCCCATTGTTGAAGAGAGCTATGCCCATCAGAATTAATCATCATATAGTATTGTTGTTGTCGTTTATAATGATCTCCTGGTTCTGCTCACCCCACTCAGCATCAGTTCATGCAAGTCTCTCCAGGCCTCTCTGAAATCGTCCTGCTGGTCGTTTCTTACAGAACAATAATATTCCATAACATTCATATACCATAATTTACTCAGCCAATTGATGAGCATCCACTCAATTTCCAGTTTCTAGCCACTACAAAAAGGGCTGCCACAAATATTCTTGCACATGTGGATCCTTTTCCTTCCTTTATGATTTCTTTGGGAAATAAGCCCAATAGAAACACAAAGCCTATTATTTTCAGTATTTTTTTCTTTCTCATAGTTTTTCCCTTTTGTACTGATTTTTCTTTTACAACATAACATAATTTAATATGATAGTACATGTACAACTGATATCAGACTGCTTGCTGTCTTGGGGTAGGGAAGGAAGGGAGGAAGAAAAATTTGGAACTCAAAATCATACAAAAATGAATAGTGGGAGCAGCTAGGTGGTGCAGGGGATAGAGCATCTTCTGAAATCAGGAGGGCCTAAGTTCAAATTTGTCCTCAGACACTTAACACTTCCTAGCTGTGTGACTTTGGGCAAGTCACTTAACCCCAATTGCCTCAGGGAAAAAATGAATAGTGAAAACTTTTTTTATGTGTAACTGGAAAAAATAAAATACCATCAAATAATTTTAAAAAAAAGTCATGGTGTTGCCAAGTGAAGTGACTGTGCAAAATATTGAACAAGTTATAACTTACAGCACATGTGGAAGAAAAATATAAGAAAAAGGGAATTAAAGAATCCTAAAATTATGGGCATAGAGTTGGAAGAGACTTTAGATGTTGGCTAATCCTTTTATTTTAGTGAAGAAACTCAACACTAGAGAAGGAAATGACCTGAGGGTCATGGAGTGAGTTGAGGCAATTGTGCTTCCTCTTGAGTTTGGATGCTAAGCGGTGTCAGTGAACATTCTGCTGTGAATGAAAAAAAGCTAGTATAAAACAGGGTTACCCCAAACTATCACCCATGCACTACTGGAAGATAATGTATTTGTTGTTGGGAGCAGATAGGTGACACTATAGTGCACAGAGTGCTGGATCTGAATTTAGCCCTCTCCCTGAGTTCAAATTCAGCCTCAAATAGGTATGTGATCCTGAGCAAGTCACTTAATCCTGTTTACCTCAGTTTCCCCATCTGTAAAATGAATTGGAGAAGGAAATGACAAGCCACTGCAGTATCTTTGCCAAGAAAACTCCAAAAGGGGTCACAAAGAGTGGAGGATGACTAAAATAACTCAACACCGGCAGAAAACAAACAAACAAACAAACAAACCCAAAGCAGGGATTCAAATGCAGATCCTCTGACTCAAGATTGTCACTCCTCCCCCAACATGGTTTCCTTTCCTTTCTTATCCTTTTGTTATCTAAAACAAGGCAGCAGTAGAAGACAGTTTCCCTGCTGGGTTCTTGTTCTTTGTACTGGGTCTTCCTTGACTCTGTTTCTATGACTTTTAGTAAATCTTCCCATAATCCAATACAATATGAAAGGAAATAAATTATCAGATTTAGTGTGCATATGTACATAAGAAATAAAATAAAAAAGATTAATGAATTTCAATAGAATAATATAGCTATTTACCAAATATGCTTCCATGACATACTTTAATGCCAAATTTCTGGGGATAATCTTACACCAGGTTAGAAATCCCAACTTAAAGCAAAAGTTATTTGTGATGATGTAAAATTTTGTTGTCCAACCCAAGTGGAAATGGGGCTAATAACCCTGAGAGTTTCATCTTGACTTAGTTTTAAAACATAATCTATGTTTTGTCCCATTTTAATTTTTATGTTAGATACTTCCCAATTACATTTAATATGGTCCTGGCTTCAGTAGGGAATGTTACAGGTCACTGTTTTCTTACTTGACCTCTCTAATATTAAGTGTAAAATTCTCAGATATTTCCTTCATCAACTAGTCATGGAAATAGCCTTGTCTTTTACTTGGCCTAATAGTTCCACCACTAGAGTGCTCCCTCTTTGTTCTATAGCAAAGAGAGGAAAAGGTCATTGTTAAAGTGCCCATATGTTACCTGGACAGGAAAGGGCAGTGGGGGCTGAAGATTAGTCTTCCTACCATATATAAGACTTAGCTTATCAAGCTAGCTAGTTGTAACCCTGGAAATCTGAAAGCAGAATTCAAGGATGATAATATAGAGGGATAAAATAAGATGAGGAAAAGTCTAACAGAATGCTGAGTGGATAAAATAGTACTGATAGAGCAATAGAGCAATAGCATCAGGAGGGTGGAGTCCTGGGTATGAATCTGGCTTGGACCTCAAGGATAAGGTACAAGGAATATGGTTTCTTTCTCCACCAAAAATAAGGAAAAGACTCTCAGACCAGACTTTATCTACTCTACACTTTGGTTATAAGTCTGCTAAATAATCACTGAAATCTCATCAGGTCCAGTAAATGTGAGATTTTCCCTCCAAAATATTCTTGTTCCCCTAAATTGCACTGATAAGTCACGCAATAAGTCACACAATAAGTTGAGGCAATTATGTTTCCTCTTGACTTTGGGCAGTAGGCAGCCTCAATGAGTATTCTGCTGTGAATGAAGGCAGAAGAAGGAACACAATGCACATAGTACCATGTATAAAGCTTACACAGCTTCTTAGGAAACATCCATGAGCCTATTGTGGCCCTGTCCGGAGAATAGTTGATGACTCACTGAAAAAATGAAGTATCTATAAACAGGAAGTTAAGTGTGTGGCCAGACATTTACCATCTGATAACAATTGCTGAATGAGGTAAATAAATTGGAAGAAAAATTTCCATGACTGCAAACAGGACCTCTCTGGACTGTAGAAAGAATCCTATAGTTGATTTTTTACTGAGGTTTTTAATAAGGGGATTTCTACTCTGGTCATCCATGAGTCAATGAGACAGCAAATACCAGCACTCATTGCTTAGAATGATCTGTCCTTCTTTCTTCCTCTTTCTACCCAAAACTGTTTAAAAAAAAAAATTGGTAAGCTTTCCAAATATAAAGCCTTCCCTCCCAGTCCATACACACACACACACACACACACACACACACACACACATACACACACATACTTATGCTAACAAATATGTGTATATATACAACTCTAACCCTGTAACACCCACATATATATATATTCAAAAATTTAAATCCACATTTTTTTGGAGCTAGACACATAAAAATCTGAAATGAGTAAGTATGCAGAGGTTTTAATTTGATTTATAGACTTAGATCCTAGACAGAAAGACAGGAGAAGAATCTTAGGGAACTTTCAGGCTTAGACCATGACCTGGCATTTGTTGAAGAGATAGAACTCTTCAACAAGTGGGGAAGTGGTTTAAAAGGAAATTTTTAAACAGGGACTTTTGCTTGAGCTTGAGGTGACCAGTGACTACTTCAGTTAGAAACAGTCTAATCTTTAGGATTGGATGAAAAGGAAAGAGGCCAAGTGAAGTGGAATTTGTTTAATCCATCTTGTTTATAACTTCAGTTTGCTCTAAATGGGCCAGAATTGTGCTTGTAAAATATATACTCGTGTGTGTGTGTGTGTGTGTATGTGTGTGTGTAGTGTGTGATATTGTTCCTATTATTCTCTACTGGGAGTTCTGTGATTCAGATAAAAGTAAGATTTGCCCAGACCAAGGAAGATCAAGATGTTTTGGTTTCACTGAAGACCAGATGTCAGAGAATGTACACAAAAGCTAAGGAGTTATTATTTCAGGGATGGGCACACATACACACACACACACACACACACACACAAAGGCTAAAAACAAGAGATCACTCTCCAAAGGTCCAGACTATGTCCAAGATGGATGGTGATCCAAACAGAGGTAGATCAGACACTGGAGAGAGCCATGGATGCCAATTATGGCATATTGAAATCTGGTAGCAGGTATTAAGGGCTCATTCATAGAGAATTGGGTTCAAGGGGAGAAAACAAGATCCTTCCCAGGACCACTATTTCAGGAGGAACATCAGCCATCCTTCACTGGACTCTTCTTCCCCCTCACCTGACCTCTGCTCCACTTGGACACCTTCTCTTTCTTCTCCCTGATTTCTAAATTATTTCCATGTGGTATCTTCACCCATTTTAAACATAAGCTTCTTTAAGGTAGGATTGTCTTGTTTCTAAATTTGTATCTCTAGCTTAGCACAGAGCCAGTCACACAGCATACCTGTCAATGATCTTACTAGTTAACTATCCATCCACCCATCTATCCATCTATCCATCTATCTGTCTATCTATCCTTCCTTCCATCCATCCTTCCACCTATCTATCGATCTATCTATCCATCCATCTATCTTTCCTTCCTTCCATCCATACATCCTTCCATCTGTCTAATAATCTATCCAGCTTTCTATATATCCATCCATCCATTCTTCCTTCCATCTATCTATCCACTCACTCTTCCTTCCTTCCATCCATCCTTCCATCCTTCCATCCATCCTTTCATCCATCTATCTTTCAATCTATCCATCCATCCTTCCATCCATCTATCCATCCATCTATCTATCCTTTTCTCTCTGTCTGTATGTATGTCTGCCTATCTGTTCTATTTATCTAATCTATCTCTGCCTAAAGGTGGGAATCAAATAACCCGGTGCTTAGAGTGAATATATGTATGTGCCTATAATTCAACAAAACATCTATCAAGCACTAAAAGCATGAGGCATCTTCCTTTCTGGTTTATTTCATATTACTCTCCTTCATACAATTTCCATTCCAGGAATGTTGGTCTTTCTCTCTTCCCAGGTTTCTTCATTCACAATGTTCTCCCTCTTACCTCTATGACTTTACATTAGTATTCTCTCAGATCTAGAATGCACTACCTTCTCACCCAGATTTCCTAAAATCTCTAGTATTCTTGAAAATGTATCTCAGGTGCCATTTCCTTCTCCCAACAGTTATGAAACCTTTCCCCATCTCCTCAGTCATTAATCTTTTTATCTTTTATTACTTTGTATAATTTACATTTACTTCCCTATTTTCATCTTATATTCTCCTGCTCCAGTCAAATGTAAACATCTCAAGGACAGAGCTCATTTCGTTTTTTCTCCATATCCTTAGTGCTTAGTACAGTGTCTTGCACATAGTAGGTGCTTACTGAATCTGATTGAATATGTATGTACATATGCATATATATGTGTATGTATATATATATGTATATATGAAATATGTGTACCTATTTGAACCCTGCAGTCTCTATACTCTAGCTATTATAAGCACACATTGATGTTTGGAGCCTGAGGGACTGTATTGGGGGAATAGGAAACAGCTGAAGCTCATGTTTCCTGAAGAGAAAAAAATAAATGCCTTAGAGACCACTAGAAAGTATTATGAAACGAAGATTGTTGTAAGGAAAAAAATCAGTAAATATGAAATCATTCCAGGCAGCATAGTCCAAAAAGAGTATCTTCCCATCTGTGAAAACAGGGAAAATAGAATTATGAATTCATTACACTTTCAAAGTTCACCAAAAAAAAGGCATTATCACCTCCAATTTTTAGTGAAATGAAAAAATAAGTCTGACACGTAAATCTCTTATTTCACTGGAGAAAACAACCCGGAATCCTTTCTTCCAGAAATCAATCCATCATTTTGATCTATAGCAAACACAGTGACACAAGCCTCTGAGGCAAAACAGACCCTGTGATCAGTTGGCAGAGAAGAACATTCATGATTTGTCTCAATTTGGGCTGAAGCAACCAGCCTGATGCAATCTCTAGAAAGCCCTGAGTTTGAGTTCTGACTTTGACACTTATAACTCACTTGACCCTTATAACAATCCTGGGAAGCAGATGCTGTTATTATTCCCATCATACAGGCAAAGAAACTGAAGCACAGAGATTAAGTGATTTGCCCAGAAAACACAGTTAATAGGATTTGAATTTAGATTTCCTGATTCTAAACCCAGTTCTCTGTTTTGTGCCCCCTAGTTGTCACAATCCCTGTCAAGAAGGCAAAGGGAGTACTATTATCCCTATTTTCCTTAGATGAGTAATCTATGACTACAGAAGGTAAATAACTTTCTCAGCATTACATTATTAGTAAGAGAAAGTGCTTTGTAACAATAAAGTGCCCAAGCCTGCACTGTTTGGACCAAACAGTAAGTAAGTAGTTTAGGAACTTTTGAACTCTGAGGAGAGGAGAGGGGCTGGATGAGATGCCAGCAGCAAGCCAATAGAAAAAAGAGAGGTCTCATGCCCATCACCGACCACTGAAGGAATGATCTTCTGGGACAGAATTGTGCTGTTTCTCCAGTTGTGCCAACCTTGCTGCAGTTGGGACTGGTGAATTTCTCTTCCCTTCCTTTCCATGATTCCTTGCTACTTAGTGAACTGGAATAAGATTTTCTGCTCTCTTTAAATCTTACTTATGTGTGTTTGTAATTTTATAATACATTTTATCTCTAGATGAAGACAAAGTCATTTTTATTGCTTTCTGTTTGTGTCTTTGCTCTAAAGGAAATGACTATTTAGTGGAGAAGGTCAAAAGGAGAACCAAAATTTGTCTAATTGGTCTAAAAGATTCCAATTGCTTTATAGTCAATCCATAGTAAACTCTTTCAGATTATATAAAGAATGGTTTCATACATAAAATAATTTATAAGCCCTAAGGCATTAGATAAAAGTCAGTTAGATGGCCAGTGGATGTAGTACTGTATTTGGAATCTAGAAGATCAAATTTCAGATCCTCCCTCAGGCATTTACTATCTGAATATACCTGAACAATTCCCTTAATCTTTCAACCTCAGTTTTCTCATCAACAGAATGGGAATAATTTGTTTTACTATGTTGTTTGGAGGATTAGGGCAGCCAGGTGGTGCAATGGATAGAGTGCTGGACCAGGAATCTGGAAGACTTATCTTTCTGAGATCTGACCTCAAACACTTGCAAAGCATCTAGTCGGGGCAGGCCACTTAACTGTTTGCCTCAGTTTTCTCATCTGTCAAATGAGCTGGAGAAAGAAATGGAAAACCACTACAGTAACTCTGCCAAGAGAACCCCAAATGGGGTCACAAAGAATTGTTTTTCTTGTTTGTTGTTCATTCTTGAAGAGGATCCTGATATCAGGGAAGAGATGTTATGACATGTAAGTGAATTGGATTTAAGTGAGGGAGGTCTCTGCAAGGTTATCTGTCTCACTTGCCATCTGGGTCCAGTGGCCAGATATAGATCAGAAACACCCTGGATGCAATGAGAGACTTTGGCCTTTTTAAATTAAGTTTTTCAACAGTTCTCAATTTGACAGAGGCTGCACCCAATCAGTGATTAAGGCTGGGTAGAAATTGAGAATTAAGTAATTGAGCAATATCTATAAAGTACTTTGAAAATTTTGAAGCCCTTTAGAACTGCCAACTTAGCTAGGTCAGCTGTTGTTAATATTGTAAATAAAAATGTCCCAAAGAGATATCTTTTCTAGTCTGCATTTTATCCCAATCCCTTTCTCACTCCGATTTTCTCTGGCTAGTTTGACCAGGAATTCAATTTTCTACTCTGCAATGTATTGTTTGTTATTTTAGTCTGTAAGTTCCTCCTTAGGGTCAGGAAAGATTGTGCTTTGCCCAAAGCAAACATACATACAGGGAGGAAATAGGAGAAGGTATTTTGTAAGGGACTGACTGTGTCAAGGATGATTTATTAAATTATTTATAACATTTCAGTGCCATTTCTCCCATCTCACCCTTCCTTGCCTGACTCTCATGTTGGTGATTGAAAAAATGATATGTAAGGATCTTCATTACCAAATTTATCATTTGAATATCTATAATTTGACACTGAGTTTTGTTTTGTCTCAACACCAATGAAATCTCATTTGTGTAGCCAACTTGCCTTGAGGAAACTCCTTCCACCAATGTAGGCTAGCACTACATATTTGAATTATAGTCTAAAAAGTTAAATGACTTGTCCAGAGTCACATAGTTGTTCTTGTTGTTAAGTCTTTCAGTCATGTCTGACTCTTAATGACTCCAGGTCTTTGTCTCCACTATCTCAAAGTCTGTCTTCTGTTCTTTGCTTCCATAACACTCTCCATCTCATCCTCTGCCATCCCTTTCTCCTTTTGCCTTCAGTCTTTCCAACATGAGGACCTTTTCCATTGAGTCCTGTTTTCCCATTATGTAACCAAAATATTGCTTCAGCTTTAGTATTTGACCTTCCAGTGAATAGCCTGAATTAATTTCTTTTTTAAGTATTGACTAATTTGACCTCCTTGCTATCCAAGGGACTTTCAAAAGCCTTCACCAGCATGCCAATTTTGAAGTGTTGATTCTGTAGTGCTCAGCTTTTATTATAGTCCAACTTTCACAGCCATACATTGCTACTGGAAAACCAATAGTTTTGATTATAGACTTCTGTCAGCAAGGTGATATCTTTGCTTTTTAGTTTGCTGGCCAGAATTGCCATAGCTTTCTTTCCAAGGAACAAGCATCTTTTAATTTCATTGTTATAGTCTCTGTATGCAGTGATTTTTGAGCCCAAGAATATAAAATCAGCCACTGCTTCCATTTCTTGGTGCCATAATTTTTTTAATGTTAAACTTCAAACCATCTTTTACTCTCCTCTTTCCCTCTCACCAAATACTTCTTAATTCTTCTTCACTTTCTGCCATCAATGTGGTATCATCTGCATGTCTGAGATTGTTAATATTTCATCTGACAACCTTAATTCTGGCTTTTGATTCATACAATCTGATGTTTTGCCTAATATGCTCTGCACATAAGTTAAATAAATGAGGTGACAATATACAAACTTATATTCCTTTTTCTTTCTTAAACCAATCAATTGTTTCGTGTTCAGTTCCAGCTGTTACTTCTTGTCCTCAGGGGACAAGTAAGATGATGTGGTACTTCCATTTCTTTGAGAGATTGTCACATTTTGTTGTGATCCACACAATCAAAGACTTTATTAGAGTTAATGAAGCTGAAGTAAATGTTTTTTCTGGAACTCCCTTGTTTTCTCTGTAATCCAGTGAATATTGGTAATTTGTTCTCTAGTTCCTCTTCCTTTTCAAAAACCAGTTAGGATTTAAATCCATATTTTCTTGACTTTCTTGACTCTCCAAAAAGATGTATAAAAAAGTAGAAGTCAATATAATATAACTGACCAATAATAAAATTGGTCTCAACTAAAACACTTCTTTCTGCAAACTAACCAGTAGTCTACCCCTTCAATGTTAAGTCTCTCACTGATTATTGGAATGGGCTTCAAAAGAAAATTATATAAAAGCAAAGAATTAAGAGAACTCCTTAGGAGATTTCAGGGTTGTAATATGATGTTGCTGTATCATTTTTGTTGAAGAAATTATAATAATAAATCAATACTTGATTCATTATTTGTTCATTTTTTGTTCACATTTGATCATAGCATATAGTTGCAATAATAACAAAAATTTTGCTAAATATAAGTTAAAATACTATTTTCATAATTTTTTACTTCATTCTCAAGATAAAGTCTAAAGCAAACCTTTTCCTCTTTCCCCATTATTTACCATGAAATCTTGGTCTCTGTTTTAAATGGACCTTTTCCCCATATCAAATATTCTTGAATAAGAAGTTATTCATCTTGTTCCTTTTCTTAAAATTTGAAAAAAAAATTAAATAACAAGTTAAAAAATTATCTGTCCCCACTTATCACTCTAAACTTTATTAAGTAATTTGAAGAAAGAAAAAGGAAAAAAAAAGTAAACCACAGATCCTTCAATGCATATGGTAATTCATTCAATATGGTAAACCAAATTCTCTTATCAGCCATTCTGAAAATATGTATCTTTCTTCATTTTAACTCTATCACTTCTCTATCAGGGGCTGAATACTCTGTTTCACATCATTTGTTAGAACTTGTAATTTATTATTGCATTGATCATTTTTCCTAACATTGTATAAATCCTAGTTCTAATCATTTTGCTCTGTGAGTCCATAAAGATCTTTCTAGTTTCCTTTGAAATTGTCCATTTCACTGTTTCTTATGTCACAATAATATTTTATTACATTCATACATGATACAAACACAGTTTGCTTAACCATTCTGCAATAGAAAGATATTTTAAAATTTTTGACTCCTTTTAAAAGAAGTATCATAGATAGATAGATAGATAGATAGATAGATATAATATATAAATACTTTTCCTGGTTCTTTGGTATATAGGATGAGTAATATTATAGCTGGGTCAAAGATATTCACAGTTTGGCGGTTTTCTGGACATAATTCCAAATTACGTCCCAGAATAACTAGCCTAGATGGGAAACAAAGTGAAGGAAAGTTATAAAGAAGTAAGATGGAGGGAAATATATAATTAATAATTATAACTGTTAATGTGAATGGAATAAACACGCATAAAACAGAAGATACTAAAATGGATTAAAATCCAAATCCAGCAATATGTAATTAAAAGAGACACACAAAACAAAAAAGATTCATAGAATTAAAACAAGGGATTGGAGCAGAATCCATTGTGTTTCAGCTGAAGTTAAAAAGTCAGAAGCAGTAATTGTGATCTCATACAAAGCATCAGCAAAAAATAGACCTAATTAAAAGATATAAACAGGAAAATATATTTTGCTGAAAGGCACCAAAGACAATAAATTAATATCAGTACTAAAATATATATATATATATATATAAAATGGCATAACATCTAAATTCAGAAAGAAAATGGTAACTGACTTTCAGGGAGAAATCAACCATAAAAATCTTAAGATCTCAACTTATTCCATCTTAGACCTAGATAACCAAAAATAAATAAAAAAGAAATGAGAGACCTGAATAGAATTTTAGAAAAAATTAGATATTATAAATCTCTGGAGAATATGGGAATATTAAATGGTAATAGAAATAAGCATACTTATTCTCAGATGTATGTGGCATCTTGGCAATTTCATCTACATATTAGGACATAAAAACCTCACAAATAAATACAGAAAATCAGAAGTGTTAAATGCATTTTTTACTAATCATAATGAAATAAAAATTACATACAATAAAAGACTTTGAGGCCAAGAATAAAAATAAATTTGAAATTAAATTATCAAATCTTTATCAATGGATGGGTCAATTAACAAATCACAGAAATAATCAATCATTTGATTTTTAAAAATTATATAAATGAGGTAACTTGTCAAAATAGTTGGGATACAGCCAAAGCAGTAAGGGAAAATTACTCTAGACACTTTTATTAATAAAAAGAGAGAAAGAGCAGATTAACAAATTGGGCCTACAACTAAGAAAAAAAACTGTAAAGTCAATAATATTTTAAAATACAATTAAATGCCAGAATATAAATCCTGAAACTCAAAGGAGACATTAATAAAGTTGAAAAAACCAAAAAATTCAAACCATTGAATTAATAAATAAAACTAAAGCATTTTTTAAAAGCAAAATGAATAGACATTCATAGTTCTAGAGTATACTAGCCTATTTTTCCACAGTCCCATCAAGATTTATCAGTTTCCTCTTTTGTCTGACAGGTATAAGATGATGCTTTAAGATGCATTTCTCTAACCAATAATGACTTTAGAGAATTTTTTTCATGTAATCATAGATACCTTAAATTTCTTCCTTTGAAATATTTGAATTAATTCCTTATATGTATCTTAGAAATTAGACAATTATTAAAGAAACATTTTGCAAAGATTTTTTCCAATTACTTCCTAATTTCCTAGTTATTTTTCTAATTTTTATTATGTTAGACTTATTTGCACAAAAACTTTAAAAATTTTACATAATCAAAATTGTTCATTTTATTCTCTGTTATTCTCTCTATCACTCATTTGGATATAAACTCATGTTCTTTCCATTAATCTAAAAGGATATTTTCTTCCTTGATCTTTAAATTTGTTTACGATGTGAAAATATCTGTCATGTATCCATTTAAAGCTTATCTTAGAATATGGTGAGAGCTTTGATCTAAACATTTTCTACTGAATTCCAATTTTTGCAGAGATTTTGTCAAATAGTGAGTCTTTCTCTAGTAACTAGGAGTTTGGGATTTATCAAACACTATGCTACTGTGTGTGTTTGCTTCTACATGTTGTATATCTAATCTGTTCTACTCATAAGCTTCTTTCTTAAAAAAAAACACTACTAAATAATTACTACATTGTAGTTGAGTTTGAGATCTTGTACTGTATACCTCCTTCCTACTTTTTCCATTATTATTCATGAGATTCTTGACTTCTTGCTCCTCCATTTTGGTATTTGGAATTTTGGTATTTTTTTTCTAGCTCAATAAAATATTCTTCAGGCATTTTAGTATAACACTATCAAGTAAAGTAATTTAGATAGCATATTGGGTTTTTTATTAAGTTGGCTTACCTTACCCATGAGCAATTAATGTTTCTTCAAACATTTAGGTCTATTTTTATTTCTACAAAGAATCTTCTAGAATTATATAGTCCTTAAGTGAATTTTGGAACATACATTGCCAAGTATTTTATAGTTTCTATAGTTACTTTGAATGGAATTTTGCTTTCTAATTATTCTTACTGGGTTTTGTTGGTTGTATATAGGAATGCTGATGATTTGTATGGATTTATCTTATATCCTACAACTTTGCTGAAGTTAATAATTATTTCCGTCAACTTAGTTGACTCTCCAGGTTTTTCTAAGTATACTATTGTTTTATCTATAAAAAGTGATTATTTGTTTGCTCTTTATTTATACTTGCTGCTTCCTGAAATTCTATTGTATCCACATTTATGTGCAGAAACTAGAAAGATTAGTAATAGACAAATATATCTGCAGATATCTTCACTCAAGCGAAAAAAAATTTGTGATTAAGTAAAATTAAATCAAAAATGTAAAATTTTCTTTTATCAAATCAAAAGAAATCCATCAGCAAGCATTTATTAAATGATCTAGCAGCATATTAGTTTGCTTGTTTTCCCTTGACCTCTTCAGTATTAGCTTTTCTGTCTTTTGTGATTTTTGCCAGTTTGATAGGTGTAAAATAACTACTCAGAGTTGTTTTGATTTATCTTTATTTTCTTGTTAGTGATTTGGGAGCATTTTTTCATGAAGCTGTGGATAGTATTTTTTCATATTCTTTATTCACTTATCTATTGGGGTTGTATCTGGCTCATATATAGGTGTCAATTCCCTCTGAATTTGGAATGTCAGGCTTTTAATAGGATTGCTTGGGGCAAAGAATTTTCCCTAATCTGTTCTATTTTAAGAAGGTGATGGTAAAAAAAAAATAATAATAACTTTAGCTATATTGACTTTGCTTATATAAAACTTTTTTAATTTTATACATTCTAAATTGTTTATTTTATCTGTTATAAAACAAGTTCTGTTACTCTTTTGTGTTTTATACTAAACAGTTTTTAATTCTGTATTTTAACTCAAAGTGTACTTTCAAATTATTTTAATATGCAACATGTTTAACATGTAACCTAGTCAATAAGAAAAAAATATTTGGGTGTCTGCCTGCCAAGACAGTTTTATAATTACAAAACACTTCTCATACAGATAAAGAAAGTCTCATCTAAACAATTGGAAAAGTATCAATTGCTCATGAGTAGGTTGAGCTAATATAATAAAAATAGCAATTCTACCTAAATTGATCTACTTGTTCAATGCCATACCAATCAAACTGCCAAAAAAAAAGTATTTTATAGAGCTAGAAAAAATAATAGTAAAATTCATTTAGGAGAACAAAAGATCAACAATATCACGGGAATTAAAGAAAAAAAAATAACAAAGGATGGTGGCTTAGCAGTACCAGACATAAAACTATATTATAAAACAGCACTCATCAAAACTATTTGGTATGGACTAAGAAATAGGGTGGTGGATCATTGGAATAGGTTAGATACACATGATGCAATAATCAATGACTATAATAATCTAGTATTTGATAACTCCCCAAACTTCAGCTTCTAGGATAAGAACTCACCATTTCACAAAAATTGTTGAGTAAACTGGAAAATAATGTCAGAAACTTGGCACCCCTTACCAAAATAAGATCAAAATGGGCACATAATTTGGGCATAAAGAGTGATATTACAAGCAAATTAGGAAAGCAAAGGATTGTTTACCTATCAGATCTTTGGAGAAGGGAGGAATTTATGACCAAAGAACAAAAAAATATTAAGAAATGCAAAGTGGACATCTTTGGTTACATTAAAAGGATTTTGCATAAACAAGCCCAACACAAACAAGATTAAAAGGGAAGTACAAAGGTAGGAAAATTTTTTTACAGCCATTATTTTTGATAAAGGCTGCATTTCTAAAATATATAAAGAATGGTATAAAATTTATAAGAATACAAGTCATTCCCCAATTGATAAATGGTCAAAGATTATGAACAGAAATTTTCAGATGAAGAAATTAAAGCCATCATAGTCATATGAAAAAATGCTCTAAATCACTATTAATTAGAAAAATGCAAATTAAAGCAACTCTGAGGTACCACCTCACACCTCTCAAGTTGGCTAAGATGACAGGAAGACATAATAAATGTTGGAGGGAATGTGGAAAAACCGGAACACTAATGCATTATTGGTGAAGTTGTAAAATGCTCCAATCACTCTGGAGAGCAATTTGGAACTATGCCCCAAAGGCTATCAAACTGTGCATACCCTTTAACTCTATTCTATTACTGAGTCTGTATCCCAAGAAAATCATAAAGGAGGAAAAAGGACCCACATTGCAAAAATATTTGCAGCAGCTCTTTTTGTGATGGCAAAGAACTGAAAAATGAGTAGATGCCAGTAATTGGGGAATGGTTGAATAAGTTGTGGTACATGAAGGGAATGGAATATTATTGTTTTATAAAAAATGAACAAAATGATTTTTAAAAGACCTAGATTTACACGAACTAATGCTGAACAAAACAAGCAGAACCAAGAATATATTGTACACAATAACAGGAAGAATGTGCTATGATCAACTATGAAAAACTTGGTTCTTCTCAATGGTTCAGTGATCCAAGGAAATCCCAATAAACTTTGGATAGAAAACGCCACCTGCATCCAGAAAAGAACTATGGAGACTGAATGTAAATCAACACATTCTATGTTCACTTTTTCTGATTTTTCTCTCCCAACAAGATTCATAAAAGAAATGTATATTTTTAAAAATTAATATTCATGTATCACCAGAAAAAAAACCCCAATGTAACTTAGTTTTGGTCTGGACATGTAAAGATGAATAACTACAATATATACTTTAATCCTGCCATTTATACCCTTTGAGAGCTGCCTGTGGGGCTAAGGGGCTAAATAACTTGAGTCAAATAGGAAGTACATGTCAGAGGTGAACCCACATTTTCCTGAGTTTGAGCTCAAATCTTTATCCACTATGCAACATTCTACCTCTCATATAACAGTCATAACTCTTTATACATGGTCCAGCTTCTTACACTATGAGTCATAACCCCATATGGGGTCTTGTAACTGAATGTGGGAGTCATGAAATTTATCATCAGTCAATGTTTGGATACCTAAATACCCAGGATCATGTGAAAATTTCTCAGGGGAAAAGGGGTCTTGAGCAGAAAAGTTTAAGAAGCCCTGATATATGGCACTAGGTACATGGATATGAATATTCTCAATTAAAAATTATATGAGTAGCTGGCACTTATTCTCATTTAATGTAAGAAAAATTTACTAAGTTCCTACTACTGTATGACTATTATATCCAAAGTATTATGCTAAACATTGAAGCAGAAAAATGACAGGATTTAAACCTGGGTCTTAATTTCATAGCCATTGGTCCTGAACATTACTGGGAATCAGAGAAGGCTTTATGGAGGACGTAGCATTTGAGTTGAGCTTTAAAAAAAAAAAGGATATTTAGGATTTTCTTGAAGAGCAGTTCAACTGGCCTCTGTTAGAGTGACTAGAATAATGGACTCAACATATTATCTGAGTGGGGGTAGCTCAGCCAACCTATGTGAGTTCATTGGAAATTTGTCTTATTTCCAAGGTTTTGGTGCAGTTAAGTTATACAGTAGAAAGAAGGCTGGGTTTGGAGGTAGGAAGACTTATTTTTTGAGCTCAAATCTGTCCTCAGACACTTACTGCATGACCCTATTTGCTTCAGTTTCCTCATCTGTAAATGAACCAGAGAAGGAACTGGCAAACTATTCCAGTATTTCCACCAAGAAACCCCCAAATGGGGTCACAAAGAGTGTGACATGACTGAAAATGACTGAACAACAACTTCCAAGATTTCTAGGAATATCTTGCTTGATCCACCCCTCAACCCCCCAGCCCCACGAGGGGGAAAAAAGCCTAAAGAGAAAAGAGAAATGGGTTTACATCCATCCAAGCTGGATTGGTTTCATAAGGTTAAAAAAGTTTTAAAAAGTGCTTTTATTTTAGAAGGATATTTTCTTTATTTTTTGGTATGCAACAAAACAAGAGATTGAAGAGGTGAATTATATATAAATACTCAGCTTATTGCAGATATCAGCCAACTTGTTCAAATAAATAGATTGCATTTCCCAGGGTGATAATTCTCTCTTCCTATCTCCCTTTCCTCTCCCTACCTTTCTACCTTCCTCCCAATGTTAAAAGGAAGCTTGGTATAATAGATAGAACACTGGATTGGAATTCAGCAAAACCTGGATTTGAATCCCAAATCCACACATTTATGAGCTATATGACTCTGTACAAATTACTTAGTCTCTGTGTAAAATGGAGATAATGAGAGCACCTATCCTTATGGGATTGTTGAGGGTCAAATAAAATCACCTACCCAAAGTGTTTTGTAAAATATTGTGTGCTCCATAGGTGTAAAGCTATGGTCATGGCCCAAGGACAAGGGGTGACAGGCAGACAACCAGTGTCCTATCCTTGTAATGTCAGGAGAAAATGAAAATGGACCCCAACATCTTTGGTGGACCCCCAGGGATGAATTTTGGGGAGGACATGGACAAGTGGTGTTGTGGGTGGCTATGGACAGGTTGTGATCTGCAGGAAATTACCAAATCAATAAGATCACAGGTCCATTTCAGTGATATACACACACACACACACACACACACACACACACACACACACACACACATATATATA